>HF955061.1:1438476-1459789 GCA_000582765.1 Phytomonas sp. EM1 | reverse complement strand
ACATCAATGTTTATAAAGAAGAGAGGACGAGGGCACCACCCATTTTCTCATAGTTAATTTTCCTTACCCCTCCACCTTTTGCAAATATAACCAAACGAATTACTAAAAAGATAATGAAACGTAACCCCTTCCAAAGCCACACACATTTTCGACAGCTACATTAATGAAAGCAAACCTTGTAAAAGACAGCAGGCTATGAACTCTGGTTGCGCTCAGCATCTGCATCACGTATCTTTTGGTATAGTGACGGGTCGGATCTCTCCAAAGCCTCAGGGGCATCAGCAAAGCATACGAATATGGTTACAACAGCACTGCGAATGGGCGAAAATAGTATGGTGGAAATACAAAGGGACATAAGAAAAGCAATTATACCCGTCGCAAGGTTCCAATCTATCAAACCGCTAGCAATACCCAACACCAGAGACAAACAAAATGACGATATTACAAGAGTTGGGTTTACCAGGCAGTCGTTGAAGAGTGCTTTACAAATACACTGACTGAACAACTCAAACGTACGCTTCGCGGCTTCGATGTATCCGCATCCGTAGATGGCCACATGCACGAAGGCGTAGGTGTTAAAATACTCGAGTATCATCTCAATGCAACCCAAAATGCAGTCCAAGATACACGCCAGAAAACTATCCTCCCTTCCCGAAGAATCAACGAGGCTGCGAATGAACTCGATGATGGCCACTAAGAGGCTGCCGAAGCAGATGGAGCCGAAACTCGTGGTCATAGCACGTGTAAAGGCGGCGAGCGTTGGGTTGGATGGCATGTTGCCGAAGCCAGCGAAATACCATGTCGCGACCAAGCCCGAGGCAGTAACGTGCAGCACGTTATCAAAAACCTGTGAAGCCCAATAATAGATAAAAATGAAAATCAAAATGATTGCCACGTCACCTTTGCCTTTGCGCCTGTGGTACGCTCGATCAATTGAGGGTATCATCATAAAGAATCCGACAACTGTGTACACAAAAAAGGTTATTATGGTTAATATGTTGATCAAAAAGATGGCCTTGTATCTCAGTATAACCCTTGCAGATGACCCTAGAAGAGCAGCTGCGAAGGGGATTCGTTTACGCGCGCAATACAAGAATGCTAGAGAAATAACGCAGAACAGCGCCATGATAACACATAGAGGCCACACGCGCTGCGTCGCACAAAATACGGCCACTGCGGCGAATAGGGCAGAATTCAGCAGATTCGCGATGTAGATAAACTGTTTCGGCAAACATTTCATCAAATAAATGAGAAACAGCGCCAGTACAGCAGACACTCCAGAGGAAATAGCGACAATGATGATACGGTGAATTAATTCTGACATGTTCAAAGTACTCCTACCGGAAACAGTAGGATCATTTTCATCAGGGGAAATCGGCGTAAAAGTGATGATGTTCACGACACCCCACACAAGAGGTACAAAGAATAGGATCAAGAACACACAAGCCGCCCAAACATCCTTGTAGCCTTGCTTCACGAACCGCTTCAGGTTAGGCTCTTCTTCGGTTTCCTGTTGACTATACAGAGGCTTGCCCTCAGCAGGCGGGATATTTAAGTCACCATAATAAGGGGTAGCCTCCGGGTACTGCTCAGAAAGCAGGCCGTAGCCGTAGGTGGGTGCCCCACCGGGTTTAGGGGGCTGGCCGTAGCCGTAGGTGGGTGCCCCGCCGGGTTGAGGGGGCTGGCCGTAGCCGTAGGTGGGTGCCCTGCCGGGTTGAGGGGGATAGTTGTAACCCGATGGGTTGTATTGGTTGTTATTATCGTTCATTATTTGATGTGATCAAGGTCTTTACTCACACAGCTATAACGAAAAACACCTTTTCCTCGCTTTATCGTGCGTAAGAGATCTGTTAGCGGAGCACCAGGTAATGAAAAGTAAGAGGGTTGCTTGCTTTACGCCGTCCATAGTGGTAATGCATGATAAACAGTTAGTACTAAAAAGTCAGTAGCCAAAAGGCCATGGAACATCCGAACACGGCGAACAAAGAATACAAAGGATACAAAGAATAATTTACCAAGTACCAACAGCGTGCATGCATGAAGATGGGCTTCCATGCACCAACATTTTCCCATTTAGCCGTACACAAACAACATTTCACACCTAGTAGAAGTTCACTATTCAGTACCCGATTGACGCTTCCCTCTTGCTTTGGGTTAGTGTTCTCAGAAAGAGGGCATCATACACCACACAACCTCATGAGCTTGGTTTCACAAACACTTTCTAGTGGGCGAAACTCCATACTGCCGACATCATTAGCCCCCATCAACGTCCCAGTCGATGCGACACAGTCCACAACAGTGGTGCCGGCTGACGCCCCCACATCCTCACTTGCCCCAGCTGTACATATTGCCTGCCTAGCCAGTCTTTTCCAGAACGCCAGCTCCTTCCCACCAGATCACAACACCCTCACTCTGACTTCGTGACCTTCCACGCTTGTATTTCCGTGACGTGGCCGCTTCCCTCCAAATGGTGTATGCTGTGACATTTGCAAGCTCGCATCACGTGCTCTCCCTACACAGAGGTGCATGTCCTGAACAAAGGGTGATCGTAGATCATCGCTGTCAGTCGTATTTTCCTTTTTAGCCAGATCAACGTTACCACAAATGAAGTCCTGCCTCTCCGCACCTTTTCTGCCACGGACATTATCAATTGCACTTACCAGTCCGCTTGCATTCGCCTTCCCCACACGTGCTCCTAAAACAACCTTCCCCAACCCAGACGCGAGCCCGCCCACCCTCGCTGTGCAAAGCCGTCTTTCAATGCCTCGACAAAACGCGACACCTCCCGCGTAGAAGCCCACAGCATCGAGCCCCACGAAAAGCCCAAGCAAGGCGTACGCATCACGCAAACTACGCGTGCAAAGTAAGGGGGAGGGAGATATTGCCTTAGTAGTGCCGGCAGTTAATACAGTGTCCCTGATCCCGTTACAAGGGGAGAAAGATGCAGTCCCATGGAGTTTAGCAGTTGTGACGGCTTTTTTTCTTGTATCAGCCTGCGAAACAGGTATTTCTACAAGGTTAGCCTTGTCCAGCAACTCATTTATTGTTTCACCGTTACTGGTTATTAGCTTAAATGATTTAGTTTGACCAAAACACTCATGCAGACGAGAATATAGAGAACGTATCTCTCTGGAGAGTTTCTTGAATTTTGTGCACTGGACACACTCTCTGTAGAGTTGATCATACTGAGTTTTAAGCTCCTCGTTCTGATATGGTGCATTGTTAAGTGTATTTCGTGCACATTGGCAGTATGATCCAGTAAAACACTCCGATAGTAAATAAGAATAGGGTAACCACATTGCAACTTTCCCCTCCTGTGGAAGCTTGATGAGTGTGTGAATTTCATTAAAAAAAGCATGAAGTGCTTTGTCGGCTGTCACTTTTTGAGATTCGCTCTTAATCCTGTGAGAAGTTTGTTTTTCGAGTATCGTGTAACTTCTTCGTGTGTTTTCGCAAAGCTGTGAACCTATTGCAGCTTCAAGATACCACTCGATGTCGATCAGCAGGGCTTGGTGAGGCTGCACCATGGAAGAGAGCTCCAGCGAACCCACAGCAGCTTGTGATTTGGCTGCTGTACTTTGTTCCCGGATTCTGCTATAATAACTCATCCAATTCTGAAAAAAAAGGGAATTTCCAAAAGAAATGCGCAGCAGTGCAGCATACCGCAACGGGGAGTGCCGTTGTGCCTCTAGCCCCTGTTGCCAAGCCATGAAGAGAGCTAAGTCAGGAATGGTTCGCGGTACAAGTGACGCCATTACCACCACTTCTATCCCCATAGATATCCCTTTGGAGCACCCACACCAACTCGCGTGGGGATCGCTTTGCGTGTGCGTGTTGAAGAAAAACGTTTCGTTCAACCAAAAAGCGAGTAATTGCGCGTCTCGAAGTGCTTGGTAAAGACAAGACTCAGCCCCTGTGCAGCATTGTTGTGCCGCGACCCGTTTCAACTCACGGCGATGCTTTAATCGCAAGTGTGAAGACACCTTTCCCTTCCTGGTGACCTCAGAACATGAACCTGAATTCTGTGACCTCTGTACTGAGGCAAGTACCTCAGACAGTGGGCTCACGCTCACTACAAGAGCTATGACGTGAAGGTCATGACGCGTAACAGGTTCTGCAACGAATGCGCATACAGCGCACTTGAGTTTATATAAGCGCTCTGCATCATTTAGAATCCAGCTGGGGTATTCAAGGGTTTCCATGATTCATGCCAAATCAATATCAATTTATTTTTTTATTATTGTCTGGGCTTTTATCATGCTAAAATAATTTGTATTTAGGGAAAAGCTCGATATTTACTTCCCACTCAAAGAAAAAAATAGACCTGCCCTCCAATAAGTTGCACTGTTTTCGCAAGCATATAAAGCTTACTGCTCGCCAGCAGGTCGATAAAACAAATGGAAAAAAGCAAGGGGTTGTCCCTGACAACACACACAGAGTTACTCCTGAAGGATATAAGGTAAAACCCTTAGATGGAAAAAACGGTGTTAATGTAATGAATTCGTCGGATGAGTACCGTGATATAATGACCAAAATTTTAAAAAAAGATGCACTACGCTGGCAAAAAGATTTGACCCCATCATAGATCACCAAAAGGGGTGTATCATTATTCTATCTAAAATGATTTTTCATTATTCAACGTGCAACGCAAACGACAAATCTAGTTGAAGTTATCTACCATTATCTTTTTTTCACGACTACCCAGCTGTTAGGAATAGCGCTTCCCGTTCAAAGGTGATCTACCAGTGTCCGCCTCCAGATGCAGCAATCTGCGTCTTTTTTTTATACGCTCCTTGTCTTGTTGTGGTCGCTGTGAGTCTTTCTCGTGTTCATAGAGCTGCAGCACCCGGTGAAGTAACTGTCGTGCATGACGGGATGCATCTTCACACCTTTTTACTTCATCAGCCTCTGCATCTACACGAGTATTTCGCTCACCTTGATAAGCATCCAGCACCAAGTTCACTACACAGGCATGCGTTGTATCATACTGTTTCTTCTTACTTTCTAAGAAGGCTAATACAGTGGGATATAAACCCAGATCTTCGGATGCAGCATCAGGATTCTGCTCTTCTACTAGTTCCTTTAGCGAGCAGTGGTCCTTTACAGATCCAGTGACACATTTATCCACAACCCCGTTCCTCTTTAGCTGGTCGTGAAAAAGAGTCATTGCTTTCCTTGACGACTTCAGAAGGAGATGTCTCCCAAGTTGCACGTAATCAACTGTCCCTTCCAAAAGTAGCTGCCTTGACCATCTACGTATTAACGCGGATGTTTCCATTGTAATCACAGGACTACTGTTAGGATTACTTTCAAGTACCTCGTTTTCTAGTGCTTCATAATTTGTATTCTGCCATTGCTGCACAATACTCTGATGAATAGTCGCTGAATAAAGGGCTCTATTAGTGAGCTCTTGCTGAACGCGATCATGGAATGCATCGGTGAAACCAGTGCTGTCAACGTCCCGAAAAGGGCAATGTGTGCGGTCATATACAGCAAGTCTTGGAAGCCCTGGCAATTCTGCAAGGGCCTCTTGCAAGATCTTTCCACTCTCTTGATGGTCAATTTTGTAGAGTGAAATCCCATCCGAGAGCATCATTTCACTCCTCATATTTTCTTGATATGTTTGGGTTCCTCCAGCACTGAAAACGTTATCGACGGTGTTCTTGAAACAGTCAAAATCAGTTTCGTCCTGAGTACCGCTCGCGCTATCGCTCCCGATCTCACTACGTAGGCTACTTGTAGGCGCTCCAACCAGCGCTGATTTTCCAGCTTCTATTGTCCGTGGAAGGATACGATCTAACTCCAGTTGCACAGACATACGCAGCTGATCGGACTTAACTTCCGGGTCGCTTGGAGAGTGCCCATAATGCTGCTGGCCAAGAGCGGATGACACCGGGTCCTGGAGTAGTATCCCGACGGCACATGTCTCGGGACCCCCTGACGAGAACCCATCAGCAATTTTCTCCTCATATCGCTTGCTGTCGTTGCTGATCCCAGTTTTAATTTGAACACCTTCAGCTTCGTGCTCCTTTTGCCTCTGAAGCACATAAGGAGGAGATATGGAGTTCGTTGGCGCCACAGGAAAGAAAGTCCGTATCGATGACAAATGGTTAAAATTGTGCGATGAAGCCATTGTAACACATTTCGAGTGTTGATATTGTCCTTGAATTTGCCGCGAAAATTCTGGCCCATGCGGATCCAACTGAGGCTTAACGCTTGGAAGCTCCAGTGGCGTGGGAGATGTACCATGAGGTCGCCACACACTCTCACCACTTTGAAGGAAATCATTGCAAACCGTAGCTGATGTTGTGAATGTTGTATCACCGGATTTAATGAACTCTTCTATATCTACTTTTAAGCTAAAAGCAGCAGAATCAATCGGTGCTGCATTACCAAAGCTGCTTGACTCTTTCGGGGTGCATTCCCGCTCATCGTCTTCCTCTACGAATATCTCCAGGCCACGCTGACGCTTGAGATACTCATGGTTGCGGGTTTCTCTACTAGCTACTTCATTCTTCTCGATATTTGAGGGTATATGAAGGAAACTTGGTGCGATATACCTCCTTCGCTCCATGACAATCGCTAATGTAAATTGCCAAATATATATTCGAGACCCGTATTGTTTCCAGAGAAAGACAGGAGGAAACTTGAAACGAGCTTTATACTTATTACGCTTCTATGCTGTCATCAAAAAAAAATCTGGAAGAGAGTATGTGCGCTAATAAGAACATGCGGAGCAATTTTCAGCTTTTTGTACTAATGTTACGCAAAATTTCGCTATTCGAATGAACTTACCCGCGAATGCAAGAGAGTGAAAGAGTACTACACCAAGGTAGGAAAGGTTTAATTTTTACATATTCAAGTCCAAGAAATATTCTGGATAATATTTTAAAAGGGTTTAAAGATTTCAAGGAATTATACTGAAACTGTGCATTCCCAATCCTAACTATAAATGATTAGCAGTATTCAATTTATTCTTTCTCACAATGAGAAAAAAACTATTATCACACCCTGCGTGCTTGACTCCTTCCCTCCCGCTTAAGGAAATTGGTACTATTAAGAAATTGATTGAAAAGTAGAAAAGGGTACTTCGGAATTACTCCCGCTCCCCTACCCCACTGCGGATTCACGTACGACCATTTGTCTCATTGATCTGCGCACACCCTCTTTTCCTTCATTTCAAACCCATTCTCTAGTCATTTGGTCCGTCCTCGCTTCACATTGGTAGTCAAACACGTCTTCTCGATGCTCGCCTGTGGTCTTGCTAGTCTCTGGCGTTCCCGTAGAATCGCTATCCTTGCCACCTCCTGTTGATACTCAAGCGCGCTTTGTTGAAGATTAGCTGCAAATTCGCTCGCATCTAAGTTAAGCTTGGTTAAGATAATCCAATACATAAACAAGTATTGCTCAATGCGCTGCACCATCCAGTAGCGAGCGCGACGCATCGACATGACTGTCTGACGAAGCGTTTTGTTTTCAAAGCATCCACTCCGTATCGCCTGAAGAATAGCATATGTTCCAATGAAAGTTCCAGTACGACCAACACCAGCACTGCAATGCACGAGCACGGGCGCTGCGCCCTGGTACGCATCCACGATCTTTAAAAGTTCGCAAAAGGCGACCTCAGAGCTGGGAACGCCGAGGTCTGGCCAACCTGTATACTGAACATGCAGCAGCGGCATGACATCGCCCCCACAGCGCGGCTGAATCTGTAATGGCCGATAAACCAATTTCAGCTCTTTGTCTACGTAGTATGGCTCCTCTGGGTTCATAGACACCGTCATATTCCCCCAAGAAAGGCTATTACATGTTTCACTAGACCTCCCTATATTGTCTACATCGCTGTTTCCAATAAGAGTAGCTTCGTTTCCGGTAGGCCAGTACTGACATGCCTTCTCAACTTCATCCTCGACAGTTTTGGTGAGCATAATGACCAGCTGGATCTTATACTTGTAAAGGGTGGCAAAGAAGTCAGAAATACCAGCTGCAGTAGGTGCCTGTGAGGCGACGAAGAGGGGAGCGTTTTCCAAATCAATAAGATTCCCGTTGATATAGAGAAATGGGTGGGACTCCGATCGTGTCCCAGCCCCTCTTGGGTCTACTGTTGACCCCGCAGGTATGCCACCGGCAGGAATCATGCTTGCCAAGATATTAGCCGTATGTTTAAAAATGGCCAATGTGCTCGAATTTTTATTACATCCGTTTCCATCTAACAAGGAACCCAGAGTTTTGCTTTCACTCTCTACTCCCTTCTCTTGACTTTTACTTCTACGGGTTTCCAATTTTTGGTAAAAAGACTCCTCCATCTTAGTTCCTGGGATTGGGGGAAAGAGAGTTTCCTCAATCGCCATGATATTGATGTATCTGTTAAGAGCCAATCCTCGGCCCCTCGAGGTTGTGAAGTTGTATTGGCTTGCATTTACAGTAGATTCTTCAATAACGAAAAACTCCCTGTGAAGCAAACGGAGCTGAGCATTAAGGGGTAGCCTGTAGCGGTTGAATTTGGGGTTTCGAGCGACATAGCAGTTGTTTCCATTTTCTTGTTTCATGGATAAGGTTGTCTCGATGTGAAAAATTATACTTTTTGACAGCTTTTATCGTACCCCTGATACGGTATCCGACACAGGAACGTTTTATTTTTTAAATTAAACGATTACTTCTGATGCACAAGTTGATAAAAACTGAATGAGGCTGCGGAGAAACTCCTGTTCTAGTGCTTACTTCTATGCTTATCTTAATGGAACCTTACGAGAACCTTAGAGAGTACCAATGCTTAATCAACCTGAGAAACAAATACAATGAAAAAAAAATACCAAACAAAGTGTGTGATACCTTACCCAAAAAACCTGTGAGCTAGTCGCACAGAATGAACTACTAAACTTTATCAACCAATAGCGCCCAATTAGAAAACCAAAAGAAGGTATTAAAAAAATCAATAAGCAGCAAAATGATCGATAGGATATAATTACATGAACATTTCAAGCATAGAAAACCGATGCAAGGCATTTCATAATCTTTCTAAGGTCAAGATTCGTTTTAATGCTGTCTCACTCTTTTAATATTCTAGCTATTATAGTACAACTTTATAATTCTTCTTTTACGGGACCTTCATCTCTACATGCACTTAGACTGACTCTCTGAGCATTTGTTATAGAGTTGTACCCTCCTCCTTGAAGTTTATTGATTAACGGTTTAGCTTCGGTGCGCAAACACTTGAGGTTTATACCACTAAGTAAATAATGATTCGCATGCCTCAACCCGCGGCTCAAGGCCAAGTCGTAACTCCAGCCCTGGAAGATCTTCGTGCCCCACTAGCAGCTGTATCTTGGTGCGAGCTCGTAGTGCTACCGAAAAGAAGACCCCATTTGGTGCCTCTGGGCAATCAATTTCGAGAAGTACCGTCCCCAGAGGAATTCTCTCTAGATGCTCGCGCAGCGCTACAACCTCCACGTCTTCTAAGGCGAGCTCCTTCAACTTCCCGCCGCGGTATATCATGCTCTTCACAAAATCAAGCGACACTTTTAGCAGCCTCGGAGACTCTTTCATTAGCCTCGCAAACAGCGGCGCGGCCTCGCTCGCGATGCGCCAGCCCTTATCGAGCGTCTCGAAGCTAAAAACTCGCAAGCCAGCAGAGACGACAATCAATGAGTCTGTTTTGCGAGCAAGAACACGGCGTGCCGTCTGGGAAACAATGCTGCAGATGGAACTCGTTGCGGCGCGTGCTTCACACTCACCATGGGGAGCACGCATAATCAGTAAGTCTTCTGGAAACTTTTCAATCTTGTAGAAATTGAGAAGGGTGTCGTGAATCACTTCGAGTGGCTGCACGAATTGTGGCGGAATTCTTTTCTTTCTTTCTTTTAACACAGAGCCAGAGAAAGACGACGCCACCTCCTCCCCACAGTCCTCGCTACGCTCTCTCTTTAACGAAGGGGTTTCCGTCAGAGGCACGTCGTACGCCGTTGCGCTACCTTGCACATCAGGTTTTGTAGCTGGCACCCTTTTATCACCTTCTGTATATCCCTCCTCCTTCGACAAGCTCTGTGAATCCTCTTCCTCGAGAACCCTTCTCTTCTCAATACGAAACTCCCTGGCCTTATCCAGCACCGCGATAAAGAAACCACCACCGTTGCAGTGACTAGGAAGGAATCGCATGCATAAGCTTAAATCTACCGCGTCCACGGTTGGGGAATGGTAGCCACCAGGTGTGTTCGGCGGGAAGAGAGCGGCATGCATCGACGGGCTAGGACGCTCAACGACATTGCCCTTGGCATCGGTAACAACCCATGTAGACAGACCAGGCGCACACTGCAAAAAAGGAAGCAGCGAACGGGCATCAACAAGCTTCATGGAACCGTTCGTTCGGTGAATAATCTGCGCCACAACCGCCTCATTTTCAACTGGATTCAAGGAGCAGGTGCTGTAAACCAAACGTCCACCCACCTTGAGTAAATGACAGCATCTCAGAGCAATGCGAATTTGGATCCGCTGCAGACTCATGGCTTCGCGAGGGGACCAAATTTTGAAGATATGTGGTGCCTTCCGCAGTGTTCCATCACCTGAGCACACCACATCGCATAGAACCTTGTCGAAGCGCAGAATGCTCCCCACATTACTATCTTCCTCCAGCGGTGAATGCCTTTGCAAGTCCGCCTTATTACGAATGTTGCCCTCCATAACGATGTCAGGGAAGTATCGGGCGTCGTGGTTCGTAAAAAGAGCGAACGGGAACAGGAGCTGCATTCGCTTGACTTGATGGACTAGCATATTTGCCCGTTTGGTGTCGAGTTCATTCGCGACAATAAGGCCCTCGCTGGCGTAATCGAAGGGAAAAGGCAATGCGGGGTCATCCACATCCCACGAAACGACCTTGTGGCGGCCCAAGGCAACCAGCATCTGCGCCGTCTTAGACCCTGGAGAGGCGCACATATCCAGGCAAACATCGGTCGGCTGGATGTCGAGCAAGAAAGGAGGAATCATGGAGACCTCCTCCTGCCGCGAGATCGTACCAAGGGCAGTTTGGCGAATCATGTATCGCCGCAGCGCTTGCATATTGGACTGCTTGCGGAGGGCCTCCTTATCTCCCAGCACGCGCCACGCCATATTTTTGATCGGGTACCATGGTATCGGCTCCACCATGGTGTGATCAAGCGACTCCAGGTAATCCCGAACCTCAGACGCAAGTGGATCAGTGTCGTTGATCCAGAAAGTAACCGGCAATGGAGTTCGGAACAGCATCATTTCCTCATCCCAGCGTTCTAACGCTGTCGACGAGGCCCCACCTTCACTGTTTAAAACGTGGCCAGCTGGATGAACAGCATGACCTGTAGAATTTGATGGGTCCGAGGTGGTTCGGTGAAGGCTGTCTTGATGGGGTTGTCTATGTATCTCAAACGGCACAGCCCCGGACTCCCCTAATCGTTGAAGTTTGCCATAGTAATTTTCGAACAATGTATTGCGGATCTGGCGCATCTGGGCATGATGTTGAGCGCCTGTCCCGTCACCATGCTCGTTGGATTGCGGAATGCGCACCTCACGGCGATGCTTACTGAAGTTTTTTAGTTTTTTATTTTTAAAAGATGCAGGCATTTATCTCCGTGAGATTGCGTATATATTCTAAAAAAAGAAAAGGGTTCTTAAGTTAAAAGGTACTGCCGATACGAGCGCTCCATATCATATGCAAACCATACAAACTCATGAAAGTCGTGAAACCGCTACTCATTTATGTCGTTCAAAGCAAAGAGTAACTGAATACAAGTTACATGTATTCGCAGTATCCCTGAAAAAGTTATATTTACATCTAAATGCAAGCCATGTAAGCAGTAAATATTGCTATCAGATCCATCTTGGCTATACGCTTTTCTGTTTACATATCCAAAAGTTATAAAAGATTCGGGATAATCTCCGTCTAATCGTGTTAAGTACGTATTTTTTCTCTTCAGCAACAGGAATCGATCTATTACTCTGTGGCCATTTCTACTTCCCCTAATCCTAGTCACATTCCAGCCTATAGATATCCATTTATGGAATCTTAGATCTCCGCAATAACACCACTACCATCCAATAAAATCGGACGCTCAGGTGGACCCGACCGGAACACCAGGAAGTGCCGCTTATCAATCTGGAAATTCGCCAATGTTTCCGCATCACTGGTGATGTTCCCTCCAAAGTGCGCCCCGACAATAACATGCCAAACACCGCCGTACTTTTCGTCTAGCTTCCGCTTAAGCTCCGTCGCGATTTCCTTGTCACTGAAACTCTTAACCTCGCCAACAGCTTCCCATGCGAGGGAAGTGTTAGGTGACGTGTTTTGCGCCAATACCTGCTTCGGAATCACGGCTGCAAGGCCAACAACGTCAATGGCGTCGTGCGCCATCTGAACAATTTCCTCAGTCTGCACCGGGTTCGTGTCGTGCTCGTGCAACGCAACACAGCACGCGGAGCGCTTCCCCGCGCGCGTAGTCGTCGGCTGCGGCGGCACGTCCCCCGCATCGATCTCCTCCATCATCTCGTCCACCTCAGCCCCTTCGCCTGTAAATCTACGGTCTTCCTTTCAAAGTCACGCGTGTATTATAGATAAATGAGGGGAGAGAGAAAGCATGCATGCATGTGTATCCGACACGTTGAATCATGCTCAAGGCACACTAGTCGAGTATTGCTTCTTCTCCATCCACTCCAAAGAGGCACACAACCGTCGCCTTCAACGCCGTGCACCGACGCTACGTGGTAGGCAAAGGGGGGAAAGGGACTCGCACGCGATGTATACAATAGTCATAGCAGATCTTGGTTTGGTATAAAACAGTAGGTATCGTCAGCATATCCTATCACGTGGTGAAGTTGCTGCGTTGAAATCATCCCACATCGCGCAAGTCAACAGAGAAAGAGAAAGAAAACAATCCTAAAAATGGAAAAGATGAGCACGTATAGAGCTCCCCACACCCATCTGTTCACTACATAACACCACGCGTGCTACACACAGCGCCCTTCCTCAGACTTCACACACACTCAGCTATTCTTCGCTGCGCATGAATCACCCTCAGCATAACCACAGCAGTGTGCGTAAGAGGGTGGGATTAAAGCAGCGTCTCTGTGGGCACCACTCTACGGCATTCGTCCCATCGCCTCACCATTCTCCAGAACTCACCTCTCGCACCCCCTCTTCCGTTCACCCTCACCACACCACACTTTCCACATCCCCCACTCGCACCGGTTAGTATTTTCAGATTAATTTTCTACACAAACTAGCAAATGCCATTGGATTTAATCGTCATGATCATCTTTATTTAGCCTAACTTTTGGTATTCCGCGCAGGCATAGTACTTCCAGATTTGAGATGATATTGTGCTCCTTCCTTGTTTTTAGTCTAAGTATTTGTGAACGAAAGAAATTAAGGACTGATTAATCTTTTTTTAGCTCTTCTTGCTCTACATCCAACATATGCATAGAGGGAGAAACCCTTGACGAAAAGGTGTATTTAATCAAACTCTTTGTTTTCTTCATCATCAAAAATCGCTTCTTTAACCTGAGCTTGTAGACAAAGAAATATGTGCCCATCATTCAGGCAATAATTTCTCACTTTTATGAACATCGACACACACACCCTATACGCCTTCATCAGCATGCAAGTTCGTTAGTTACCGCCACTCTTCTTTTGGGGACCTTCCCTTGATAAATTTTATTTCAAATACAATATTGTCAGCGCTCCTTTAATCACTCTCTATTCCCCTATTTAGAAAGTAATGATAATTGCAATAATATTATTTCCTAAACAAGTTTTTTCTTAATTATAATAGATTTGAGAGCGTGGAATTGTGCGTAAACCGTCGCTATCATAATCCCCAGTGTGAGCAAGGATGCGATCCACACTCTTGTAAATGTGCTTTCTGAGGTTATACGCATGCGGCCCTCTCGGTTCAGTGCATATATCATGTTCCTTTCCACGGTGTCCAGTTGATCATTGATCACATCAACGCCCCATTGTAGATCATCCAAGTACTCTTTAGACTGAAGAACAACTTTCACCTCACCCCCAAAGTCACGAAACGAGAAAACATCCATACCATTAATCGTTTCTCGAGCCTGATTTTTCATGCTCTTCTTCCGAGAGGGTGACTCCAAAACCGAAGTATACGACTGATCCACATCAAACGAAACCGCGATCGTTGGGCTCGTGGGGGTCGGTTTGTAATTCTTAGGAGACACGATCTCGGCGCAGAGCAGGTAAGCCCCATTTATTGCATCGGTTGGGACCGGTATCGCAAAAATATTTTCACCCCCCTTCATCTCCAACGACTTGATCACCTTTGAGGCGGGGTTGTAAAGCGTGACGTTAAGGTTGATAGGCCCGGCCGGACGATCATGCCAATTATAACGCCCTGTGATGAAATTGGTATCTGAAGTAATTTCTTCAACAAAACACACCTTTGGTTCATCGTCAAAGGTGTACTTCAGTGCGTGGGCTGTAGGAACACAAAACGCCACTGCAAGTAAAAGCAGACTTGCGGCAAGCAGGGGTAAAGGTATCTGGAATCGCATTTGCCTTAATATTAATTTGTGGTTCTTCTCTTATTATCTTGTAATACTCTTTTTCTCATATAAAATATCCTTGAATTATTCAAAATAAACGACGTATAAAAAGATTGGCATAGTTATAGAGTAACTCTTCAAAACACAATGCATAAACAGACGCAATTCTTGATGTTCTCAGACATCATGAATTTGATTATGATTAGCGCATCATGTAGACCTCAAACCAATTTAAGGAGGAATAAAGTATTCCGAACGTAAAAGAGAGTAGAGCTTAAGTAAAAGCTGCATGGGTTGTTAAGTGAATATGTATAGAAAAGGGAGGAATAGAATTATGTAACGGGCTACTCGTTTTCAATAAAAATCAACAAGATATAGCTAGCTGAATATTAATATGTGGTGATACATGGATGTGTAGATATATGTATATATGTATATATGTGTATATTCGTATGTATATGTTTATGACAAAATGATATTGCACACACAAGCTTAAAGGACTCTGCAAGGACCGTGAGTATATTATTTCAACAGATTAAATTATTCCCCTTTGGGCATAACGCAAAGGAAATATTTAGAGAGAACTCATTAACTTTGACGCTGATCATGCATTGGTAAGCCTGGTAGCACGTTTAAAAAAAATTCAGAAATTGTTAAATAGATTGAAAAAAAATCACTACCACGATATTGTAATGTAGCAAACCCTCGCTTTCTTTTATTCATACTCAAGTTCAACTGCGCCCAAGAGGAACATAGAACTGCCTATGACATGGAAAGGAATGAAACGACAAGAATTTCTATTCAAACCTATGTTATACAAACTTCTTTTCTTTTTCACACTTTTATGAGAATTATTTTCACAATTTTCTTCAGTTGATGTTAATTTGAAAAAATAACGAAATACCTCTGATTATGTGCGCAAACACAGGAATAGTGCAACTAAAAAGGACTGTAGCCACAAAAAAAATCACTAGAGAATATGTTCAATACATCTGCTAATACTACACACATATCGACACCTTTTGGTATAGGTGTAATTTTAATCTTCTTAAACCCCATACCTCCTGCCTTTCAAGGTCCCATTTACGAAACGAGACTAAAGCTAGAAACACACATACAAACATAATTGATCCAATCATAACAATTGTTGTTGTCTCACAGAAATACATACACACACACGTTGAGGTGATTAATGCCACAACCTTACAGGGTCTCCTCTAGGTAACGTGGTAAATCTTTCCGCTAACACAAACAGTTGGGTCTCGTCACAGCCGTAACGATCACCAGCGATACCGTTCCGATAATGTAGCAAAAATAAATGATAAAAAATATTTCTTAACAATTAAAAGTTGTGCGGCTTGAAAAAAATATACAAAAATAGAGTTGTGTTTGCATTTAAACACTACATATGCACACTTCAAAGCTCTATTGCGGATAGCTCGCTCATAAGTCTCCACAAAAGTCAAGTAGCAATAGGTACAGTAAAATTGTCCAACCCATGCATCAGCGGGACCCCAACGCGTTCACGAATGCACGCATGTACCTTCTGGCTAAAACTCATCATCCCATGCATTAATAACTTTTTCCAGCTCCAAAATATCATGAATAATCTTCAGTGAACCGTTTCGATAGGCCTCTTGGTAAGGTTCTTCGTCAGGCAGCGTTTCACCTCCAGGTACACACCAGACCGCTTTCCAACCCAATAGTAAGGGCTCCCTCAGATTTGTGAGTGAGTCATCCACCATAGCAATCCTGTCTGGATGTAGGTTCATACGCTTGTGTAATAGTAGCCGCCGGGCGCGCTCAGCTCTATGCTTTTGATCCCAGCTCTCATACGTCTCGACCTCGTCCACCTCGTCATTCTTTCCGCTCGGAACCTCTTTTTTCAGAAGGGAGGGAAGGTCGTCTGTCATCGCTACGGGCTCCGCATCGAGAGAAGGGAAGTTGGTAATGGAGGGGGCGACACCCCATTGCATTTCATCCCGCATAATGTCTTCTTCAAGCGCGCGGTATATCGCTTCATAGGCTCGCCGTGCGGGTTTGTTGGTGATTTCTGGTTCGGTAAGCCGCCACTGATCCTCGTAGCTGAAACCAACCCAATCCACATCTTCCTCGTATCCGTCCATGTCGTAGCTGTAGTGATAGTACTGGTTAAGTGACGCCGTCTGTCGTTGACGTGTGAAGACAGACCTGAGGCCGAGAGACTCGAGAATTCGGCGCGCGTGTGAACGATTAGCATTGGTAAAGAAGTACAAGTAATGCCGCTTACCATCCCCACAATCGATCGCGCTTGTTGAAGAAGCATAAGCACCGTTTACCAAGATATGATCATCCTTTTCATCTGATCGGGTAGTCACATAATCGGCACCTTTCAAACGGTTCAGCATATCTTCGAGATGCACATTTACTTTTATCTTATGGTACGAACACTGATGCATATAATCAGTAAAGTCCTTTGCAGAAACACCGTGATCTTTAAGAAACTCTAACAAGGAGATGCCATTGGACAAATAATGTTCCCATGGGAGTGTTTTCATCGTTTCCATTGAGAGATCAGTGCATTCACGAATAAACTTAACAATCAGTGATTTTATTACAGTATCAAAACCGGTCTCACTGTATTTGTAGAGGGTGTTATCGATGTCAATGAGGAGGAACATGGCAATGGGTATTATTTGTCGTACAAAATGTTGTACTACTTTCTTTCTTCAGTGTAATTTGATTCCTTTGAGGGGGTGAGCGGGGGCGGGGAGGCAATGTGCTACGTTTTAATGTTTGATGTCACTAAGATTCAGTGGTTGCAGGTTGGAAACAGGGAAAGGTTAGACGAGAAAGAAAGAAGGACCATCAATAAAGGCCCAATCCATGTAACTTAAATAAGTCGATAAAGAAAAAACAGACATCAGAAAATACTATTCATTAACCGTATTAAACTAGAGAAAGGGGTGATGAAACTAATAAAGATTCGGCATTTAATTTCATCCTCAGTGTAAAAACAGCATTTATTAATAGCATAAATCCACTTTTTATATTTACTCGGTCTGTTTTACACATGTTCCATCTAACGATTCCTTTTCTTTGTATAGGTATGAAAACATTGTGAATTACAACTTCCACCTTGACACCTGCTTTACCTTGCTTAAATATTTGCAAATGATTAACTTATTTCAAACTTGCTGTCTGGCACGCTTTGGAGGAACTACGGGGTTTTCGTCTTCGTCACTGTCCACAAATTTTTTGTAATACGAATTTTCAGTGCCCTTGAAAGCTTGCGTGCCATCACGAGCACCAAGACCAAAACAATTACCCCCACTTACACTGTTTCCTCCTTGGGGGTTGAAAGAAGGAGCTTCACCCGGCATGCGAAGCCTCGGGGCGTCGCGCCGTCCGCTACCGAAATTTCCCATCATATTTCGGTTACGCTTCGGTGCAGAGTAGCGGAAATTTCGTGCATCTGCCCACTCCTGCATCCAGGTCGGCACCGTTTGCTGGGTTCGTTCGAGAATCTTAACGAGCTCTTTAATGGTATCAGGGCCTATTTGCTGCTCATGTTTGGTAATCATCGTGTAAGAAGCACCCTTGGCTCCAGCACGGCCTGTGCGGCCGATACGGTGGACGTAATCATCGATCTGCATTGGAAAGTCATAGTTGATAACAACTTCAAGCTCTTTGATATCCAGGCCACGTGCCGCTACGTCGGTAGCCACCAGACAGAGTCGTGAATCACGTCGAAAGCGTTCGAGAATGAATTCCCGTTGTCGCTGCTCCTTATCCCCGTGGATAGCCATCGCATCCGTGCCAATGCGTTTTAATTGATACTCGAGATAATCTGCAGTTTTCTTCGTCTTGCAGAACACGAGGACACGGGTGTTACGGTGTTTCTCCATAAGCTTCTTCAACTCGTCGAACTTACCTGATTCCTGAGTCAGAATGAAATTCTGGGTGACGTCCTTGTTCGCCAGTAGCTCCGTACTGCCGATGTGAATGCGAATCCAGTCCCGCTGAAAGTTAGATGCAAGTCGCTGAATTTCTTTCGGCCAGGTGGCGGAAAACATGAGCGTCTGACGATCTGGTCGAATTTGGGAGCAAATCGCCCGGACCTGTGGTTCGAAGCCCATGTCCAACATGCGATCCGCCTCATCTAGCACCAGGTAGGTCACCCGAAGGAGATTCACACGTTTGATTTGGATGAAGTCGATCAAACGGCCAGGGGTGGCGACGAGAATGTGGACCCCGTTGCGGAGCATCCCAAGCTGGGGGCCTTTCGGCGCGCCGCCGTAGACGCAGCCACAGCGAAGGTGCTGCGGGAGCACCTTCGCCGCCTCCTGCTCGATCTGCTGCGCCAACTCACGGGTCGGGGCGAGGACGACGCACATCGGCCCGTCCCCTGGCCGCAACGGCTCCTGAAGTGCGATGTGGGCGAGCGCCGGGACCACAAACGCGAGCGTCTTCCCCGATCCCGTCTTCGCGACGCCGACGAGGTCCCGCCCGGCGAGGAGGACCGGCCAGCACTGCGCCTGCACCGGCGTCGGTGCTTGGAAGCCCTGGGCGGCGAGTTTCGTGCGGAGGTACGCAGGGACGTTCTCGCGCGCGAGCTGGTCGAACGCGATTATGGGCGCGGGGCAGGCGCCTTTTTCCGCGAAGATGGAAATCCCATGCGTCTCGCGCCACGCGGTGGCCTCCGCCTCGGTTAACGCGGCGGCCCCCCCCGTGCCGCCCCCCTCCGTGGCGAGCATCGCAAGGGTAGGATTTGGACTTCGCGGCGGCCGCTCGCTGGATCGCATCGACATCTACCACGTTCCATTTCGCCGCCACAATCGACTTCGTCGCCCAATCAATCGGTTCGATCGCCTTCACGTTGGGACCCCCACCGTTGCGCATGTCCGCAGCCGTCGAGTGACGACGCACCGGTCTGCCGAACCCTGAGAATGGATTATAACTCTGTTCTGTCATTTAATGAAAGCAACACGTTTTAACTTCCTTTTTTGTATGTATTCAAATCAGATAAAGGGAATGGACAAAAAAAAATGAGAAAAGAAAAGACAAAAGAAAATGGTAAATAGGAATACGAATCCTCGCGTCTGCAAACTACATCTAAGGGGAGGGGGGTCATTTCTGAAAATAGACGATCGACTTTAGGCATCGCACTATTTTTTTCTAGACTGGAATAAAAAGTAACTCTAAAGAAAAGCCACTCATGCAAAAAGGAAAAAAAGGCACTCACACTCAACATAAATGAGGAAGAAAAAAGGACTCCGTCATAACGTAATAGCTGATCTTGGAACGAATCAATGGAAAAAGAAAAAAGTATATATTGATGCATAGAACCATGTATGACAAATGTTTCCTAGTTATATCAGAAGTCACAAAAAAAAAAGGTAAACCTCTCTTTCTTTCTTTAAATATATATACAGTTCATTTCATGCAGTTGCTTAACTCTAGTGTATTCATTACTATCATCCCCCCTATATTCGCGTTAGATGAAGAATCTATATCGCTTGCACAACTGGCTAAATGAAGACCTTCAATTAGCCTAGAAGATCTTCAGTAATAGTTCCCTTGTTAGTGTAAGAGAGACCTGGTGAAACACACGTTACTGAATCCAACTCGCCCCGTGAGTCAGCTTCTTTAGTCTTTGCATTGCTATCCAGTTTGACACTTTGTCTTTTTGATAGAAATTAGAGGCTTCAGATGTGTTATAATAGAGCGCGCAGCCCCCACCATCTCTTCCCTGTACGGCGAATGTAACCCAAGGCGATCCAGCACGGCCTTTTGCTCTGCCATCGTAATTTTGAGTGTCCTAAGTTCAGCAACAAGCTGATCGTAGTCATACCTGCATTCGTCGGAACCCTCTTCCTGACGAGAAGTGCACCTCTTCCCATCTGCCGACATCAACACAGAACACGGATGAGTGATGGGATCCTGAAATGGTAGTGCAGGAGGTACCTGGGAAACGGGCCCCTGTCTTGTGGCGGTCGAGCTCTCCAAAGCCTCAGCGAGATGTGTAATCTGAGCTTGATAATAAGTCTCACGCTCGAAGGCATCTCGAAGCTGGTCTTGTAGTTGGTCACACAGACTATGCAGCTCCTCGCATTCAACCTGACGTCGATGGGCAGCCAGACTCGCATCCTCAAGGGCCTTTCGAAGAAGAACGACTTCTTGGTCAGTGTGCGAGGCCACAGTATGCACAACGCTTTCCATGCAGTAAGCATCCTCGCTTTGTGTCGCCTCCTTTGAATCTGCCACGTGAATCACATGATCGTCGCGTTCACTCGATAATAATAGAATATTGGGGCTAATTGCTGGAGTTTCTGAGGAACTTGAAGTATCGGATTCCGCTTTTGAGGGCAGAAAACGGGACACAGAATCCCACCGAGCTGAGGGATACGCTAGATGCATGGCTCGGTTAACTGTCGTGCACTTCACAGCCGTGCATGAAACTGTGTGCGGTTGTGTAGGTTCTCGGTCAATCTCGTGGCTTTCTTCACCCGGTCTGGGGAAGCCTTCCGCTGAATTTCGGTTCGAACCCTGTAATGCAAACATTACAGGTAAATCCAAAGGGGCCTCGCGTGGTTCCGAGTGTGCCATGAGCTTCTTCTCTCTCTCCACTGAACTACGAGTCTGCAAAGGGGTTGGCCCGGAACCTGGAAGCGATGAAGCGGCAGAGAGTCGCGCCCGAGCGTATTCGGCTGGTGGACTGGAACTACCTTGAGATGCCGAGAACGACACAGAGGTGGGGCCGCCATGGCAGGGCCTCCGGTTTGGTTCCTTGTCATCGCTTAGTGAG
>HF955061.1:1411976-1438456 GCA_000582765.1 Phytomonas sp. EM1 | reverse complement strand
CGAGGACAAGCTTCGACAGAATCCATAAACGGCATCGATATGGCCGTTTTTGGTTTTTGGTTCTGGGGTACCTTTACCTACGCTGTGGATGTTGACTGTCTCAATCTGATCCTTAGCTGGGGAAAACAAAGGGTTGATGGGGGAATTTGCGAAACCTGCCTTGTGATAACTTAACTCCGGGGTTCCCTCCACCTTGTCCGTGACTGTGCTTTGTGGTATCTTGGCCTCAGGTCGGTGGATCTCTGTGGATGATGGTAAGCTTATTTTCTGAATTGATACCGCATCTGTGTTGGCATCCATAATAGTTTCTTTTTCTGCCTGGATTTCTTGCTCAAGATGCCCTCCCCCACTTTTTGGGCTTTGAATGGACCTCTTTTCTCCGTTTTCTGGGGGTATCTCGCTTTCCTCCAGACTGCTATACGGCCGTCCAGTTGATCTAGGCGGCGATGGAGTAGGGGGACGAAGTGGAATGACACGCTGTGGTCTTGGTGGCTGGTATTCGTCGTATTTTCTAAAGATTGAAGTATATGAATCGGTCGTAGCCACAGTAACATCACCCATATTACGATTAAGGTCGGCGAGATTGTACCTACGTGCAACGACGTGTTCGTGCGATGAGTTCTGCTCCTTGGCCTCTTCCATCTGCTGCTGCTGCTGATGGCCAGTGAAATCGTCGCTACTTGTTGTTTTTCCAACTGGGCGACTCAAACTCCAGCGCGAAATGCCGTGAGCTGTATGGTCAGGAAGATCCAATATCACGCTCCTTGGGGGCACGGAGGCGGCCGTGTGCTTTACCATAAACGGTGCTAGCAACCTTTCACCAACTCTGTGATTTATCACAGCCAAGGATACGGATGGGGACCAAGTTATTGGTCTCGCTGCTGAGGTGTCATTGCTTGACATAGCATGGCTTTCTACATCCATCCGTGAACAACTGGATGCCAAACCTGCGTCTACCTGACCTTTGGGATATGGAATAGCTAAAGTTAAGGAATGAAAATCACTTTGGACCCTTCCCTCGCTCAGCCCCACCTTGTCGACTGCGGACGCGCTGTCTAGCAGGCGCAATCGCTCCGCTGTGGCTAACGCGCATCCTCTCGTCTCTTCTTCACTGGAGGTGAAATGGGAAAGTGCAGGTGTACATTTTGTGTCAGAATCTGTAATGGTATCAGTAGCAGCAGGAGCGATCCCCCCATCTTCCCTCGGGCCTCTACTAATCAGAGACATCCCTTTTTTAATCCGGTTAGTGAATACTGGCTTCTTCGGTTGTTTACGCAACAGAGTGGTTGAGTCATCAGAAATTGGCGACGAATCCGGGAAAATGGTGTGATGATGTTGTCGCTGATACTTTGAGGATAGCTCGCCCAGGTATTGCTCAATACTCTCTCTCTCCGTGATTGAATTGCCCTCACAGCTTGATCTTGTACCAAGCCTGTGAGCTTCATTGTTGACGCTTAGATCACCCAGGGTTATTCCGTATCGCTCGATAGACTCTTTCCTTTGATAGTTTGGATTTCTGTGCTTTGATCGCTTCAGCACAGGTGAGTCATCAAGAACGTTGTCCTTGTATTCGGGTTCACAAGACTGTTTCATCGAGTTGGCCTTCGTGCACTCATCCTTTAATACTGAGTTTCCCGTCGTAAATTCGGGAAGCGGGTGTGATGAGCAATACGCCGGCACAGTTCCATTCCCTGGATGCTCCTCCTGTAGCGAAAAAGGATTTTTTTTAACATGCAAACCTAGATCCTTCACTATAGGGGTGTTTGCAAAATATGAACAGAAACCATGGTAGGTATCGTTTTGTTCTTCAGTAACACTGCCGACCCGTGAGGAGTGAGGTAGCTTAGTCTCACCCCTTTCTTCTAAGCTATAACTTCTTCTAGGAAATTTTGGTGTAACTGGCAATGAGCGGATCATATATATATATGTATATATAATTCCTCTTTACTTTCTACAAGCCCCTTAAAGAAGGGTGAAACAAGACAAATCTAATAGGAAAGTTGTACAAAAAAAAATGTTGTTTCCTGGATAATGCAGCATGGCCTTTGAAGAAAGGAGAGGAATGGAATAAAAGAGAAGCAAAAGAGAAAAGAAGCGCAAATCCGAAATGTAAAACCAAGTATTATTCCAAATACTTATTTAACAGTAACGTTGCTGGGTTGAGATATTTAATCAATGGACAGCGCAGGAATATTTACACAAAACGATTGTGCCCTAGAAGAGCTATGGGACCGCCGTTGGTTTCAGCACACGAAGCATCTTTCTCTTCAAATTCCTGGCGGAAGCAGAGAGTCGGGCGCTGCTGGGGTAAAGATGAAAAAAAATGAACACCAAGTGTTGATGTTCGAGTACACGGTCAAATGAAGTAAAATAATTTTCCCATGCCCTGGAAACGCATCCCGCACCCTTTTCATATTGGGACTACGTACACAAAACACCACCCCTCTAGGCTGAACGAATCTTACACAGTTTTCAGACATTTGAAACAAGACTAGTAGAGGATGCGTGATGTGCTATAAGATCGCAACAAGAGTTCGTCACAGGACATATCACGCCTCCTAACTCTTGAAAATAGAGAAAGCTAAAGAGCAGATATCCAAATGTCAATGAACCGGCATCCAATGATGGCATCTACGGAGCTCATAGCCAGCGTTTCGGTAGAAATACAAGAATATCTTAAAGAAGGTCACCCTAGCCGCAACACTTCATTATAAGGGAATAAAAAATGCTTTCGCGAATGTCTTTACAAATTCTTCAGAGGAAGACGCGGCCTTCTGAAGCAACACAGTCTAAGCTTTAGGATTGGTGCAGCGTAGACGAAATTCGGTACCGGTTATACTACTTTTTTCCCGAAAAAAACGTTTCATCCATTGTATTTTACGTCTTTGGAAGGAAAGAAAATATTCTTGAAATGGTAAGGACTGGTGAAAGTAAAGGACACCTACATATTCACTATGTTAGCCATATTGTACGAGGAATCACATATCTAGGCATACACCAGTGGCTATATATACAAAGATTGGGTGTTATGTTTATAAACAAATGTATGTACGCGTGTATGTGGTCCCATGATTCAGTGCTACACTTTTATTTTAATACTTATTTCCTGAAAAATTCAGCTATCATCATAGGAGGTACAACAGAAATAGGAATAAGAAAAAAATACGCCGACAGGAACGTGAGCAGTGCTAATCCCAGCCCGCAGGTTAGAGTATTTAACTATAATAATATTAAGAAAAATACTGGTGGCAAAAGAACTTGTGCCGAAACCGTCCCGATCCTTGTGAGAAACGAGGCAAAGTAATGATACAGACTTGTCTTCTTTGATGTGAAGAAACAAGGGTTACATCTAGATTTGAAACTGAATATGTTGACTAAGGTAGCCGCTACCCTTGCACGATCAGATAAAAATGAAGACAAATGAGAATTCATAATAAAATGCATCCCTCGGGCATTGCCCTCCCCCGAGAAGAGCCTTTTTGTCCCCTTTTTTTGCTTAAACCATTGTGTATTGAATTTAGAAAATGAGCAACAGGATGACAAGTCCAACAACAACTAGCAACCCCTTCCAATTATTTATTATTAAAATGGTCAAGCCATTTTTTTTATCAAGGCTGTTATCTGGAAACGATAACGGCAACTAAACAACACAACACAGGAAGCATAGGGAAAAAACAACTTGGCCGCGGGTGCGAAAAATCTAACCAGCACATCCTAACCGCCCAACGCTCTCCTGAGTTCCTGATACTCTGTACAGACATCAGGGATATCTTTACGTCCAAGTGAACGATACTTTATCTTCTCCGCCTCGCAGAGATTGCCTAGATATCTTTCTTGCCTCCTCAATACATCTCGCTCCATTTCCCGAAGTATATCTTTTCGGCGCTTTGTCACTTCATCCCATCGCTGTGTCGTATAATAGGGAACCCGAATACCGTGTAGAGAAGTTACACGTCTAACGATGTGATCATCCACCTGAGATGGTGTGAGACTAAAGGAAGGGGTATTGCCTTGATGTCCGTTGCGGTAGGAGTTGACATCAGGAGAGCTAAAGTCCATGAAGTTGCTCTGCAAAAGTAAGGCCAAAAGCAAGAAAATGGCAATAGGAATTATCATGAGAATACTTTGGCTAGAGTCGGCTTCGAGGTTGACCCCCCTCCCCCCCGCAGGGAATCCGCCCTGCGGGACATTGGTATAGTAGTTTCGCTGATACTGCTGAAAGCCACCGTTGCCAAAGAAGAATTCCTCAAAGAAGTCGCGCGCGCCGGCGGGGACGCCGTTTCGCGCGAAAGCATCCCTGCCCGGGTGTGCTGCGTACTGCCGCCGCCCTGCAGTTCGCTCGTGCTGCTGTACACCCGCCGGGCCGACCTGGTCATAGATCCTGCGCTTTGTGGGATCAATCAGAGTGGAATGAGCCTCCCCGACTATCTTGAACGCCTCCACGGCGTGCGAGTGCTTGTTTTTGTCTGGATGACACCGTAGGGCCATCTTTTTGTAGGCCGACTTGATTTGTTCATTGTTAGCAGTCCGCTGTAAGTTAAAAATCCGATAGTAGTCGGCCTTGTTCCGCAGAACGTGTTGCACGACATCCGAATCGGATCCACCGTGCATCTTCCTTTTGCACCTCTTGTCTTTCTTAATGTACTAAAGTGTGTTTGACTGGGCAATACTCCCCAAAAGACCGTTTTTGAAAAAGTGGGCACAAATTGTCTTGAAATGTTTTGATACAATAAAAATAGCTGCCAATCAAAATTCAACCACTCAGATACTTATACCTTCGAGCTATACGGCTTACTTCTTTACTAAGAAAGGAAAAGGAAAAAAATCGAATGTCCCCAGAGCCCCTAAGGCCCAGTAATTTGGTATACAAAATCAAACTTGGATGGGCTACCGAAGAGAAGGCACACCTATCTCCCACAGAGCCTTCCGATCGGTACGGCATTTAAACACATACAAAGCAGAAAACGCAAAGATGAAACCCCCAAGCGGTCTCGCTCGGACACCCCTCACACGACAATAGTTTCAAATTCCCTAGGAACACAATACCAGGTGTCGTACCATTGCCTAACGCATTACTCCAAAGGAGAAGAGGAAATACGATACCTGTGGTCTTTTATAGTATTATACGCTGAAGTGCTATACTGAAATATCAGAACGCATAGGCTTCATCATTTTAATGTACACATATGCGTGAGAGAGGGAACATCGACTCCCACACAAAAGAAAAAAAAACTTACCCAAGTGAGTTTCATTTCCCCATCACCCATTCGCTTATGCGCCAACGCAGCTTCACCCAGGTGCTAAGGAAGATCTAGCGGACCCACCACGACGAACTTGGGCATACCCTGCAACACAATCTCGGGTCGCTGATTATACAACAAAGTCACGGGTGTTTTCTTGGAGTCCTCCCGTCCAGCCTCCGTCTTAGCATCCGCAGCAAGTGAGGTCGATGATGCGGCGGACGCGGCCGCGTGCGAGGGCCGGCAATACCCGATCATTGCCTCCGCCCCCTTGAACTTATAGCACTCGTGCTCATAAAAGAACGCAATTCCGTTGCGCTCCCGCTTCGACATCATCTCATACCCCAAGTGCCGCCAGAACGGGATCGCCTGGACGTCCGCGGAGATCATCACGAACTCGAACTCCTTCCGCTGGCACCACGCCGCGAGGGCGGCGTTGAGGAGTCGGCCAAAGCCGTTCCGCTTGTACCCTGCCGCGGTCGCGAAGAGCGGCATCTCGACAAAGCGGTGCGTCTGGTGGTGATGCACCGTCACGGTGACGGCACACACGACCTCGTTGGTGGTGTCACAGTGGAGGTACCAGGTGTAACTCCCGTGCACCCGCCGCCGCGTCCGTGTCGAGAGGGACTGCGGCAGTGTCACAAGCCGCCGCAACTCCTGGGGGTCGGGGTACTCAAACTGAGAGGCGTAGAGCTCCACCACCGCCTGCCGCTCCGCCGCGGACTGGACAAGGGCGAAGCGGAGGGCGTAGGGGCCCGGGCCGGGGAGACGGGGAAACTGATCCTGGATCGCGGTGCGGACGAGACGCTGGGTGTGGGTGAGCCGCCGCGGCGGGGCGAACCCGCCGTTCGAGCCGGAGAAGGGCGAGCTGGGGGTGGGGCTTCCCCCGTCACTGCTCCCGCTCGGCGCGGGATCCCACGCAGAGGGAGAGGCGGCGCCACCTGCCCTCCCTCCTGAACAGTGGCTGATGTAGTGGTCGTGGTAAAACATGAGCCGCTGCACGAAGCCGGCGTCTTGGGCGAAGAGATGGGCATAGGCCCTCGCGATCTCCTTCCGGTCCTCTCCGTTCGCCTCCCAGTACTTTTTAATTAATCGATCTTTTTGTTCACCAGTGAGGTGGATGGTTTGGTAGTACTTGATGAGTATCCCCATCTGCTGGTCTGTAAGCATCCTCGCTATCGGGGTGCGTTAATGCAATGAGAATCAACCCTAGTCTACGCCAAATATAACTTTATGTACACTTGATTAGCTTTGCTTTCCCTAGTGAAAAAAGAAGAACCCAATCCTTTTGATGAAACTTCACCTTTAACCGGTCCACTTTTCAGTCATCAAAACAAAAGACACTATTCTTTGTATTTCAGGAAATTTTGGTATGGGTATGCGTCTTTTGCCTCAATTATGACCTACATCATAGTGTAGTGCAAAGCTCAATATAGTTCTCTCTTTTGACAGCCACACATACCCCCATACGCATAGATTTTTTTTGCCTTCTTTGCTCTACAGCTTCAGATCTGCAATCTTCATTAAAAGCTGGTCCTGCAACGGCTGATCAATTCTAAGAGCCATCCTAGCGAGCACAGAGGTGACAGATGTGATGAACACCACATCCGGATCTAAGGTATGCGTAAGTTCTCGCTTTGCCACATTATACAAATTAATTATCATATCAATTCGTTCAGCCTCGTACGGAAATGCCTTAACCCATTCCTCTATCTCAAACCCATCTAACTCCCTGAACAGCTTTTCCCCAAGAAGCTGCTTTACGTACGCTTGGAAGAGTGACCCGCGCGCGAAGCGTTCATAAATGGTCTTATATTTCGTGTATCGGTGGTGTCGTGTCCATAAACCAGGGGCAATCCTTTTGTGGTTTTCACGAAAGAAATCAAGAAATTTGTCAGCGCAGAGTATCGATTCCGCGACAGACACATCGCACAAGCTGAACGAGGAGATGCTACGGGTTACATTCATGAACCAGAAAGTGATGGGGGAAAGGAACTCGTGAGTTAAGGAGTCGAAAAACTTTCTCATGACGCTGTTGCCCACAGAAAACTGAGAAAACGGTGGATCACTGAAAGAACTAACGGCATCCGACGCGTCGAAAGAAGTGCTGCTGCAATGTACCCATTCAAGTTTGCGTTCGCAATGGTGTGGATCAACGTGTGAAGCTAGTGGAGGGATTTGGCCCTCCTTCTCGCTCGCTGAGGCCGCCTCCAAACGCTTCAGTAAGTATGAGGTCTGCTCCTTGTGATTGAGTAAAAAGTTAAACGTCGAATCAAAATGATTCACTAGACGGTGCTGCAGTCGGTTTCGAGATTCTTTTCCTTTGGACAGTCTCGTGGATATATCCCTCTGCGGCGTGTGCGCAGCCTCCTCCCTTAAGGTCCTGTACTGCTCCGGAGTAAAGAGCTTGCTCTCATTCGACGCTAGCCCATGCTTCGAGGCCAAGGGAGTATAATCGTAACTGTTATTTCGCAGATGACTCGTTGTATGCTTCAATTCAGAAGCCTTTCCGGAGTGTGAGCAAGACAGAGTAGGGTTGGAAAGGGACTGAAGTTGGGGTTGAACGTCCAGAACAGAGGTAACTGAAGTGATTAAAGGCACTATCGTCGATCCAACACGCTGCGGAAAGTGTATAGGGAGTGAAGGATGCGGTAACGGAGGGTGTTGACTATCGCCTGTGCGTTTAGCGTCATTGGCGCCACCTCCGAAATTGTCAAGATCATCTGGGATATCATCGTCAGAGATTGGAAAGCGGTCGCTCGAGCTCTCTGTTGAGCTGGACTGCAAACGATACCGGCGGCCTGAGTCAAAAGCAGTTGCATTTCCACACAGCTCTAACCTTCCTTCGTCATGATCCCTATAATTTGCAGAATTAGAGCTACAGGACATAAATTGTCGACTATTCTTGCTAAAGCATGAGCTACTCTGCGGAGATGGGCAAGAGCCTGGTGGATCAGCATTCAAATCTAGTTTCTTTATATCAAGTCCCTCGCAAACGTACCCTCCTCCAGATGTGTGAAGAGGTAGGGGATTATCTTTAGCTTTGTGTTTGGATAAGGAGGCCACCGTTGGTGAGGCTAATCCACTTTTATTTGTGGCATTACCGCGAAAGAAACTACCATACGGTAGTATGGGAGTTTTATCTTTTTCTGTTACAGTTATCGATTCACCCTGAGATGCTCCTTGTGGGCACAATACCGGGAAACTTTCTGAACCACCGTTTGATACACCGGAGGAAGGCGCCCAACGCCTCATGCGGAACGGCGAGGACGAGTAACTTGTAGTGTTAAAGCACTGTTTAGTAACTTTACAACCAGCGGAGTTAGTAGGGAACGCTGTGTTGATTGGTAAAAAGGGCCTATTCGGCGATAAAGAAGTAATGGGAGATGCAATCCGATGAGCGGCGGCACTGTCACCTAAATCCGATGTGGTAGTGTGTGGCTCCTCTCCTCTGGCTCGCACAAAGCGATCTACCACAGCGAGCAAACTAGGCCAGCCGTCAAAACTGCGGATAAGAAGAGGATTGGTGCCGGCGACGATCATGCCTTCCGTGGTGGGAAAAGGCAAAGCCTTGCCCATCCGGGTGAACCGCGTAAATTCATTACTTTGCATTGTAAAGTATGAAGAGATTACCCCTGTGTATGGAATCGGGGATACAAGTGAGGCTACGGCCATAGCCGCTGCCGAAGCTGTCGATGGAGTATTGCTCAAAATGAAAAGCGGCTCATGGCTGATAACCAGCTCCCATAGGTACGTCAAGTGCGTGATATGCTCACCAAGAAGATCGAATAAGGGGAGCAGCTCTTGCGAGTAAAATATTTTAGATGAGGCGTCAAATCCTATGGAGGTTCGCCGCTTCATGAAAGAGACGCGATGATCTAGGGAAAATGGTGGTCGTTTGACGGCGTGTTGTTGCCATTGGTGTGGCTGTGCCGCTATGAAGGAGTGCGGACCTGTTACAAACACCAGAACCTGGTGGAGGAGGAGTACTTCGTAGCGTACCTGCGGATGCGGAGAAGGCCACCCGGCAATTTCCTTGATGGCCTCATCAAGAACTTGTATTGGGGTATACTGATCTGGGTTATAGCTCGGATCCATGTGATAGAAATTAGATGGGAATGGGGACAGAGCGCCCGAAATGGTAGTCAACTCCGTATCTGGAGAAAGTGTGCAACATTGTGCAAAGCGTGGAGCTACGGTGCGTAGGATAAGTTCGTGGGCGGCTATGAAGGGCAGTCGAGAAAGTAGGACGATGGCTTGCTGCACGTAGGAGCGCTGTACTCGGGTGTCGTATTTTTGTCTATAGTATGCAGCACCGTAAAGCCTTGAGATGATAGAGCCTTTGCCAGGGTTCGCAACCACCGTCTCGGGTATCACTTGTGCAGCTGCCTGTGTACAATCCTCTAGACTAAAATTGAAGATGAAGTTGTGGTCACAATCCGGGTTGCAATCTGGAAAAGCATACTTGATGACCTCACTCTTCCCATTTTCAGTAAGTGCATCGTGTGGGGTGATGTATTCAATCTTCGGGCCGATGTCTAGATCAAAACGAATGTAAACAAAGCACACAACCCAAACCGACATTTGAAGAAAAATAGCGTAAACGTGTTTTTTTCCTTTTGAAGCTTAAATGCAATAAACGACAAATCAAACCAAACCTTCAAAAAAATGCCAAGAGATATAAAATAATCAAAAAAATAATAACCTGAAGATAATTAGCACTTTGTTTTTTTTACTGTTGTTGGGATTCCTTCCTCATGCGCTTTTTTCGCTTGATTGAAGTTCCCTCCTCATGGTAAGACAACAAGAAAAAGGGCGTAAAAGTTATTGTAAGATCGTTCAAGTCAACATTATCACACTCCAACATCAAGGAACAAGCAAATACATCAAGCAGATGTTACAGTGGTAAACCACAAAAGTAAATTAATATTATCCTTATTGCAAATATAAGTAGATAAATGAGGGCAATAGAAAGCATTGCTCTAGGATTACGTAATAATACTAAGCAGCTTGAGGACCAAATAAATACATCCGTAGGGCATGCGAACTAAAGAGAATAAACAGGTTTCCCCCGTCCCCTATCTGTTAAGAGATAGACGTCTGCACTAGTGTTTTAGCAATCTCTTATATGGTTCGCTTATGGCTGTTCAATGAATTAAAAATTTTCTAAAATAATTTTTGGGGAGTTAATATAAACATTTTGAGATCACTTGACGCATATGAGCAAAAAAGAGAAGATTTACTTTTTCTTCATACTCAAGTTTATGCTGCTAAACAAATTCCCAAGCCTCAAGATGCCATGTGGCGACAGTGATGGTGGTTTTCTTCAAAAAGGTGATCCATCAGCTGGATCGTACTATCCATGAGGCCTCTGAAATCCCAGTGGGGCTCCTCCAGTTCTCCTACCTCTGCCCTTTCACTGCATACAGACCCCTCTGTGCAGTCCGTTCCTTCGGATATTAGTATTCCCCACATGAAGTGGGTACACGGCTTTCAAAGTCAGTCCCCAGTCTGCGACGTTGGAAACTACGACTTAATAGTATTCACCACTGCTAAAGTACTTACTCTCATACTATCACCCTCTTTCCTTTCCCAACTAACCTCTAGGAACACTAAACCCTTGGGGCGACTTCCGAAAACGTTTGTAAATATAGCGAAAGACTCCAGAAGCCTACATGCTGTACAAGTGATAGCATTTAGGGTGGTGGTTATAAAGGCTCACTGTTCTCGCATCAGCATTGGGTAGCTAAACACAAAAGGGGCTGCAAAGCTTTTTGAATTTAGCCAAAGAGATCCAACTGGATAAAATCGCCTAGGTAAGTATTCTTTCTCCCGCACTATGAGTTAAGTAGGGGCAGCATGATCTGCTCATGGCTGTGTGGAATGCTTGTTTATGAAAAAATACCGATTGCAAGCATCCTGGCTCAGTCGATGACGTTGATCATCCTATCCCTGAGCTTTGTATGAACACGGTCTAAACACCAGAGCTATCATGCTTCGCTAATGATAACTTCTAAAGCACTTGGTGAAAAGGATAGCACTCCTAGCACTTTGCTTTCAAGGCGATTAGGCTTCGGATGGCTAAGGAATGCTACTACCCAAATGATATTACTTTACAAACACACTGGAGATGAAAAGAGAGAACAAGCAAGCCGATGCCGCACCAACAGTCGATGATAACTCAGTATTCACTGAAAAAAGTGAATACGATTACTGCTGTGTGATATGCGTGGTACCATCCTGGTCAGAATTTGAAGAGGATCACTGCCCAGCGTGCATCAAAGCACGTAGGTGTACTGAAATATCGTCCACTATTGCGTTAAGCGCTTCTTGCAGATTTTGTAGCTTATCTTTTTCAGAGCACAACCTTTCGGAGCAACCAGGCGGGAGGTCCTTTCTCGGTGTCTTTTTGCCTGAGCGCTCCGCACGTAAAGCCAGGTAAACACTTTCCGGCATGCTAAGCTGCTTAATCCTGTCAGCTAAATTGCTTTTTTTCTGGTACAACCTTCGCAGCGAATTCTCAATCTCAGCTTTAGATTTGCCGTACAACTTGACGGGAAGAAGAGGTACCTCAAATTTTCTATTACAGTCAGCTTCCCCAGTGCCGTCTTCTCCACCTGAAGCAGATAACATCTTCGTCATGTGGGTGGCAGTATCACCTGAGAAAGGGGTCTTGTGATACTGAGATACCGCAGCTGAGAGCCCCGTGATGCCGGTAGATGCATTGCTGCGATGAAGCTGGGTGCTTCCCCTCGCAGAAGTTCTTCCAGGCGATGGCTGCGGCGATCGGCATGCACCATTTCGATAGAAAGGCGAACGAGGGGCCGTGGCGCTGGAAAGTTGAAAAAGCAAAGGGGTATCATTCTCACCTTCGGAGCGAGGCATCAAGCCAAGCCCACTATACGGCAGTACGGGTGAAGGAGAGACGTTAGCAGCCGATGATCCTGTTGCAGTCGTACAACAGCCCGAAAGCATCCTAGCCAATTTAGCGCTGGGACATAACCCACCAGGGCTGCTATTCGGACGCGTGCTAGGGCAACTTGGACCGACCGACGACGCCCTGACAGATGGGATTCGATGACTGAGGAAGGAAAACTGACGCCCACCGTGGTATTCATCTTCGCGCACCTCCGATGTGGTGGTGTAGAGCTGTCTAGAGCGTCTCAAGGAAGGGTACGTCCCTGAGATGTAATGAGGGTTGTAGTAGGGCGACAACCTAGCAAGAAGGCTTGCACGTAGGTTAGACTTTTCAGGCCTAGCGGTGCTGGTCGGCGTCGGTGTAAAAAAACCCTGAGGACGGCTTCGCAAAGGAGTCGTGCGTTGCACCTTCGGGTTTGAAAAGTGCTGAAAAACTCGTCCATTCTTGGCTTTGTGAGGCTCTGGTGGATCCACATGGGTGGTGTACCCTTCCCTAATCGAGCCCACAGCGTTGCGAGTGAAGCCCTCGGAAGAGGGTCCACGTTGCCGCCGGAAAGGGCGCCTAGCTTCTTCAGATCTCTGAGCTTCGCATCTAAAGCTTCGATTGGCATCTTTCCTTCTTTGCCGGAACATCACCTGCGAGCGAATCGCACGGCACAAGGCAGTGATGGGGGAATTCGGCGAGATCTGAGGGTACTCCACATCCATCGTGGCGAGACCCCTCGCCTCATCGAGCCTCCTCTCGGAGGGAAACACGTGGTCAGAGGAGCCCAAACAGTTATTAAGGCTACTAACGCTGTCACCACTGTATTGATGAGCATTCCGCTCCCTCGTGAGGATTTTAAAACGCAACTCCCCGGCTCTATCATGTAAATGTGCTTCGTAGCTCGACTTAACCGGCGTCGGCGGCACCTCAAACACACAGCTTATCAACCACAGGAACTCCGCTAGGCTCAACGCATTCGTCAGGGCATGATCCACCTCCACCCCTTGGGCGGGGGCGAGGTCGACAGTGAGATCGAACGTCTGGAGAATCCGCTGAAGGCGTGGGATGGGAAGACACCCTTTGGCGTCTTTAAGCCGTGTGAACGCCGCCCGAGCGGTGGCCTGCCAATCGATCGCAACCATCGCTTCAAAGTGTCGATGAAACGATGCGGTCTCCTCCACGCCTTTGGGGGGGCGCGCGACTGCCGATGACGCCGAGGAGGTCCGTCGAGAGGTAGAGAGGGGGCGAGGGGAGCTGGAGTCATCCCCTTTCCCGATAAGAGCGCCCCCCCCTCCACCTGCGCGGCGTGCGGCCGCCGTGTTTGGCAAGCCCGTCGCCGAAACGGATCGCGCCTGGAGTCGTTTTAACGGGAGCCCCCGCGTCTTCGGGTGGGAATTCGCGCACGGCTCACGTGGGGGGGTGGGGTGCCCGCGAGAGGGAAGGCGTCGAAGGGAGGTCGGCTTTATAGCGTCCGCCGGAGGGGGGTTGGGAGGGTTGGGAGGAGGGGGAGGGGGACGACGATTTCCCGCCCCTACCGACGCCTCCAGCGGGGATGGGGACCTCTGAGGGGCCGATGAGGTCGGCCTCGAGGCCACCCGAGGGTTGGAAGGTCGGGCACCCTGTGAAGAGGAACCCGCGCGAGCAGAAAGTCCGGGTCGGCTTGGACGCTGCCGTAGTGGGTTCGCATCGCTTGAAGGGTCGCGAGGGGTCGCATCACGGGCTCCCCCCTCTTCCCTCCCTCCTTCCGCCTCCTCGTGTTCGAATTCCCTCGCTGCCTTGAGGAATTTGATATGACCGGCATACCGTAACACCTCGGCCTCGGTAAGGATGCGGAGGGGTTGCTCCCCCCGCGGGGCGGGGGATTCCGTAACGGACGTAGAGGACGACACGCCATTACAAGGAAAGACCTCGGTGACGAGGCCCAAACACCGTTTTAACCTCTCTAGACGTTGCGTCGCGTCTTGCGTAGTGTTGTCGATCTTCCCCATGAGATGAAACAACGCACCACCTGTCCCAGAAGAGTGAGACGCCGGTTTGCCCATCTGTTTTCTATATTCTGCGTAATACCCCAAAACCACGCCGCGCTCATTGGCGTTGAGTGGAAAGAAAGCGTAGGGAGGAACCCCGTCGTCACCTAGTTGAGAAAGATAACCAACTTCAGTCCCGCTCGCCTCAAGATGTTGAGGGTTCCTGGAGGTAATGTCGCCTTCCACGCCATTTTCTGAGCTTTCACCGGAGTCCACATGGCTCTGGCTACGAGTAGGCAGATCGTCTCCGTTCAGCGACGCATCCAACCGCGCGTGCGCGACGGGGATGGCATCTGACGTGTAGAATGCGTCGTCGTACTCAGGCGTCATAAAGGTGCGCGTATCCACGCTAGGTGAGACCTGTTGGGGGTCACTGCTGTCATTTTGGGGCGAAAGCGGGGTTGTTGAAAAAGCCGAAACCAACAAGGGCGGCGGTGGGTGCGGCATCAATCTTGCTTCCTCTCCAGTTGAACTTTCTGAAGATGTTCTATCAGAGTCAGTGAAACTGGTACTACTACTGCTGCTCGTTCCATCGCGTTCGCGTGCATTCGTATGGTCGATATTAAACTCCGTGTTTTCGTGTGATAAAGGGGTTGGTAAATCGGATTGAGAGCTTTGCTCATCTATTTCCTTGTGCATCGTCATAAGGGACGTGCTGGTGGTAGAAAGAGAGTGATCGACATCCATCTTTCTGTCATACTCTTCCTTTCCACCAGAATGACGTCCATGTTTACCAAAGTCACCAATAGTTTCATCTTGACTGGCTTCGATCCTGGTGGGTTTGTCAGAGCTGGGAAGGCTGTCAGAGACTGAGCTGGCCTCGACGCTCCTTTTGCCTTGGTTACTATCGTCTGAAAGAGAAGATTCAAGCGAACTATGGAGAGGGCTTTCGCCACCGGTGGCGTCATGCGTTGAAACAGCTACCACCCCGTTAGGCGCGGATCTCTCACTTTGTGAAGGCGAAGGCTGCGAAACGAACTTTAGTCTAACACGATTCCTTTGCATGGTTCCTTCCCGACACAACCCGTTAGGAACTGTTTGCGAGGAAAACATGTTTTGCTTTGTTTTTTGTTATAACAGATCAAAGTAGTGTGGCAGGCTAAAAATGTGTAACTAAAACATATGTAGATGGTAGATAATAATAATAATAATAATAATATTGTCGAAAAACGGTTCTAAAAGAGCTCTAATAGAAAAAGAGAATTCAAGAAAAAAGGTTGAAAAAGGAATCAAATATTCAATGATTTCTTTCTATTTCCGAGCCTTTCGAATTTTTTAACTGGCCTTTTCACCCTCCACCCTCCCCCTTGCATCTCCACAACTTGAAAGCGTCCTAAAAACACACAAGGAGTTACCATTCCGCCAATGATCATTCACTTTTAATTTGCATACCTGATATAGAACTTGACATATAGAATAACACTACATGAATACATTAATCTTGAGAAAATGTATATAATCATAAGCATTTTTATTCACAATTTAGTAAAACACAACTATAGAATAATACATAGAAAATTTTTTTGCATCGACTCAAGACAATCGGTGGTAGTTTAAAAGTTTGTCTGATTTAAAAGGAATTTCGTAAGACTAGGCGCTGACATAGAGTCGAATAGGAAAAAGAAACTATGCAAGAGCATTTATTACTTTTGGGAAGGGTGTATGAAACTTTAACGGCTCTCCCAGGCTGGATGTTTAGTAATTTCGAAGTAAAAGTCGAAAATTTAGCTTGAAAGTTATAAATAACTCGAAGGCCTCTCTTCGACCCTAATAATATCCTTCGCGATTGCCATTAAATTCCTTATACGCATCGGCCGTAATGGCAAGGCCAATACCATTCGTGGAGCGCTCGTAAATATTTCGGTATTTATCTGCCTCTCGATAATTTACCTTCTGGCCTCTAAGGTGTTGATCCTCAATCCTTGCACGGATCTTGGAAGACAGTTCAGCATTCCCTGCCACCTTGCTTCGGAATGACGAAAGCAGCTCTTCCTTATAAGCCCTTCCATTGCTGCTGTCGACATCTCTGAGGGAGACGGTTCGCGGCTTCATGCCGGTACGGTCGTCGCGCAGAAGCACGTCTCGTTTCCATAGCCGCACTAGGTTCTCCGTGTTATCACTATCCGTTGCTGAGGTAAGGGTACCGCCGTCTGTCGTCGCATCGGTATTCATCGAAAAGAAAGACTCGTACTTCATTGATTGCCTCGGCGTCGAGCTATTCATACTGGAAGTAGCGCTATTCTTGCTACCAAAGCACTCCGGGTATGGTTTCTCACTCCCACCACTTTGCTTATACGCACCTGGGCAGGTTTCCTTTTCATATGAATTCCACATCGTCTTTTCCTTCTTTTGTTTCTCCAAGGCTCGCTTTTCGATATCGTTACGAAGAGATTGAAGGGATGTCTGCGCAGTAGTGCAGGCCGGTTCGATCTTCAGCGCTCTCTTATATGCCTGCTCTGCCTCTTCATAGTTCTTACGCATGTAGTGTGCATCTGCAAGGCGAAGATGACCCTTGAACCAACTTGGCCACAATGCAATTACTTTCTCTGCATCCTTCAATGCCATAGACGAACCCGCACACATCGTAGACTTCAAGTAGGCCGCGCTCCGGTTGCAGTACAAAATGGCGCACTCCTCAGCATTACCCTCCGCTAGCTGTAGCGCATTTGTATAGCAGCGGATTGCCGAAAGATGGCTTCCATTCCCAAAGCACAGGTTACCAACCTCCCGCCATTCCTGAATCAGCGAGGATATGCAATCACTTTTACTACCATCATTCAGAGTCGAAGCAGAGCTGCTCTGCCGTTTCCTGTGCGCTATGGTTAAAGACTCAATTCGTTGAGCCAACCCTGGAGGAAGTGGTGCCTCCTTAGACGACATCAGTGAAATGTAGAAAAAAAAGCTAAATATAATTCGTACCCGTTGTGTGCGGTTGTTCCTTTTCTCCTTATTTCGGATATACGTAAGGTTTAGAAACAGCATTACGTGAAAACAAAAAGGAAGGATAGAAGAATTAAGGATAATAAAATTAAGCTTGTCGACTCACAAAAGTGAGCAAGCCACGAATAATATCACCACTTTTTAATCGCATTTGATTTAATGACGTTCATCAACACACGTGCATCAGAATGAGTGAGACCTTTTTAAAAAAAAATTATCCTCCCTCTGGCGGGGGAGCTGCTTCTATGAATGTGACCTTTTATATGACCTCTTCTATAATATCGGTTAGTCCAACCTTATCCTTCTTTTTATTGCAAACGTGGTCGCTTTCTTGTGAGAGAACCGTTAGAATCTCCGCTTCTGTTGTCTGAAACGTCGTCCTCTTCATCGGCATCATCACTATCTTCCTCTGAACTATCTTCAGACTCCTCACTTATATCGTCGTTGGAGGTTTCATCTGAGTCTTCCACCACCACCTCGCAACCTTCATTGTCTTTTGAATCCAGCGCAACAAGCTTTGGGAAAAGCCCAAAGATGGCGCTGAAGTGCGAAGGGGTGTCGACGGGATTATCAAACAGGTCAAGCACCTCAATCTCGGGAAACGAGACCGCCAAACGTTGGACCTCTTCCATGTCCGTAATACAATTATTCGGTAACAGTAGACGCTTCAATGAAGAACTAACGAGCGGGCATAATTTACATTCTGTAAAAACGCCTTTCGCTGTAGACGCATCCACGTTGTTGGTAGTACTACCTCCCAGATTCACCTGCTCGGCTGTACCCTTCAGTTCTTCGAGTTCTACAGCAAGGACATTCGGTATAGTGACAGCGTTATCACTCAAATTCAGTAGACGCAACGAAGGAAAGCAGCTGAAGGGAATGGATTCTAGCGATTTCAGTTTTGGCTTAAGGAAAACAAGGGTGAGATGAACAAGATTTTTGTAGGGGGTGAAGAGCTCGGGCAGAAACGGAACCCCGCTGAGAGAAATATCGGTGACCTCACTAGATTGCAGGCCTTCAACCTGCTTCTGAATGCGAAACGCAGCCGTCTTCTTCAGAATCTCCATAATGCGATAATATTTTGATAACAGTATTCACTGCAATAGTAGGTGCAACTTAGATGAAAATGCCCCCCTTTTCTATTTTATGAAGAAAAAAGTATTCGAATTATTTAAGACTAAGAAAACGTCAAAGGCTCAAAGACGCTAACTTCCACCACAAAGGCCACTGTGGCAGTAAAAAAGAATAGTGAGCATGTATTTCATGCTTTCATTTCAATTAAAGATATACCGATGAACATATATTGTCATGACAAGAAAAGTGATAAAAGTAATCATAGTTACCCTCTATTTCGCTTTAATTAAAACTAGCGCAGTAAAGGTTACACATGCAAGGGAAAAGGGTACACTATCGGTCGCATGGTTAAAAGAAAAAGAAGACTTAGCGCACGCCAAAAGGTACCACAGATAAAAAGGAAAGGTGTTAATGAGGTAAAAAATACTACCACCAGGTGTGAACCAACGAAAGCACGGGCACACACGTACAAAAACTAGAAGAATCAATAAATAATAACTTGCATAGCGTAATCAGAAAATTGGCATAGAGTATTCAAATAAGATGGTTAGATGTGCTAAAAGAAACGCTGCAATTGAATGCATTTCTCCTCTAGCATCAATGTTTCCCTTCCGGAAGTATTATTAATTTTCCTCACCTACGGGATACCTTTTGTAGCGCTTCGACACTCATCCCATCTTTTATACCTTCTAACAGCAATGTTCGATGCATTCATAGAAATTTTCGAGGCGGAATGGGGGCGGTTACATCGACTTCCACGTCTTCGGTGGCCTCGATATGACTGTACTGAATCAGTTCTGGAATTCCATGTTCGTCCAGTATCGCAATAGAACCTTTATTTCCAGTACCGCAGTAATTTGATGCTGAAAAAATGGTAAGCACACGATGTTGGTGAAGCCATTGAAATCCTTTCTGAACACACTGATGAGCACGAATGATGTAGTTTATCTTGTTCTTTTTTAAAAAAGAGCAGGTGACATCCTCACCAAACGTATGCCCCGTACCCCGGGCGTTATGTGAAAACCCTATAACCGGGCCATCGTAGTCTACTGGAACTGAAAAATCGAAATTATTTTTAAACACCAAATGATAATTCGTATTATCCCCTGGCAGGCAGTTGGCGCCATCACCTGCTTCATGATGGCAAGAATCAGAGGAGCCCTGCGCGCTGGAGATAGGGTCTGACCACGTTAAATCAGCCAGAGCACCGTTCTCAATAACCTTGAATCGATTAACAGCAATAATGCCATCGAGACTGTTTCCAATGTGGGGTGAAAGTCCACCATGCATCGCACAAATCCTCACCACCTGTCGCTTATCATCCTCATTCCTTACTCGATTAATAAATTTTGAGGGTTTGTCTGCTATCTCCACTTTTGACTCCTTCAGCGGTGTGGGGTTACTGCAGCTTTTCGTCCGACGGGGTGCGGCCGAGACGTCTTTTTCCCCCTGAGGCCCCTCGCATCCCACTCGCTCGACGGTTTCATAAATCGCAGCACAAATCGGTAGGCACTCGAAGACTTTGTTCGCGATGATCCAGAGCGGGTGGTCGCTAAGATCCCACTCCATCGCATCCATCGCAGCCTGCTCGCTCTCAAGTTGGGCGGCCTGGTTCGCGGCCTCCTCTGCCGTGGTCAACAAGTCAGTGGTACCCATACCCGCTTCTGATTCCCCACCGGACTTTTTCCCCGTCTTCTTCTGCAATCCGCCTCCGGGGGGAGACCCTCCATGGGAACTGCCTTTCCCCTCTCGGACTTGTTTGAGCGTCCCGCCTTCTGAGTTGACGGTGGCTGGGGTGATAAATACGGAACTACGAACACAATTATTGATGATGGGATACATCCGATGGCACTCTTCCAGAAAGCCGTAATGTCGGTTAACGAGGGAGCACTCATGATTGCCACGAAGCAAGAAGACCGTATCTGGCGAGAGAAGCTTAGCCACCAAAAGAAGGCATAGACACTCTAGGCTGCCCTTGCCACGATCAACGTAATCTCCTAGAAAAAGATACGTGGATGCCTTTGTCATATCTCGTGATGGGTTCTTTCCCGAAGAGCCGTCCTCAAGTGCTGCGCGTTCCGTACTTTTTCTACCTTGTGTAGCCTTGCTCTTGATCGCGGTAGAGTCGGGTTGGTGGTGAAAGGATGACGAGGTCGGCTGTTTCACATTCTCTTGGGGTAAATTACCCACTTTGTTTAGCCCCTCGGACCTTATCTTGCAGCTATGGTTAGCAGATCCCTTACAAATCTTCGTATTCTCCTTCGCAGGAGCCCCAGCGCGGATGGATGCCGCACGGAGTTTCTCCTCCGAAACTAAGGGACCACCTGCAGACAAAACATGCTCGCGCAAGTCGCGTATCTGCCCATGAATATCCCCCACCACGACAACCGGCAGAGGTACCATGACAATATTCGGTAAATCCCGAAAGATACCGTCGGCACGAATCAGAATTTCGTTCATTTCAGCTGCAGTCGGTAGGTAGCCCCCACCCTTAAGTAGATTACGGTAAATCTTAACTAAGTCAAGGTCTTGGCATCGCTTCAACGTGGGTGGAGTGGTCGGAGGGGCGGTGGCAGGATTTGGCTCATGCGTTACGTCGGGAAACCCCAGGGTATTCTCCCGCCGCAGAGATGCAAGAAACCCCGTTCCACATGAAAATAACTCGTCTTCGAATTCTTGATCAAGCTCCAGACAGAAATGGTAAAGAGCCAGAGCATGCCGCGCACGGAGAGCTACAGACTCCTCCTGTATTTCTTCGAGGAGACTCTGAATTGCGGTGGAGGGCTTTCCAAAGGCACACGCGAATTCTTCATGTGTTAGAGTAGCCCTGGAATGTGCTATTTGCAAGCAAATCATCTTGGCCTTCTTAACTACGTTATGCCTTTCGCGCATATCCTTGCATTCACACAGAGTGTGTTGAAACGCTTTAAAAAAATCTGCCACCTCTGAAACCGGAATTTCCTCCGTTTCGAGGGGCGCCTCGCTTAGCATTACGTCATCATATTTGTTACCATACGAATCAGAGGGACTAAGCCCTATGCTCGATAAAGCACACCTCGCTTTATTGTCTTTATAGTCGTCTGTGCAAGAGCTCACCGCAGACTTTGAAGGTGGCTTATTTATTTCATTCATTGCTTTGTCTGTCTTAATCCCAAATATAGAGCCAAGGGATCTCATTTTTAAAAAAGATTATAGCTATTGGGCTTTTCCTTATGTTGGTATTACAGCAATAATTGTTATTTGGAAAAACAAGTTGATAAAATCAATGGGTATTAAAATGGCAATATAAAAAGCAACAAAAGTGAGGTCTGCTATAATAAGCTGAAAAAAATGACACTTAAGAAGACTTTATCCTTTCAGTAATGTGTGTAACTAAAAGCTTAGTAGTGTCTGTACGATTTTTTCTGTTAATTGTCTTATAGTATTTATAGAGTTTTCGCACACTAAGTTGGTAATCATTAGTAGAAAAGCAAGGAAAGCAGGATAAAATAATCATTAAGATATACACTAACACTTTAAAAACAACACCAAAATAAATTAATCCGAACTTTCCTCTTTTTTTATGGAAGTGGGTGTGTAACGGTCCAAATAGTAGTTAAGGGAAAAAGTGTTTCAAAAATAGGAACACTAATTTTCAATAGAAATCAAAGTGAACACCCAGAAGGTGAAAAAAGCTACCCTTTTAGTGAAAAAAACGGATGAAAAACAGTTCAGAATACACTTATAACAACAAGTGACAACCTAAATGTTGGATACATATACAAGCTAACCAGAAAAATGGAATACACTGAGAGTGCACAAATAGAGGAATGCATTACACGGGCCCCAGTTGCAAATAACTATGAGTACTCATGAGTATTCCATATGTAAAAATAGTGATAAGTGCATGAGAGACCTATTTTTATTATTACCGTTGGTGTGATGCAGTTTCTTTCTAATGTCATGGACTTAGTGAAACCAACGAATTCGCAAAATGTTCATAAAACTCAAGCTCAACGATGCTCCAGATTATTTCATCTTGAGTGATCGCTCGGTTCTGATAGCTTAAGTCGAGGAAGCTTATTGGGGTCATATTTGTCCTTTCGCACATTAGCAGCCCCTTTTGCTTGTGTACCTCCGACGTGATGATCGCTTCCAAAGAGCAAAATTCCCAATATTAACAATATATTAACTGTCCTCAAAAGTATTGAATGGTTGTGTGAGGATGGGAAATATTCAAAGGCCGGTACGATCAAGCCTAACACAGCATACCGAAGCCAATTAGGAGATTTCGTGCTGTACAAAGTGTAAGGAAGCATATGAAAAAAAGAGGTATATAAGTCACATTGAAACATGCTTGCCCACAGCACGCCAGCGAGATTGGACTCAAATAGTGTTAGCACTATCATGTGACTGTTATAGGAGTCTTCCTCATGAGATTCACCATCCTTTTCTACCTCCTTTTTTTCATTATTCAGGGATATACACCAGCGTTTACTCCACCGCAACCGCCATAATAATACCCAACTTAATACTATAATGGCTAGAAACACATTCATTTGATAGGGCGATGCACCTATGAATTTTTCGAATAACTCATATTTTTCTGGACGTTCAGGAATGAAGACAGATCTGAGCTCAAAGAGCTTGCCTAAATATGACCTCCAGTTATCAAGAATAAAAGGATAGCCTACCACGAGCTGCCACACAACACACACCGCTAAACAATTCAACACTTTAAAAAGCGAAAGTGAACGCAGCAAGACATAGAGCAGACCGGGACCAAGTAATAACAGTCGCACTTGAACAGAAACTGACATGCTATATAAGAGGCAGCCGAATTTCCAGTATCGTCGACCAGAAAGTAACGTGATAGCACCATACAAGAAAAACATAGCCCAGCAATCATTCAAAAGGTTTAAGAAGTAGGTGCTTAGGATGCGTGGCGAGACAAAAAGCGGTATAGTTACCCACCACGGAAAATCTGCTTGATGATACAAAGACAATACCATTCCGAATGTCATCAAGTAAACACTTGAAAAAATCATTCGCGCTAAGCTAACAGATGTGCTTGCTTTTGTGATATAATAGAGAGCACCATACACCCAAACATACCCACCAGGACAATTCAGGGATACGTTACTACTTTTAAGCTTTCCATAGTCAAGTTCACCATCTAGAAATCCTCCTACAGCTCCCATGTACGCGTTCCAATCTGTTTCCCTGAAAGAGAAAATGGAGATGATACCAATGATAAGTAGTATTTTAAAGAAAAAAGCATACCCAATGAAGTCCATTACTTTGTGACGATAAATAAATCTTAAAGCTTTAGTGGAATTATATTAAGATTTATGTTTGCATCTATATTTATATTAAACTTTGGCAATGTCAATAAAAAATGAACAAAAAATTGAAAAAGTTGAACATTTTTTATTTCTAAATCATCATGAGTAAAGGCATACAATCTGCCTCAACGGCATATTGTAAAGATGGGTTTGCTTATTAGAGCTTCCTAACCGCTAAACGCATCAAGAGTAATTATATGAATGTCTAGTTATATAATAACACAAAATAATCGTAACAGCGAACTATCTCAGCTCCCGAACATCTCCCTGATGGTCACGATCGATGCATGAACGCAGCGCGCGGGAAGAGGTCTCCTCAATGGACCCGTAACGGCCCCCTGGCCGATTAGTCTTCTGAAACACTCGCCAAAATCTAATATTGCTGTCACCCCCGCCCGCGACAGAGGCCATGCAGCCCTCATAGCTGGAGGGTGAAAATGGGCAAGCTAAGAGTGGCCGTGCACGATGCCCCACCATGGCATACTGAAAGTGCAACGGCAGTGACGTCTCGGCGGTTTTGCCATACAAACGGCAATGCCGGTGGGGTTGGTCCATTGAGGAACTGGGGCTGTGAATGGCCTTTTCCTCACGAGAAAGGAGATTGCAGGGGCATAACTCGACAGAATCGCGCTTAGGCTTGCGCCACACCACGAGAGAATAGGACGGTGGGGCCTGTTGACGCGTCGCCGCGCCAGGACGAGGCGCGGTTCCCAACCACCCCATCCCCTGGTTCCCTCCCCCTGTCCTCCCTAGGTTACGATCGCACACCTCTGGATCCTCCTCCATGCTGTCGTCCGCAAAGTTAAATTGAAGCTGTGGCCCGCGATAGCTGTGAGCCATACTGGATGTCGTCCGACTTTCATCGTTTACGCCCTCAGCCATCATTTCAGGCAATGTGGGGGAACTCGCACAGGTCCCCTGCGCAGTCACTATATACCCTCCATCCGGCGAGTACTGCGCTTGTGTGGTCTGAGCGGTGGTATTAGTGGACCACATAAGCTGCGGTTCCACTGTCAACACATTGTATACACGAAGTCCAGAATTTCCGGCATCCCCACCAATTAGCAGCTCGTACGGGTTGTGTGGATGAAAGCATAGTGCCTTTATCGTGCTGTGTTGGTCAAATGGTATTACCTGCACGGGCGAACGAGGGTTTTGTAAGGACCAGAGCTTTACGGTTCCCATATCACTGCCCGTGGCGATTAGAGAGCCATTGACACTCCACGCCACGCTGCAGAGACGATCGTGATGCTTAAGATAGTCCGATGCCCATTGCACTCGCCTCAGTGCTTGTCCAGCCGGGAGAGAATCCCCTGCGGTAGCAAAGGTGTGAGCAGCCAAGGCGTCTTGCTCCTCGGGATCACCACGTGGGCTGTAGCTGCAACACGCACGAGGAAGATGAACAGGCACTTCACCTCCAGCCAGGGAGGCCCTGGAAAGACCAGAATTCCCTCCGAACACCGTGCACGGATTCCTAGACCGCGCATCCAGGGTAAGCAACTCACCGCCGGCCGTGGCAACTACCCCGAGCCATGGATGAGTACCAGAAGTGGCAATCCCGCATACGCTCGAAACAGACGACATGGACGCCGACAATGCCTTACTCACTCTTGACAATAACACCCCTTCCGACAAAGCGATGCGCTTGTTAAGCAACAAAGGCGCCCTCATACCGGCCGCTAATGTTTCATATGGCGATGGCGGCATCGTAAAGACATTAGTGCGGGCAAGGCTACCGTGCTCCGTGCATTGAAAAAGCTCAACACCACCGCCGGAAAGGCCAAGGAAACAGCTTTCATCGTTGTGTCGGCAAACCGCCACCGCCGTTGGTTGCCTTCTAGACGTATTGCTGGGGCTTCCAGACGCATCGTTTCCTTTAGCAGGGTCTATGTCTGAGACGCATATGGTGGCAGATCTCTGGCGAGGCGAGGCTGGATGGAAAAAAAGAAGATCGTGACGAAGTGCCAGGGCGATTTGCTCATGTCCCCAGGAAAGTGTGTTGATGTAAAAATCGTCCTGAAAGTCATATGCACTGAGTACACAGAACGGTGAGCTCAAACGGGTCGGCGTCCATTGTGACTGAGCCGGAGTGAACAGCATACGGGGATCAAGATGATAGCGATTCGGCAACTCGGTCATATGTGTAGCACTACTCCCACAATAGTTACCACCAGAACCACACGAGGAGCGGAGCGAAGTGGTGTTTCCTATGGCCTGAAAAGATGAAGCTATCTCAACATCCTCCTCAGTCATTAAAGGAAGAGAAAAAGCAGTAATAAAAAAACGCTTAAAAGGGTAAGGAAGAACTAAATTAAAATGTGCTGAACTTTGGGCCCAAAAGAAACCTGAATACGACCAATGTGAAAAAAATTCGATTACCTAAAAACAAATATAAGCAATATATTTGCAGTAGATTCTAAAAGAGAATGTGCCCCTCGGATATGCACCAAGGGCAAGACTAGATTTGGAAACGCAAAAAAAAAGGTAAACAAAAGAGTTTTTGATTATGACCAGGTAAAGCAGGATCAAAACTAAAAAAAAAAAAATTCAAAGTCCGAATTTCCCAAAATGGAGTAAAACTTATCTGATTCCCGCTTATACTATTAGTCTGTGATAATTTAAACACCATCAAATTATTAAGGTGTGTTAGAAGTTGTAAATATAATATTATTTCTAGGAGGTGAAGAACAAGAGCAACAATATTAAATTCGCAGCAGCTTAATAATTGAACTACTCAATTCTTCCGAAAGAAATACAAAGCTGAAAAGAAAATCACCAACGAACCCCAATAGAATTCTTACACCTAAAAATGATAGTGATAATAATAAATAAAAAAAACAGTAAAAATATAATATTTGTACTAACCAACTGGATAGAAAACAAAAATGCTTTAGTTATTAAATATTAGAACCCCATACCACTCATACCGCCCATGCCACCCATGCCACCCATTGGAGGTGCGGACTCCTCC
>HF955061.1:1337339-1391341 GCA_000582765.1 Phytomonas sp. EM1 | reverse complement strand
CGATGGAAAAACCAAAGCATTACGATAAATCAAAACGCTTAATGGAGGTGTGGAGGGGGCTGGGATTTCCTTCACGAAGACTTTTAAATTAGTTTGAGGGACTTTATTAGCGGTAATTTTCAAGTGTTTAGGATATGGGGCTATGAGTCAGCAGATCCCGGATTTTTCAGTGCCCTCTCATCGATAGTTTTGTAAATGCATTTTACGAGGGGTTGTTAATGAATATTTCAAGTGATTTTTATTCCGAAAAGGCCTTGAATTCGTTAATATGCAAAATGGAGTGTAGTTAGTGAACGTAAGCTAGATGGGTGGCGCAACTTCAACGTCGGTTAGACAAATTCCTGATGCAGATTCCCGAGTATGCATTAAAGTTGAGGGTGCGGGTCCGTTTTATTGGATAGTAATTTTCCCGACAAATGCACTGGCATGGGGTTATTGAGCCAATTAGATTTATGCGGACATGAATAATCACTTGTATATCTAATCATTTACGCCGATGTGTGACATGTAGATATAAGAAAAGTGTTTTTTAAATTTGATATTTTTTCTTGTGATCATTACAGTGTTATGCTTTGTCTTCTATAAGAAGGCGAGTGCCTCACCATTTATAGTGGTTGTATTTTCTGTAAGGTGATATTATCATTAGGAGGCTTTTTAATTCCTTTATCAACACATTTTACATTTTAAAATATTCGTTATATACATAAGAAAATGTGCTTTCTAAAGTAATTGATGGCACAATATAAATAAATTTAATAGTTACAATTTTAACTATTAAGAATACCTCCAGTAATATTTTAGTAGTCGAAAGGTTTCCGTTAAAATAAAAATATCGTATTATTGTGGTGGCTTAACAGCAAAAAAAAATACGCATTGATCATATACGAAACTTTCTTTCTTTATAGATTAATGATAATGCAAATCTAAAAATGCTTATTTAAAATTTTTATCGTACGTATATATATTATTATTATTATTATTATTATTATTATTATTATTATTATTATTATTATTATTATTATTGTAATACAACAACACTAACTAATAATAATAATTGTAGTAGGCATAGTACATATGTAAATGAAAGGTTACTATTCTTAGAGTGCATAGCAACGGTATTTCTGTTGGACAGATAAGTAGTTGGTCTAAATAAGAATACTTTTTATGTCACACCACTTTTTAGAGTTTTTGTTTAATCAAAATCAAATTGATTTTTTACTGTATATTTATGCTTGAAAATTAATATTAATGAAAATGGAACTTCGAGAAATCACGCCATTATCCAAACACAATCAGCGAGTTTATTGTCATATTTCCCCCTCAAAATACGCCATTTGAATTAAGCTACTTTTGATTCAAATAATCTCCACAAAAGTGATATTTCTTATCGACTGATCACTGGTCATTATTTAAATTTTAAATTTGCTAAAATTATGAATAGTTTAGTAAAAAGCGTTTTATCTAGTGAAAACGACCCAATTACTTGCAAGATTCTTAGTTCTTTTCTATTACGTCCTTCTGGAAGTGTTATATTTCTAGCACTCAATATGTTAATATCAGTTAAAAAAATTCTGCTTTCATTGCTAGTTGTTCTATTTTAAGTAATCAATAAAATAAAATAAAACCAACAGCTTTGTGAAATAGTTCAAAGTACATATGAAGTAATTTTATATGGACTTGAGTTCGAAGGACTCCACTATATTGGAGTTTTTAATTCTTTCATAAAAATTCTAATCATTTATGAATGCTAATAAACACTGACGTCTTAATTATCTATATTTTTTTCCTACTGGGTTATTGAATTTGCACTCTAAAGAAGTAATGTGGATGTTTTTAAACTCAAAATATACGACTTGAGAAGAAAGATTTGGCTGGGGCTATCTTTAATTCCTTTTCCACTTCGTTACAAACGTCGAATAATTATTTTACTTATGCCTGTTCCATTTTTCATTCCAATATAATTAGAAAATTTGGAATCCTAGTAAATATCCCAATTCTCATCGGTAGATTATTCTATTTCAAGTTTTAGTCTTATAGTGCTTTATTATATATTTCAAATATGTTTTACGTATGTGTATGTACGATGAATTATGATTCTATTAATTTTTTCATATAAACGAACTCATATCTTGAACGGTATTTCCCAAAAATATGAATCGTATAAATGTACTATTTGTTAATGGGACATATAGAAAATGTTATTTTTAATTATTGCCTTTCGAATAGTTCCCAAAAGAACAGAGTATAAAGGAATAAAAATCGAATGAGAATGCAAGAGTAGAAAAAACAACATTATTTGTTAATTTATTAAAAGAATAGATATTCCTCCATTTTTCCTAGTTATATACTGCTCTTCATTTCGTCTTTAAGTATTAACATAGGGATAATATTCTTATACAACAAATATTGAAATGATATAAGTTTTAAAATACCCATAAAATTTTCTAGAAGAACTATAATAATAGAATGCTTCAATTATTTCCATTTTTATGTTAATAATGAAGTCAGTTATTATTACTATATCTTTATGCTTATTATTATAATAATTATTACATACAATAAATAGCTTCAGAAGATGTCTTACGCTGAAAGTTTTACATTAATAGAAAATCTGTCCATAAGTAATGATCTAAATGTGTGTACCTCATCCATTTATCTTTCTTTCTGCATTTCATAAGACGGTAGTTCTTTATAGTCTTCCCTTCCAAGTAACATGACTATGTTTGATGAGTACGCTAATGCGTGCGGGGTGGGTGTTGCTTATCCATTTCTTAAGGACATCGATCCTGCCCGTCCGCCATCAACAATTGTGATCCCGCTGAAAGACCTTGACGCCATGGGCAACATGGAACGCCAGTATTGGGAAATCAAAGCGAACCATTACAACGTTCTTATATTCTTTAAGAAGGGTAAATTTTATGAACTGTATGATCATGACGCGACGGTGGCATCTCGTGAGTTTGGCCTCAAGATGGTTGTGGATACCAGCAGCCGAGGCAAAATGCGCCTGGCCGGTGTTCCAGAGCAAAGTTTTAGTGAATGGGCTCGCCTCTTTGTATGCCGTGGGTTTAAGGTTGGGCGTGTGGAGCAGCTTCACGAGGATGACTCCAGTGTCGTTAGTGGCGCACACAAGGCGAAGGTCATACGCCGTGAGCTGGTGGAGATACTCACGCCAGGAACTATCACGGATCCTGCCATGCTCTCCGATCACAAGGCCATTTTTGTATTGGCTGTGTCCCCTGCGCTCCTTAACTTGGGTGTCATTGATTGTCTTGCTGTGGATATGTCCAGACGTATTGTGCATTGGTGCCCTTGTGGTAATTCTGATGCAATTCAGGCTCTGTGTGGTGGTCAAGGGTTTGGTGGAGTTTGCCGAGGGGGGAAAATTTCCGACTCTGCGTTTCGAGTGAAGTGCGAGCCCCAGGGACGCTTATGCCCAGAGGGAGCACTGCGGGCCTTATCAGCCCTTCTTCAGCAACTTGATCCTAGGGAAATAATTGTTCCTGAGAAGGTTTCTGATGTGGAGGAATCTTCTGTAGCTAGCCGTGCAAATTTGGCTTCAGACTTCCTGTGGACATGGATGGAGGGTGAGGGCTACCCTGTGGAGCACATCCCAGTTCCTGTGCTGCTGACTCCTGAGAGGGCATTGCTTGGGGTTGACTCACCTGCACGAATGCTCATGGGAACTTACTTTCGAATGCTTAAGAAAGAGCGAGAGCAACCACTCCTGGATGAGGCACAGCTGTACACGGCCCACCTCTCAGCTCTTGGCCACGCCGAGGTTGCCACAGATGAAGGGTGCGCTGGCAAGCTTTTGTCTGGTACTTCGGTACGAGAACTTGGGTTGATGTCCTGGGAGCGCCGATATGATCATGGCCTTGTATTAGATGAGTGCACAGTTCGAAATCTTGAGATTGTGGCAAACCAGCAGGATGGCGAAGAAACACATTCTCTGTGCCAGACTCTCAACCATTGTATTACCAGTGGTGGGAAGCGACTGTTCCGGTCATGGGTGCTTCGACCGTCTTCAGAGGCTGCTGTTATCCAGGGAAGACAAGAGGTAGTTCGTTTCTTAGTGGAGGATGGGCTGCACAAGGAGGTCTGGTTAAATGACTCTGCAGTCTCCTTGACTAGCCCTCCGAATTCTCAATTGAGTGCTTTCATCGTAGAGAGCGCGTCATCGTGTGGTACCCAGTACAATTCAGTTTCTCCAAACGCCTCACCAGGGGTTTCAACAGTGTCTCCGGCGGTGTGCAAGCGAGCGCGCTTAGACCTCACAAGCAGCTACCCACACTTGGTCAGTGTCGACTTTGAGCGCAACCTCTCTCGCCTTGTGGAAATGAAGACCGATCAAGAGTTTAGCGTTTCTTATGTAGACCCATTGGTGCACTATCGCAAAAATCTCCTTATTATTGCTTCTACTGTGAGGGCTTTTAGAGAACTGATGGACTGGAGCCACTATTTCGACTCGGCTTGTCGAAAGCGGCGACCCACTGGGGCGGTGCCACGCTTGCTAAGCGAGCTCCTCCACGAGATTCAGGCAGCAGCTCCGACTGTGTGTGCGATAGAAGGACTCTTCGATCAGCAGTCTGTGAAGGAAGCTGGGTTGTTGATTCCGTCCAGAGGCACCTCATCTGAGTATGACAAGGCTGTTGACAGGCTTGCATCTGTAGAGGCAAAGCTTCACGAAGCACGGCGAAAAGCACAGCAGGACCTGTTCGCGAATGCCCCGGTTAACTTTAGTGTCTTAGGAAAGGACCAGTTCCTGCTGGAAGTGGCTTCCACAGATGCTCCGAAGTTGACACCACGCGGCTTGGTGGAGCGCGCACGCAGCGCCAAGAATGTTAAGTATTCCATGGAGGTGTTAGGACCGTTGGTGGAGGCACATAAAGAGGCTACTGCATCGAAATCTGCGGCCCTGTATGGCGTTTTGCGTCGTGTGGCCGCACAAATCTGCGAGTGGTTTCCTGTTCTTTACAATGCATCCAGTGCGCTTTCTTACTTCGACTGCCTCGTGAATCTTGCCAATCTATGGAGCCGCTATCCGAGGATGTGCTTCCCACAGCTCGTCGTTCCTCTTTGCAGCGATGCGATAGACAGTCGGCCGGACATTGGTGTGGGCTCCATTGAAGCAGGAGACATAGCGCGTCCCGCGGTCGGTAGAAGCGCTTTCCTGCGTGCGAGTGATTTGGTGCACCCGACGCTTGTGCCTGAAAACGCGGTGCCCAATTCCATCGCTCTGGACGATGAGGCCGGGAGGCTTCTTGTCCTCACGGGCCCTAACATGGCTGGTAAGAGCACACTTATGCGCACAATAGCTGTGAATGTAATCTTGGCTCAGATGGGCGCCCCCATACTGGGCAGCGCCATGACATTTTCACCGATACATCGAATCTTTACTCGTATCGGGGCACGTGACGCGTCACACAAAGGCCAGAGTACGCTCTATGTCGAGCTCAATGAAACCGCCGAGATCCTGCGCAGCGCCGACGGGCAAAGCCTCTGCCTCATTGACGAGCTGGGGAGGGGAACCTCTACCCACGATGGGCTTGCCATCGCGCATGCTTCGTTGCAGGCGCTTAAGGAAGACATCGACCCACCGCCACTTACGTTGTTTTCTACTCATTACCACGCGCTGGCGCTCGAGCAGGAGCGTTGCAGTCGCGCAGCGGTTCTACAGTCCCGCAGCCAAGGTTACAACACTTCTTCTTGCGATATTGAGAGTCCTAGTAAGATAAAAAAGGTTCAACTAGGTTACATGGACTTTGCCTTCGGTAGTGTTGGTAGCGAGAGCTTAAAACAGACAAACTCGTTAGAATCATCGTTTATAAATAACAAGAATTGTGAGAGGAGTGAGAACAGTTGTCATGTCGTGCCCTCTCCCACGTTTCTCTATCGACTAGTGCCGGGTGTATGCGCGAGGAGTTATGGCGTTGAGGTCGCTGTGATGGCGGGAATAGCGCCCCACTTAGTACACTTGGCCAAGTATAAGTCTGAGGAGCTTGCGCGTTTTACTGCACTCCATGAGGATATAGACAGCATACGAAATTTTTTAAGCTTACAACACGCTACAGGACACGAGTTCACTAATCAACATGCTGATGACAGCTGCTGGAAGCAATTACGTGATTGATCGGCTCCGTCATGACACCTTATATCGATTCAATTAGTTTATGCAATCATGATTCTTCAACAGGAGTGCGTGCACATGGAGTGTGATAAGGGGGTTTCCATAACATGTGGACACTTCAACAGTTTTTTTCCTCCATTATTTTTTGTCGTATACTTTATGACCTACTGCTCCTGTCAACTCACTGCAATAATGCGATATTTCACGTTTTTCCTCTTCAAATTATTTCAAGTAAACTTTATAAAGTAGTAAAGTATCTTCTATTAATATTTCAGCTCGAATTACCTTGCTTTGGAGTGTTGAAAACATTACGAATAGTTATTCAGTAAATAATGACAACACTTGGCTTTCACAGCTTTGCAGAGGCAAATGTTTACGTAACATTTGTTCTGTTGGGCATGTCGATCGTGATGGTACTGGGTGCGATGCTCAGCGCTCCGGCCTTCATTGCTTCGTACTACATTTATGCCACGGGCAAGCCCGATGCGGTATGTGAGAAGCCCTACTTTTGGGACAACGCGCTCACTTTCTTCTTCGCGATCATGTTCGCAGTTCAATTCATTTGTGAAGCTCTGACGTTGACCCCTTTCGTGCGTCGAATCCCTCTTCGCCTTCGTCTCATCGTTGGCTTGTGCATTCCATTCATTGAAATGTTCATCCTTGAGATCGTCCCAGTCATTAAAATTTCCTCACAAGATGGTGCCATCGCAGTAATAGTGGTCGTGGGGATTGTGAGTGGTTTTTCAAAAGCCCTCTGTGATTCGACTACCAACGCTATTGTGGGCCCTTTTCCTACCAAGTTCATGAACGGTGCACAATGGGGTCTAACGATATCTCCACTAATGATGTCTGTCGTTGAGATGATTCTGAAGGGCTCTTTCTCTGACAGTTTCAGTGATACCCTGAAGAAGTCTCGCATTTATCTTGGCATTGGCATGCTTTTTCAGTTTTTGGCGTTGGTTGAGATGCTGATTTTAGACAAAAATCCGTTTGCACAAAAGTACAATGCCGAGTTCCGTTTCAGAGCGCTACAGCGATCCAATGCAAATGTTGACAATCAACCCGACTCGGGCAATGCTGATGAGACGACGGATCTTATTCATTCTGGGGCGCCTCGTTTGGGGTCAGATCATCGTGCTGATGGCGCTCAGCCCAATGAGGGCATGAACGTTGTGGCTGAAGGCAACTTGGTAGCTAATGAGGCCAAGGGTGATTCTCAGGTGGAGCGGATGAATGCGGATTTGAATAAGTCGAGCTCGTTAAACTTTGAGAATGACTCTCACCACAAGCACCACAGTGCCAACGCAGCAATTTTGAGGGCTACTGGTGACGCGGACAAAATGGTAGATGTCGATCAAGTGAACAACGTAACATCCAGTGATCAGATGCTCAAGGTGAGCGCTATGAGTGTGATCAAGAGAGTGTGGCCAATGTTGTTCTGTACCTTTTTTATATACTTCATAAGTCTCCTTTTGTTTCCAGGCCTCTTCCTCAAGGTTGCCATTAACACGAATGATTGGTATTCTACGCTTGTTGTGTTTCTATATAATCTGGGAGACTTCTTGTCACGTATACTGCTGATGTACCGCCCCTTTCGGCCATCCCCAAAGGTTGTGTTAGCCGGTTCCATTGTGCGACTTGTCATTATTCCGCTACTGGTACTGTGCGCTAAGCACACTATCAAAGGATATGCCCTACCTTACGTCCTGAGTATAGTACTCTCTCTGACGAATGGGTACTTCGGTACAATGGCATGCATGTATTCTCCACGTACTCCAACTCTATCTAAGGCTGGAGAGCGATCCCTGGCAGGTATTTTGTCCGGTCTCTTCCTGATGCTGGGCTTGTGTACTGGCTCTAACTTAGCAGTGTTGGTGAACCTTGTAATATAGACAGGATGAAGTAAGAAAAATTACTCCAGAAAGTCTGTACGCATAAGTATTGCGGTAATTTTGATGACGGAAAGCTATAAGAAGGTGATAAGTTTTTAGCAGAGTTAGCAGAAAGGTTTCACAGGGAACTGTAAGCGTAGTGCAAATAAAAATAAAATTTCATTCTATCTAAGTTGATATTAATAGCTCATATGCATTCATAAATGTATGTATTTACTTTTTTTGATTTTCTGAGAATTTTCTATAAAAACTTAATTAATTGGTAAATATAAAATTATGTTGATAAAAACTCCTCCCATTTATTTGGTATAAATTTTAATTTCAAAGGGACTTGTTGAATAGCCCAGGTACGTGTAGGAATGTATACGCTTTTTTTTTCTAACATTTTTTTCTAGATTGATCCCTTCCCTCATATTTAATTATCTTTGTCTAAAAGTAGAAGAATAATAAAGGTCAAAATTCAGGTAAGCATTTTTCAGTTTACATGATACGTTGAGTAAAAATTTAAGTAAACTAATTCTAAAAATGTTGTGAATGCCAATGCGGATTTTTAAATCAGTGATATATTTCTAGGAATAATATTTAATGTTTTTTTTCGGATTACTAAGAAAAATAATTGATTTGCTTCTCTACGATTAAAAACCATTGATTTAAGGGGATTTCTTGCCTTTCGAAGAATGAAAATTTAATTACTTTGAGTGTTATGATTATTAAGATGTGCCCACTTTCTTTTAGTTCTGTTCTCCGTCTTAGCAATCATATAACCTCGTAGATAGCCATTAGTCCTTGCTTTTTAGATGCACCGATGAGACTTCTTTTTGTATATTTAATGAAGATTGCCTTCGGATAGTTGAAACGTGAGCATTGATTTGTGTGCGATGCATTTACTCACGAAGTGCTTATTTGTCGTTAATTGTGTCTTCCGAACGTTAAGGCATAACTTTTTTCCACCTGTGTCGTTTGGTTGAGACTCATGGAGCGTTACAACGACCATTTCTTTCTGAACCTTGTATTGTAGGTCTGGTTAGCTGTAGTTACTGGGTCGTGAGTTAGTCGTGTAATCTCTATACAAAGATCCATATAAATTCAAACACATGGGACATTTTTATCGGATATCTTAGTTTATGATTTCTTTGCCGATGGCTCTACTTTTTTATCTGCTTAAATTGAAGGAGTACTTAACCTATGTCATGGTTCGCTTATGATGGTCGAAAGTAGATTAATACATAATTCTAATCAAAGTATTGATGATTTTTTCCATTTCCTTTGAGCAACATTTGCTACGTTTTTTTCATTATTATTAGCAATATTACACTCTTTACTCTTTTCATTACATTATAGTTTTAATATACTTCATCATTATTAATGCTGCAGAGTTGTTTCTTTACTCCTTGAGTTAAAACTTGGATTTGCAATATTTTACGGGGTAATAGATTTTTTTTCAGAGGGAGTGAATGTTCCTTAATGATCATTTACGCGTTTATATTATCTGATGTATTCACATCTAATTGCTTGTGTCTTACATATTTTCTTAGTCCTTTTTATTGCTACCTATTAATAATATTATTTTTCCGTCTTTCTGTTTTCCATGTGCTCTTGTGTAGCGTATAAACCACGATTCTTGCATGATTTTAATTTTCTTCTAGATTCTTCAGCATTCGTATACATACATATATATTTATATCTATATCCATTTTCCAAAAATTAAAAACCTACACTTATCCCTCAATTAGAGGAGGGGGTGAAAATGGCCGACTTCAATTGTGCCATTTGCTTAGATCTTGCGACAGACCCCGTTGTAACGCGCTGCGGTCACCTCTTTTGCTGGGGTTGTCTCGACCATTGGCTTAATAATCCTAACGGGGCACTGGATTGCCCAGTATGCAAGGGGTGTGTGGATGAGCGTGTCCCTGGGGATATTATACCTCTGTATGGTAAAGGCAAACGGGTGGGTCAAGACCCACGGCCACCACCGCAAAGTGCGGAGGCCCGGGACAACGCCGCTCATTCTGAGACTTATGACGTGCCTAGTGTGACAGCTTATAGTATCAACTGTGCTGAGCACCCCGTTGCTCGGGAGCAAGTGCGTCCTCACGGAGCCTCTGCCTACAATAGGGGCTCTACCTATTCGCAGTCCAATTCAAGCCATACCAATAGCGTTCCGCACCCCCGGCCCAATGCACCGCGGGCCCCACCGCCACCGCGGCGCACACCACATGTGCATCCCTTTCAGTATCGTCACCGGGGTGGTCTTCCGTTAGCCGTTGGGAGCTCTTTTTTCTTTCTTGGTGGAAATTTTTGGATGACTTTAGCTTTTGTTGCAGCTTGGGCGATTTATCACTTTGTGGCATGGCGTGAATGGCGTACTGTAGTGCGGGATGCTTATCAACGTTTGTCTCGGCGAATTACCCAAAGGGCGGATTCAAACAGCAACTCCAGGCATGATCAAGACAATAATAGTCACGCTCCCGGTCAGGGGGCAGAGGTACCACCACCATCTAATAGTGCGTCTTTTACGCAAGAAAGGGAGGTACAGGGACAACAGCAGCAGGTAGTTGAACTTTCTGATACTTTGATTCGTAATGTAGTGCTCTGGGCTATTTTTGTAGTAATTTTGACGAATTTTTTTTTTATATATTTAAATTAATTGTGAAAAGAATAACTCTAGTATAGCAAATTCTAAAGATTGATTATTTACACTCACAGCAAGGTCATTTATTCTTGAGGTTACGTTGTACTAAAACAATTATTTTTTTTTACCTCATAAATTTCTTACTGTCTATTTACAGCCAGTAGTAACCTAACTAATCAAGGGTGCGAAAGCCGAGATTCATTATAGTACATGATAGTATAACGTATTTCTTGGCTTGCTACTTTTTCAAAATATTTACGCGTTTACTAGATTTCTATGTTCTTTTTGAAATCAATTTTCGACTTTTAGTTTATTAATCGGATTATTTTATGACTATGGTTGAATCAACCAACTATCTGTGCCCCATTGAAATATTTAGCACTACGTCGCTTTGCAACAAAACAGCATTATAAAAGTTATTCTAAAACAAATTGTTGCACTGTAGTTTTTCGCGTTGCTTCGTTTATTTCTACCTCTTCTTATCCCCTATCATCTTATGAAACAAATACAATATAGTCATCTCCATCGAAAAAATGTCCAAACGCACCGTGAAGATGGGCGTGATGGGCCGCTACGGGGCTCGTTACGGCGCCAACCCCCGTAAACGCGCCAAGAAGCTTGAGGTCTCGCAGCACGCCAAGCACTTCTGCTCTTTCTGTGGCAAATTCGGCTTTCGCCGAAAGGCCGTTGGCATCTGGCGCTGTGAGGGTTGTGGAAAGACGATGGTCGGTGGTGCTTATACCCTGAGCACTCCCAACAACAGTACGGTCCGATCCACCGTGCGCCGCCTGCGCGAGCTTGGGAAAAACTAAAAGGACTCAGTTACGCCCCTTTTCCATTTTTCGAATGCTACTGATAGTCTGATTAACACACGTTGCCGATATGACGCAGGAGATGCTGTAAATGTACTTTTGTTATTATTTCCTTTGAAATAACTTTTGATGAAGAGGTCTAGAGTAGCTCCTGAAAACAGGATGTTGAGCTTCTTATCACTTCATTTTTTTTGTTGTGAAAAAGTCCCTTCTATATTTCTTGAACAAAATTCTGCTTTGTTATTATTTGATAGTTCTAGGTCTCAAATCCCTCCTCGAATAAATTCAGCGAGTGAAACATAGTGATAAAGGGGTGGGCATTCTTAGCTCGTGGTCGGCAGAAACCTATGTCTAGTGATCAACTGAAAGATTTTTATAACAGGCTTCACAGCGATCTGGCTAATGTAGAGCGAAAATCAGAGGATGAGATTACCATAGACGATTATAAAGGTATCCATGATGAATTTACCAGGCTACTGAAAACTCTTGACGTTTGTGACAACCAAGAGGCTGCGTATACTACTGAAAAGAGTATAGAAGAATTAGATGATGACCTCCAAAGACTGAGCTCCGGGTGTAGTGAGCTGCAGCTAAGTGCCATGAGCGAATGTGTGGCTACCGCTTCTTGTATTGAGTCTTCCCTGATAAGTAATTTCAAGCGTGACATTCCTGATGACGCTAGGGGTTTTCAAATGGTTGCGACTCAGGTGGCAGAGCTGCGTGCACAGCTCATAGTAGCTCAGATTGTCCTCAAAGCTCTTCTCTCTAAAAGTATAGAAGATATTAGTGAGGGCCGTTTTCTGACTACAGATATTCATTACGCACAGACGGAAACATGGGATGCTAAAGAGGAGCAGCTTGTGCAGCTTTTGAACAGTCTCCGACTCAAGGCATCTGCCAAGGGCATTCCGTTGGATACTGAGGAGCAGCTTATGACAGAGGTGCGATGCCTTGCTAAGGAGGCCATTGAGCATGTTCAACAGGGTCTACAACAAAGGAAAGCACGGGATGAGCAGCTCATTTCATTTTTTAAGGAATGTAGCAAACTTATCCTTTGGTGCCGGAAGCAAATTTCCAATTTGGAAGCCTTGCAGGAGCCTGACCACATTCAGGCCTTCTGTGCGACATTAGCCGAGAGCTACAAAACCATGTCTAGCAATTTTGCAGTACTTGTTCAAAATGTTTATCCCTACGTGCGTGCAAATCATCAGCCTGTACGTCAGGCGCTGGAGGAGGCGAACGAGCTCTGGTATTATTTATTAGTGTTCGCGTTCGAGCGACTGTCCAAGACTCTCCTTGAGATCCATCCAAAGTCTCCTTTGGATGTGCAGGTGGACAAGTATGCTGCATACCCCCGGCATGTCTTGTCTTTCCTGGACGCCCTGGAAGAATTTTTTGATGATGTTTCTACAAAGAAAGTTCTATTTGCAGAGGATATTCCTGGGCTGTGTGCGCGCTGTGATGAGGTACGTATGATAATTCAAAAGCATGAATCTTCGCTGGTAGATGGAGCCCATCGGTTTGCGGTGCGCGCGCGGGCGATGCGCAATGCATACACTTTTCTTCGGGAGGCACTGTTGACGCGTCTGACCTTTCTATCCTCCACGGCTGACATCGTGATTAATTCAAAACGTCGGCAACATGAGTTCGAAGAGTGTGTGCGTGAGCTGAAGAGCTGGGCTGCCGACCAAGCACACGGTGAATCGTGGAGAGACATTTATAGTAAGATTGTTGAAATCAAGCGTATGATAGAACGGGAAAACGAAAACATTGAATGTCGAAAAGTGGCAACGGATACACAGTAACTCTAATCTCATTACCACATTCTTTTTTGTTGTATTCTTTTAGTCCTCCATAAATTTTGAATTGAGTCCTCCAAAGGGATTTGCCCTGGTCGCTATTCATTTCTTTTTGAAACTTTTAAAGCTTTCACCACATCCTCCGATTTCTCTGTTTTTATTCATTGAAGGCGAGCAAAACTAAATCGAAGAGGGCAGGGGGGAGAGGCCCTTGTATATTTGTAACGCAGAACACGAGTCAGTTTGGATTTTTAGTATTTTTTCCATTTTACTAATGCCACCTAGACGGTCTAACCGATCTTCCTCAAAGGCCAAGGCGGGCCGGGCGGCGAATCCTATAGAGGATCTCAAATCTTTGCAGAGCATGGACGAGGTGTTGACTAAGGCTCAGCAGCTACGTAATTACTTTCAGGTAGAACGTGATAAGGTCAATGAGATGTGGGAGATCACAAAAAAAGAGCTTTCTAATGAGGAGGCGCGTCTTAGCAACGCTGAGAGTGAGTTAGTGGAACTGGAGCGTGCCCATCAAGTCGAAATGAAGGTGTACAAGCAAAAGGTGAGACACTTGCTTTACGACCAGAAGCTCTCCGTCAAACAGCTCAAGGAAGAAAGTGATGCTGCTTTGCAGCAAGCTGAGGGACTTCACGAAAAGCGCATGGCTGATATTTTATCAAAGAAGCAGCTCCACTGCAAGGAAATGCAAAGTGCGCTTGAGACGAACGCAGACTACATTATGGAACAGCATGACACGCACCAGTATATGATCTCTGTAACGAAAAAACAAAATCATGAAAAGGAATTGGCGCGGCTTCAGGCCTCGTATGAAGCAAAGTTAATTAGCTTGCGAGAAGACCTGGAACTCCGCCGTCGGGCGGAGATCAATGATATTGAGGAGCGCTGGAACGAGCACATTAATCACCTAATACAACAACATGAAGAAAAGTTTGCCGAGATGAAATCCTACTATAATAGCATTACCAAAAACAAATTAGTGATTATCCAGGCCCTCAAAGATGAAATAGCCAATATGAAGAAAAACGATGTCAATAACGAAACGCTCATCTATGATATAGAAAAAGAAAATCAAAACTTAGTTGCACCGCTAGAGCAGGCAGAGCGCGAGGTTGCCGAGCTCGAGGTCAAGAAGAAGCAACATTTTCAGGATAAGCAGAGCCTGAGCATGACGCGTGCGCGGTACAAAAACCTATGTGATGAATTTAAACGATTGTGCGAGCAACACCATCAATTAGAGATGGATTACAAAAAAGTGTATGGCGAACGTGAAGAGCTGAAGGTAATGTTTGAATCGTCTCTGCGAGAAGCCATGAATGTTATGGATGAGGGCAATGCGGGTTTGCAGCAGCGGCTACTCGAGGTTAATGCGAAGATAGAGGAGCGTGATGCCCAGCTGGAGGGGGTCTTAACGGCCTTACACTTGGAACCCTCTGTAATGCAAGCGGTGTCCAATGAGATTGACCTGGAGTTGTCGCAGAAGAATCAAATCATTAAGGATTTATATTTTGAGCTGAAGAAATTAGAGGGCAAGACAAATAAGCTGCTCGCAGTTTATGAGAGCCGAGCGCAAGCCTCGGGAATTCCTGTTCTAGACCGCAGGAAGCTCGTAACAACATAGCGGCAAATAAGCCGAGTCTTAAAAATGGCTTTCCATTTCGTAGTTGTTGTAAACTTTCATAGTCGTACGACAACTTGTATAGTCTTCCATTTTTGGAAAAACACCCTTTCAGAGTTAATTCTGACTATATATATATGTCTATATATTTCTAGAAGTTGTGTGAGTAGTTCAGGATGTATGTAAAAGAAATGTAGCGTCGAGGCACGTCTTAACAGCGGCTAAATGAATTTTACAACACCAAAATCCTTATTTTCATGATTATCAGGATATCTGGAAGTAAAATCTTCTATCCTTCCAAGACGAAGATATCTGATAGTCATTCCTTCTGTATGCATATATATATACCTATATATTTCTTCAACACGCTTCACCGTTTATCATCTTGCCTCTGTCACCCCTCAAGTTGAAATGAGTTCAACGAACCATGATCATTATAAGCGCATTAATGCTATATGCATCGATGTCAACAAGATGCTTTCTCATTACGGGGATGCACAGGAGATCGATGCAGAGCCAATGAAATCCTCCTCAAGAGCCAAGCGTTTTACGCCGCATTACCAGGGTAAACTACGCTCGACTAAAGTCTCTTCTCCACGCACTTTGCTGGCTGGTGTGCCCACGAAGGGCGTTACAGCAGATGATGCATCTACTAAAAGTGGGTGTTGCTTTTGGTCGATGGGGACAATGAACTCGCTTCCGCCACTTTCTCCAGCTGACCCATTAATTCTGGATAGTATCTTGCGATGTGATGTCAACGACGAGGATAAAAAGTCTTCTGTCTCTAGCTCGTCTCATCGTGTCGAAGAATATAGAGTTTCGTGCAGCTTTTCAAAGCCTAAATCTGAGTTCGTAGTCACGGTGCCGTCGCAGTTAGGCAGTACGCGAAGAAAGCCCCAGCGTCTCTCCCCTGACGCTTCTTCAAGACAGAAATCTTCAGCGGGGGGACGATACTTTGATACAGAGTCACGTTCCGGGGGCTTTTTTTCGCGCAATCGGGCTATGCCCAGCACTAGTTTGATAGTTTCTTCAGATAATAAAGGCATGGTGAAGAAGGGATCGTCCCGTGCGAGTTTGCACAGTCCCGCCTTTGTGTCGGACTCTGCACCTCATGCTCCAGTTTCTTCCATTTCAGGCAGTTCGAAGTTCTCGGAAGAGGTTATTTTGGACGCTTCATCACATCCGGCGGCGGCTGAGGCGAGCAAGGATATCATGTACGGTTCCGGGACGACTCTGACGAGGAGCAGCGCGCATCACGATACTAAAGAACACCGGGCTTCGTTGCAACAGCCGGTCATGGCGATGCACGCAGCCGTATCGAGACTAGCAACGCATCTTGTAACGTCTTACCATCCATCTTCTTTCGGTTCGGAGCCTCCCCACTGGGGCTTACCCATATCGACAGCTAAGCTGGCATATCCGAATTCGAGGTATCTGGGTCGTAGTCAATTATTGCGTACCCAAAATCTCTCAACTAAGGGGGCAACAGATTTTGATAAAATTGGTAAAGCTCATAATTCTCGAAAAATAATATCAGGGAAGGATCCTTCTGATCCACAAACTTTTCTCCCCATTACAGGCCACCGCTCTGGAAAACACCGCGTTGTTCCAGGTCCCTGGAAGCGGAATTGTGTCGCCCCACTGATCAATACACGCCGTCCGAAAAAAAGATGATTGATTTTTTTTATTAGTGGGGTTATTTTCTTCTTCATTCATGAGAAAAGTGTATAATGTAAAGAATTTGTACCCATTCTATTCTCAACAATATTTTCCATTACAAATGTATCTGAAGCAATGGAGACCACACGCACACCTAACGGTGGAGTGCCTCCTCGATTTACACAGTAATTTCTTTTGATTAGCCTTAGTCGCTGAATGATACAAACACATTTCATTAATGAAATTGGGTGGGGTTCCTCTTTAATGCTAACTTGAGAGTTGATGCTTTCTTAACAATAACATACTGTGTTTGTTTTCTGTGTTTATTATCAGTTACGTGAAGGCACACAAATATATATACATATCCAATTTTCGGCATACAGTTATCACCATTAAGCTGAAACTGATAGACGACAGTTTCTCCAGCCACTTAGCTTTATCACCAAGCTTTGCTTTCTAAAAAGGAAGTGCTGAATCGAGGTATCATATTGTGGCGCTAGATTAAATTTTCTTTTATACACACATAGAGGGGAGTTAGCGTTTGGAGAAATTGTTTTAGTTTTACACAGAGTTTTTTCTCTTTTACTCTCTCCATCACCTTTTGTGGATTTATATAGTATGGTTACAGATCTCTTTCTGGGCCGATCAGCTACCGGTGTTGCCAGCCCTGCACGACGCGGTACCCATAGTAGACGCGGAAGTGTGGTCTCTGAAGCACGGCACAGCGATGGCGGAACTCGACGGCGGCCTACGCACAGTCGAGATTCCACATCCTACATTGACGGCACCGCGGGACTGAAACAGGACGGGGAGACGGACTTTCAACTTCTTGCCAGTTGCGCCGCCCAGGTGCAGCGGAACCTCAAGACGAGCTCTAATTCACCCAGTTCCTTCCACACTTTGGCCTCATACTACACTAGAGTGACTCCCTTAATTGAAAATCGTCCGTTTTGCGTGAGCCTTAGCTATTCTACTTTCTTGTTTCATATGCAGATGTCACGGATCAGCTTGTCCGATGTTGATCTGTATGTGAAGCTCATCACCACTGTTCTTTCCCAAATGAACGATACCGAACGGCTGCGCCACCCTTTTGTGCAGCAAGTGTTGCGCGATCATGTGCTAGGCCTTTCTTCGCCCACTTGCCGCGGTGGTGCGCACTGTGTGGTGCTCCTCCCCCCTCAACAGTACCGTGCATTTGCTACCATGGCGTGCAATCTGTTGGAGCTCGACATTCTTCCCATGGACATAACATACCAATTTCAAGATAAGTTGAGAAGTTATTGTAATTCGTTATCTCCTCTAGTTGCCAATCGTGCGTTGGCGCTTCTAGTAAAAACTGTTGACCAGGTGCGAATCGACGAGCAGGTTACATCTCTACAGTATGTGCTAAAGACGAAGCCAACCATGATGAATTTAGATTTTTTGTTAGCCTGTTATGAGCGCTTGAAACGAGCGGTGACGGACCCGGCTAACGGCCCCAGTTTCGGCCGCGCACTTTCAATTCATTGCAGCGAACTCTTCCTACGCTTTCGCTCTCCCATTCGACGAGAATATGTGGAAAGGTACCTCTACCCAAGCCTGTGCCACCCTGACATGGCGGGCTTCCTAGATACCGAAACAATGAGACGACACCTCTTCCAAGAGCTGCTGCCGATGTGCACCTCTGGGTTAAGCACAGCTAATCCATTCTACATGTGTATCTGTGCCCTATTACAAAGCAGGTTCGATGATGAAATCGATGGGGCTATCGAAATCGTAACACTCATTGACAGCCAAATGCCGCACGCAGCCTACTTCATGTCCGCGCTTGCAATCGACACGCATATGTCCGTATCAATGTTCGCCAAGGTAGTTATTGCACTCTCCCGTGGTGCAGGACTAGCTATGACCGGACATGAAGTTCCCGATGAAGTGGCCACAACCATCAACAAAAGTCGAGCGAATGTCTATAATGTTCTTTTTGTGTTGCGTGAAGTCGTGCGCACGTGTTCAGTGACCGATTCCCGACGTGCTGTTGACATGCTCAAAGCCCTTCGCATCGCCGTACCTATCAAATCAATAGAGGCCCTTGGCAAGTTATCCACTGAAGCTTTTGAGGGACATTGTGATATTCCAGTCGACCCACAGCTGCTTTGCGCAGAGTTGGCGATGGTGTTACATTATGAACACATAGTTGAGGCTGTTGAATCCTCTGTGGAGTACTTCACTGATGTATCGACACAGTGCCACTATTGCGGCATGCAGCGCAGTGTTTCCTTGATCTGCTCTGTGAACGGAACTATGCATGTGGTTGGGCAGACTTCCGTCAGCCGTGTGCTCTCCACTCTTGCAGAGTGTGCGGGCTCTAAGGTGCTGGTGGAAAGGCTAATTCAATATATGCGTGACCCCGTTACTCAAATGAATAGCGCCGTGCACTTCTTGATCTATCACATTATCTCGAACGCTGGGCAGCATCGCAATACTCTATTCGTAGCACTGGAACCCTACATTCGCACTACACTTCTGGCGTTAGTTAGTATGGAACGTAGCCACAACCAAATTTCCAGTGAGCACAAGGCCAATGTTTTAATGCTACATGTGAAACTTGTAACGCTTCTTTCTTCGACGATCGATGCGTCTTATCTGGAAAGCATCCTCAAGGTGTTCGCGGAGCTCAAACTCAACAACAATCACGATGCCCTTGCGCTATGGTATATGTGTAATGTCTTGCTACGGAATTGTAAGGAAAATATCGATCTTCTACCGACAGACCCGCATGAAAATAACTATTGTGTTGACTTCCCTGGATGCGCACCGAGGAGTGTCACGTGCGCTGACAATGCACAGATGTTGCTGAAGCTTCTAGATCGCGCGCACAACTTTAGCGCAGAGACCAGAAAACTTGTAGGCTGCTGCGTGTGCAGGATGATCCAGGACTTTAATATGCAGGCACCAAACATCGTCAGTGCATTGCTTTCGTCTTTTGGGTTTGTTCCAATCGGTCTGGATTCCCTCAATGAGTTTGCACTACCCGTGGGTGCGGGCAGCACGTTTTGGTCCTTTTTCTTGAATCAGATGAAGACTTCCGCTCCTGCGCGAACTGCCTTGATGGTGGCACTGGCGAAGAGCATGTCGCGACGTTTTCGCATCGCAAATCCCACCGAAGCGGTGGAGCCATCTGGTGGTGAAGCAACAGGCCACCTTTTCTCAGTTATGATGTACGAGGCTATGAAACGCAGCCCCCCTTTAGCTCGTGTTGTGCTCTACATGATTTCTCACTGGATGAAGCAGTCAGATCATCTGCCTGGAAAGTTTGTATGTCTTGTTTACATTTGTGTGCAGCTCATTATCGTTATTGTGGAGCGTGGTGAAGGGGATGCATCACGGGTTGAGATCGAGGCTGAAACGGTACAGGATCGTATGCAGTTTGACAACAGTGTCAAGAAAGCCGCCAAGCTCCTATCGACTCAGCAGTCTCGCCTCGAGAAGCTGGCACCGGCTGTGCAGCGCGAAAACACTGCCTTTTTCCATCTTGTTCATCGCCTACATCGAAAAGTATGTCACACTATCGCAACCGTGAATGGAGAATCAGTCCCATCCTTCGATGGATCAGAAAGCCAGCAAGGAATAGGTGTTCCCAAGGGCCCAAAGGGCTCCAGTGCGTGGCAGGAAAACGTGGAGGCCAATACCACTGCCCCATTGGTTACCGAAAGTGTAGTGAACCTCAATGAATTGTATAATGCCATGGACGACAGTGTTTTCAATGACTTCCCTGATGAAGGTGCAAACTTTGGAGACAGCGAAGAGGACGGCTCAGTCACACATCACAGCAATATGTCGTTACCCCTTCCTGCTCCTGTCTCCAGTTCCACAGGCAACACTCAAAAGAATGCCAAAGATGGATCATTCTTTCCTCAGGATGTCACTGATGTTGTGGGTCGTCATCCCGCTTCAAGCGCAGTGAATCCAGGTGATATTGGTAGACTTCCGTCGCGTTCCATGAACAATACTGAGGATGGGCAATTGGGGGTTGAACCTGACGTAAATATCAAGCCAAACCATGCCACTGCGACAGCAAGCATGCGCGAAAGGCTAGTCGATACGAGTAGTGGGGTTCCCACTACTACCACACAGCACTTAGGTGTCAACCAACAGTCAACTGTGAATCAGGCAGTTGATCACCTCATTCATCGTGCCGTTAGCCATTCCGTGGGCACCTCGCCGGGTCTCCCTTCCCATCAATCTGACATGCACAGTCCCCCCGGGCGGATGGTACGCACCTATGATAAGGCTGTGACTGCTCCATTTATGAAAAGTTCCGGGACGTCGCCAATCCAGTTTGACGGCGCCGCGGGGTTTAAAATGCCCCCAGAGGCGCCTAACAAGTGTTCGATGACACTGGTTGAGCGAGATACCGATGGCCGAGTCTCTGAATGGGTGGAACCAGGCCTCAGTGAGGAGGATCAGGGCGATGTTACTCCCATCGATGAGATCAAACCGCCTCAGCTTCAGGCTACTGTTTTGGCTGGCAGTTGCGATGGTGTGGTGTTACCCTCTGGAATGGTGCTGGAGTATCTACGTACGCATCAGGCTATGGATTCTCTACGCCATGAGCTGCAGCAACTTGAGAAAAATCTGATGGATCAACAAATGGTGAATTACATGGGCCCACATCAAGAGCAGCTTTCGGGGAAGGCCGCTTTCCCCTCTACGTCGGGTCTTCAGCAGCACCAACTCACTGTAGAGGGGCGGACCAATAACTATGGTGGGCCCCACCAAGTCTCGAATCCAGCCCCAGGGCGCACCCTCGTGGCGCCTGTACACATGGTGGAAACCTCACAGGTACGCCACATGGGGCTAGCACGCCCCAGTGGCGGTACCACTCCCCAACAGAAGCAGTTTCATGTTCAAGATGACGGAACTGGCCTGGGATCGGATGGAGAGGAGGGCTTGGGAGAGGAGGTTGTAGATGGCGAAGGCCCCATTACTGCCGTCAGTGAGGATCTCTGTGCTAAGCGGGTACGTGTGGAGCACCGACCACAGTGCGTTCCTATTTCTTCAGAGACACCTTCAGACCAGTATCGCGGAGTGAACTTTTTCCTGAAGCAAAACCAAGCCAACCAGGAAAACGTTAATTCTGCATTGCAGGATATTCGCTACATGCAACGACAAAAAAGTGGTATGGGCTCTTTGGTTGAAAAGCAGCATGCTTCTGGAGCAGTTCGTCCTCACAACACAACGGGAGCGCACTTTTCAGGCGAGGAAGCAGAGAACGTGGCTCCTAGTTCTTCTCCCTATCACACGCTTGTTTCGGAGGGGTTGCCGCCAACTACACCTTTTGGCCAAATAGTGATTCCGACCTGTTTTGTGGAGCAAAAAAATGATACCGCTGTGCAGGAGCTGCGACAAGTGATGGGCGCCCACCATCCAAACGACACCCGTCTTTCGCTAAAAGGCAAGCGCAGGATACAAGGCAGCGGTGCTTTTGAGAGCGAGGAGACGAGTAACGGTAGGGCTAGCGCAGCTTGGTGGACTGAAATGAGCTCTGCACCGATGCCGACCTACGCAGCGGATCCGCAATACTCGATGGAGTTATTCTAAAATCTCTGAGACGTGCAGAAACGCAGAAAGGGAAGACGATAGCGTGTAAACATGCTGTCCTACGTGTAAAACCGAGTCTTTTACTGGCTTTATAAAAAGGAATGTTTCTTCTTCTTAATCTTTGTTCTTATCAAGCCTGATATGAATGCTCACTTAAGCTTCAGCTTTTGGAAGCCAACAGGAGAACCGGCTTCCATGGGTCTTTATCTTACAAATGTGCATCAAGTAGAACAAGAATATAAAATTTTAATTCGGAAGGTAGCAGTAAAGCACATTTTATAGATTCACATTTTATGGGTTGTTAAACTTTATAATAGATGCCTACTGTATTTTCCATCTTTTTGCTTTCAGGAAGAGCAATAAATAGATCCAAACACAATTCCCAAACAGCCAATTAGTAAAAACTGACTTTTTTGTGTGTGAGATGTTTTTTCCCTTTGAAAAGGAAACTCTTGTTCAAAGAGAGTATAGTTTCCTCTGGGTCTGTGTGTGTGTGTGATGAGGTGTTACAATTTAGATTTCGATACATTACTGTTCATGAACTAACTAAATGTACCCATAGAAGCATATCTAGAGGTAGCAATATGAATTTCGCATCTATGCATATGAGAAAGATATACAATAACGTTATTTAAAACGTCACAAAATTTCAGTTATATTTCCTCCGTTTTTTCTTGCTATTCCTCATTCTATATTTCCTATGGGTTACTTTATAATATGGGTGCCGATAAGCGACGAATAAATACACATTTCTTTCGACTTAAGGTTTCACCCTCCAGCGCAAGCGTGATTCATTGTCATTTTTTTAAAGAATTTCGTGCGATGTGCGTTTTCGATGGACGCAGTAGGGAAAGTACCTAGGACTGCCACTTCCTATACGCTTCTGCTATTGGGGTCGCTGGTGTGGGTGGGTGGGATGACCAAACTCCGATTTCTTTAGGGCGTCCCTCAGCTTCCCTGAGTACAACGCTAGTATATTTAACGGTGACGTTCTAAACGAGGAGCTGCCCAACGGAGGCGGCGTAGCTCTGTGAGACCATTCGGAGTGTCCCCTTTAAATTCCAACGGATTGGCAAATATTGCTCGTGATAAATGCAAGGTTGTCTCCTTCCTATTGAAGGGCATCTCTAGCAAAATGAGAAGGTTTCAAGTGCACATCAACTTTTAAGCTAGTCCCCTACAAGTGGGATTGTTCACTATTCTTATATCTGATTTCAACCTTTTCCCTTTAAGATTCCAATTGTAATGTTGGTTGGCTTTATTAAAGACCACATTTTTACCTCTCTATGATATCCACCCTAAAAAATTTTTCATTAATCTAGTGCATAGCAAACTTGCTATTATTTGTTTCTAGCTTTTCGATTAAATATATATTGCCCTGCTATTATTCTTACCGTGCTATTAGTACAATAAAATTCCGAGTCACATTGATGAGGTGACTTTGATTCATTATTGCTATTACTTCTCTCTTGGATAAACAATGCAGTCATTTGTATAAAGGAACACATGTAATGTAGTTGAAGGTTCTCTCTTTTTTTCTTTTTTGATTCATAACATCTTTTTTTCACATAAGGTCGTACTAAGTAAAGCAAGCTGGAGGATAAAAAGCATCACGTGTGGAACGGCGAAAGCACTAAAGAAGGATTAATCACAAGGCTTTATAAAAAGATTAGATTTATAGCACTTATTATTTAGATCTTTCGCAATGCAGCGCTACTTCATGAATACGTCCTACTTACAGGACCGCCTCAAGGCACTGCACCAACTTCACAATCGCGCCGTCACGGATTACGCGGAGCTCGTGCAGAACCTCAACGAAGAGTGTTCTATCCTTTGTGATGTTATTCCTAACTATCGCATTTCGGCGACCTTGGAGCAAGAGGATGGACAGACAGACCAGAGAAAGAAAAAAGAGGTTTTCAAAGTTCAGCAACTAGAACACGAGGTGTTGACTCAATACGAGCACTTTCTGCAGCTACTGCGGAAGCTCAGCAAGAAATCTCACCCCGAGCAGCAGGCGCTTGGCAGTCGTATGTGTGCCCGCTTAGTGAGTTCCGCGGCTCCCGAGTTCAACCACGCCGAAACACTCTTGATACTGGCTGTAAATTTTGCTAATAGTAAGTCCACTCGCGTTGCCCAGCCTTGCATGAACGCACTTTTCGAGTTGCTGGGTGGTCAAATGGTTTCTGACGCGACTGAGCACGTTGTGGCGGCCTTGCTAGCCATCGTTCGAAAGAAGAGTTACGCCATGAACCCCAAGCTGCTCAACATCCTGCTGCATATTCGGGTGGCGATGGTGGACATGCATCGCGCTGACTTCACCGAGGAAAAGGCCAAGAATAAGCGACTGAAAAAAGAGGACAAAGAGCTAGCACGGCAAATGCAAAAGGCAAAGGCCCGGCGAGATCGGGCCGAGCTTGCAGTGAAGCAGTCTCGCATTATTCACCGCGTTTTTGTAATCTACTTGCGTGTGCTGGAGGCTGCCAAGGCGTGTTCGCCGATACACAAAACCAAGATCCTGGCCCCTGCCCTAGAGGGGCTTCTTAAGTTCGCGCCACTTATCAATATTGAGCTGTACCAGCAGCTCATGCAAGTCCTTAAGGATCTCGTATGTGACGAGGAGACATCCGTTACGACAAAGCTGCATGCTCTCGTGGCTGCTGCTGCTTTGGCCCAAAAGGATGCGACGACCACCTCATCCGAGTGGAGCGTAGACCTTAGCTACTTTCACGAGGTTCTTTTTCGTTGTCTGCCTGAGGCGTTGGGCATTCCCAGTGCTGAGGGGACCGAACGAGGCAAGATGACTCGTGACTCAAAGGACGAGGGCGAAGAGTGTAGCCGAGGGGATGAGGATGAGGTGTCCTCACGTGGGAGCCTTTCGTCGGTGGCGTTTTCCGTTGCGAACTCAATGGCTCAAGGAAGCAGCCTCGTGCAGGCGAACGCCGCTAAAGAGTGGACATTCCATGTGAACCTGGTCCTACGCGCTGTGGATATGCTAGTGCTTTCTCAAAAGCATCTTTCCATCGTCCGGATCACCGCATTTGTGCGGCGGCTGGTCCAGTTTATTCCGTCTTGTCCTCCTCATGCGAGCATGGCACTCTTGGTGCTGGTGCATCGACTCTTGCTCCGCTACCCGCTTGCATCTGGGATTATTCTTGGCGGGAACGATAATGTTATAGCGGGGCGCGGCGTATATAATCCTGAAGCCTTACAGACCGCTTCCGCAAATGCTGATGCGAGTTTTACATGGGAGTTAAGCTGCTTATCTCGTAGTTATCACCCAACGTTGCGGCAATTAGCAGAGACTTTTTGCAAGCACTATCATCGTCTTGGTAAGTCGCAGAACGGTCAGGCTCCTGTTGTAACCAAGCAGCTGGATGCACTCGGTCCTTATGAAATACTGGAGGAGTATGATCCTTCTTTGGGAAATTGGAAGCCCCGTACACCGTTGCCAGGAGGGTTGAAGGCTGAAAGAACGAGTAACCTCAAGAGGCTTCGTGAGGAGGGAAAGGACGGGGAGGGTGTCTAATCGGGTCGTTTACTTTTCTTTTTTCTCGTTCTTGACGTTTACTTCCACTAATAGGCATCCGACAAACAAGAAGATGTCTAAGTCGAATTCTTAATCGAGTAATTAAAGTAACTTAATAGAACTGCTCTCTGCCAGCAGGCAGAGCGAAGTGGAATGTCATAGGGCAGTCAAAATCAATTTTTAATAGTACATTACTAAATACAACTACCAACTATATATAGTCTTCATACTGTCTGCTACAGTGACAACTCCGTGAATTCTATCTATTCTTCCTACTTTATTTTTGTGAGGTTCCAGAATTGTAATTCGCTGCAACTACTTGCCGACAGGATAGGCATCGATTACGCTGTTGTGTTAAATTGCCTCCACGGAGTTGGTTGTGGTGCAGTGCGCCGGCGGAAGGAATACTTACATAGTATTATCTTAAATTTAGGAGCAAAAACAAGAAAGAGCTTGTTTGTGTTTAAACATCTATCAATACCGACAATTGCAAGGATGCTTTTCCCAACGCTTGTCGTGATGAGGAATCTCACTTCTTTTGCGACCAAGGGCTCAATGCGAGGTGGTGTTCCTCGTGTTTATTATCCCTGGATGAAGCCTGGTAGCTTCACACGTAGGCGATTCGAAAAGATGCGAAATCCATTTGTGGATCTTGAAACCGGCACTTCACTCTATTTCCGTGATACGCGTGACTCAGCTGAGGCGGTTGCGCACGCGGCAGATAGCAAAGGCCTCAAGGGCATGGACAATGGCATCGATCTCTACAACGAATATCGTATTGTGCCCGATCTATACCCTGAGGGCTTTCAGTGGAAGCACAAACTTAACACCGAGTACAATCAGTGGCGCTCTAATACCTGGGTGACCCCAGAGCTCATTCCACTGGAGCACCGTGGGAGGTTTCTATGCAATTTCCAGCTTAACATTGTCGCCTATGATATGCGTGTAGTCAAGTTTAGTCCAACAGATCACCGTCAGTGGATCTACTGCGTTCTGTATGTTGGCACCGGTAAGGGAATCGCTGGTTGGGGTCGCGCGGTCGCGCCAAGCACTCAGGAGGCGCGAAACGAAGCTATTCGAGAGGCGTTTTCGAACATTATAGCTGTTGATCTCGAACAGGAGGGCCCGATGTATCCTGTACGTGTAAATGCGGATGGCGCACGAGTGTTACTCTACCCTGCAAAGCGCATCGTCGCTAATTTTCGCGTTGCGGATATTTTATGCGCGTTTGGCTTTCAACACGCGGGCTGTCGCATCAATAACCGCGCAGTCAACACTCCGCGGTCCCCTACGCACACCGTCGAGGCAGTCTTCGAGGCCGTCAAGGCTCTCCGAAGCATCAGCGAAATTGCCGCGAGTCGTGGAAAGGTTCCGCACTCCCTTATCTATAATATCTATCCCTATTTAGAAGAGATTCGCCGCCGGAAAGGCATGATGGCCATGCATCCACCGGGTAAGGACGGTATCTTTATGCCAGATCGTGTGGTTGACAATCGAATGCCGGACCACCTCAAGAGGGGCTATTACGACGACGTTTACTGGAAGGATTTCTTTGCGGGTAGCAAAGAGCATCTGAGTGAGCCTAAGATGGGGCTTCGTGGTGACGAGCTCCGGGCCAGGGTCGAGACCGCATCCAGCACGACAAATGACGCCATGAGATCCCAGCAGTCTAAGCGCCGCACGCTGGCTGATCTTCTAAAAAAGTTAGGCAAAACTTACAATGACTTGGGTTCACTCCCGGTGGTTAATCCCCATTTGGATATGAAACTACCGTCGCATATAAAGCGCAATTACTTGCTCCACTAATGTAGAACTGGATGCGTGAAGCTTTTATCGTTTGCCCACTCTACTTTTTACATCCATTTCCATCTGCTTGCGACTGTTCGGCAGATGCACATGTTTCCATGTTTACGAGTAAAACGTCATGATGAGATGGTGAGGAGGATGAAAGGAGAAAATGAGGATCTCTGCGTGAGCGTTTGATACGCTTTCATTCTACAATTACCTTTTTCTCTACTCCTTCATATATTGATTTTGAAAAGTTAATGTACAGAGTTGCGAGCCCTTTATATCCCAACTTCCCATCTCCCCTTTTCTGCTTGTTCTATGTAGCGTTGATGTCTAAAGTGAAGGAAAAACGTAAGAGGACCATCAAAGCCACCCATACCGATGTTGAGTTGAGCGATGGGCCTCCAAAGGAGCGTGTTCTTCTCCCTAAAGAGAGCCTAGGCTCGGAGTTGCTAGCGGATGAGGCGAACAATACTAAGACTTTTGCCGACCTCGGTCTATGCGAGGAGCTTTGTGAGGCCTGCGAGGAGGCGGAATGGAAGCACCCCACCCGCATCCAGGCCTCAGTGATCCCTGTTGTGGCTGAGGGGCGCGATATCATTGGCATGGCGCAGACGGGCAGCGGCAAAACTGGTGCGTACGTCCTACCGCTTGTGCAGTGGCTGCTCACACAGCCAAAGGTGCCCTACCTCTCCGTTTTAGTCATGGTCCCCACGCGTGAACTTGCTCAACAGGTCACCTCCCAGTTTATCATGCTCGGCAAGAGTGTTGGCCTGAGAGTCGCGACGCTGGTGGGTGGTGCAGACATGGTAGACCAGGCCTGTGAGCTTAGTAAGCGGCCCCATGTGATTGTTGGTACCCCAGGGCGTGTTAAGGACCACCTGAGCAACACGAAGGGGTTCAAGTTAGTGAAGCTCCATGCCCTCGTTCTGGACGAGGCTGACAAGATGCTTGACATGGACTACGAAAAGGAGATCGATGCAATTTTGGAGTATTTGCCTATTGAGCGCCAGACTTTGCTTTTCTCGGCTACGTTAAGCACAAAGATTGATCGACTTCAAAAAGCCTCTTTGCGCGACCCCGTGTTGGTCCAAGTGCATCGGAAAAACACAACTGTGGAAACCCTCAAGCAGTACTATATTTTCGTTCCCTTTACACAAATGCTTCCCTACCTGCACATATACCTCAGCAAGGAAACGGGAAGCCGCATTTTGATCTTCTGTCGGAGTGCGGCTCTGGTGCATAAGATAACCCTGACTTTGCGTATTCTTGGCCACCGCGCGCTGCCTTTGATGGGCCGTATGAACCAAGCAAACCGCAACATAGCTCTTTCCAAGTTTAAGGAGGGAAAGGTGCGAATCTTAGTATGCACTGATGTCGCACAGCGTGGTTTGGATATTCCGCATACTGACATTGTGGTAAATTACTCGCTCCCGGATCGTGTAGAAGATTACATTCATCGTGTGGGCCGTACTGCCCGTGCCGGCGCCGAAGGTAAGGCTGTAAACTTGATGAGTCAATACGACATCGTGCTACTCCAAAAGATCGAGCAGCAGACAGATGTAAAGTGTGCAGAGTATCCGATCGACGAAAATGAGGTGCACGGTGCGCTACAGCGTGTCGAGGAGGCGGAGCAGGAGGCGATACGACAGATGCGTGACGAAACCAGTGAGGAAAAGCTTAAGAAGGAGTCGAATAAAATTACAACCGCGAGGATAGCAAAACGAGAGCGAGGGAATGACGATATGGGCTACGACGATGCCAAGCATGGGACGTCGGACTTCGGGACGCTGCGCTACCGGCGCGATAACGAGGCAATTTTCAACATGACAAAGAAAGGCCAGTACAAGACTCTCTGGGCAAAGCGACGCGAAGCCAAGAAATCTAGCAAGAAATGATTTTCCTCAGGTATGGGAAGTGACGAGAGGGGTGGGTTACGGCAGAACCTGACGCAGGGATATGAAGAGGTAAAGCAAGTCTCTTCTGCTCTGTTCCTTTTATTCCCCCATCCCGACGCCCAACATTGTTGGATAAAGGGGTGTCCTTGTCATTTAACTTAATCTTAATAATTCGCTTAAATTTCAAATTCGAGACAACTGGTCTTTATTTGTATCTTATATTGAACGCTTTCGAGTATTCCCTGAAGTAAAGGACTGAATGCGGTTTTTAATTTAAGCAAAATTGATAAAGGCTTGATGGTCCTTTGTTCATTTATTCATTGAGGTCTGCATCAGCACCTTTTTTGCTATTTCCACAGTTAGTAGCTCTGTTTCCTTTCTTCGTTACTTTTTTGAAATCCATTTTCACCATCTTTAGTTAGACTTCATGATGTCCGAGACAGAAAAACATGAAAATTTTCTGAAATCAGATTCTGCTGAGGGAGATAGGGGTAGCCTTGAAGGGCCAGCACCCGCACATCGAAAACGTGTGCGCCATCACCGAACTAATAAGGGAAAGCGGCCGGCCGACGTGTTGCAAGATCGGGAGGACGAGAATATTTCTACAGAGCATTTCGCGTCTCATTTGACACACAATGATGCTGAAGTGCCTTCTGTTCACATGAAGGGAAATCTTAAATCGGATAAGTCGAAGCAGCCCCAGGTCCCCGCTGCGAAAGAGAATTCTAGTTCTTCCTTGTCAACGACTCAGTGCTCTAGTCAAGATACCGCAATCCGTGAATCAACCATAAGAACGAACAGTGGTCCAGCGAAGGTACTTCGCGTAAAGGGTGCCGATGGAAGAGATTACGAACAAAGGGAGTGCGGTGATGTCCGCGCTGCTGATGATGTGGGTAGTGCTGAGGATCAACCAAAAAGCAAGCGTGCAAGGAAAGATGGCGAATTGGGTGATAGCGGAGATGCCTTTAGAAAGGCAGCAGTCGCTGCTGCGATGAGTCAGAGGTATAGTGTCGAGAAGATGGACGCTGTTTCTACCGATTATAAGAGTCTTCGTTTAAACCCTCATATCGTCGCGGCTTTAGAGAACGATATGAAGTTCTCCTCATTAACGGGTATTCAGGCTCGCTGTATTCCTGCTGCGCTGCAAGGTAAGGATCTGCTTGCGGAGGCCAAGACGGGCGCGGGTAAGACGTTGGCATTTCTAATTCCCATTGTGGAAATTATCACTCGTGCGGGATTCCGGCCAAGCAATGGAACGGCGGCTCTTATTATTGGTCCAACGCGTGAGCTGTGTTTGCAAATTGAAGGTGTTCTGCTTAAGCTGCTTAAGTACTTCAACGGATCCATCACGTTTTTGTGTTGTATTGGTGGGCAAAGTCGGAAGCAAGAAAGCTTCAAGCTTGTGAATGGGGTTATGATCGTCGTCGCGTCGCCTGGGCGTCTACTGGATCACCTGAAACTAACAAACGACTGGCACACCAAAAATCTCCTCATACTTGCAGTGGATGAGGCGGACCGTGTGCTCGACAACGGATTTGAGGAAGATATGCGTGAGATTGTATCGCTCCTGCCCAAACAGCGTCAAACTTTCCTGTTTTCCGCTACACAAACCACCCGTGTTGAACAGCTTGCACGCATCTCGTTCCAGAAACCACCTGTCTTCATCTCCATGAAGTCTAAAAAAGACAAGGCTACCGTGGAAACGCTGGAGCAGGGCTACGTCATCTGTGAGAGCGCAAAGCGACTTCTCGTTCTCTACCACTTCGTGAAGCGAAATCTCAAGAAGAAGATGATTGTTTTCTTTAGCAGTCGTAATAGTGTTAGTTTTCATTGCGAACTTTTTAATTACATTGACGTGCCGTGTATCGCTTTTCATGGCAAGCAAAAGCAACACCAACGCTCGGCTACTTACATGCAGTTTTGCAACGCTGAAAATGGGGTGCTCTTCACAACGGACGTGGCAGCACGCGGCTTGGACATTCCCGCCGTAGATTGGATCGTTCAGTTCGACCCACCGGACGATCCGGTAAAGTATATTCATCGTGTCGGTCGCACGGCCCGTGCGGGGCGCTGTGGTAATGCACTAATGTTTTTATTACCCCAGGAGAATCTTTTTCTCAAATACCTCTACAATGATGCCCATGTTTCCGTGAACGAATACACATTCGATATTTCCAAACTCAACAGTAGCGTTCAGGAGCAGCTTGAAAAGCTAGTGTGTTCCAACTACTATTTGCGTACCTCGGCACGTCAGGCCTATGAGGGGTACTTGCTGAGCTACAGCAGCAGTCAGCTGAAGAATGTGTTTAACGTGCAAAGCCTAGATTTGGCTGAAGTAGCACGTGGGTTTGCTTTGAGTGAACCACCGCCTATAAAAATTGACCTTTCACAATCCGCTGCACACTTGAGTAAAAAGTTTCGTCGCGAAAATCGCGATATGAGGAAGTCCAAAGATGCAAAACGGCGTGCTGTTGCGCTGGATACCACAAATAACCGGCACAAAAATATTAGCGGTGAGTGGGATTGAAAAAAGGATGATGCGAGGTATTCACTTTATTCTACATTAGGAGACACTGGAAATAATGCCCTCTAATGTATTATTATTAACTATAATATTATAAGACACGTTTAATATTATTACCAATTCAAAAAAAAGAATTCGGCAAAACACATGTAGCAATAATTTATCATTTTTTATGGAATTATTTCTAGATTCCCAGGATGAAGACAATTAGTTCAACATAAAGCCTTCCAGGCAATATTCTCTGTGCTCCTTGTGTCTCCAAAAGCGAATAGACCAATACAAATATGGAAGCACCTCTATAGACTAGCTTAATGTCTTTGACTTATTTAATCATTAGGGGTCTCATCATTAAATTGAACACATTTGATTGTGTGCTGCAAAACTCTAGCACAGATTCCTCTACAAGAACAGTTAGCTACACGTGCAGCATTATTTAGAAGCATATAAAGAAAACTAAATAGTGTCGCTAAATGGTAGAGTTGCGTAGGGACAAATGTGATGTGTAGCGTGGCTGAGTATATTAAGTGAAGACTGTTTGTTCGTAGAACTACTTTGAGGGAAAAAAAACTATGCGATCAGGGCAGAAAACACGGAGAACTGCAGTCCATGGTACAACCTAAAATGACGAAGATGGCGTTAGCTGTGTTGCCTTGTCTGCCTCGACACCGCTGCTGTGAGCAGCACACCCTCGAAAGACCCTTAGTAAATCCACATGCCATAACAACCAAAGAATATTTGAATAATTATGATGAATCACGAACGTGAGTGGAGGGGGGAGGGGGGGGGGAGGGACCAATGAGAAAAATGCTAATGCCTTTCTTGTTACACCACTAGTGTTCACGACAGTAACGAAATTCATCATTTATCGGGGGTATGCAGGCTGTATCAGCGTGTTACTTGCACAACAGGATTGGTTCAGCTTACATTAAATAGGAGCTGAGTTCCATCTTGGGCGCAGAGCCGTCGTGTGGCAACCTGATGAAAGGGTTTCACGAAGAGAGCTCATCGCGTATGGTGGAGGTTGGTACTAGACACAACGTCAGCGAGGGCTGATGACGGCTGATATGCAGTAACACTGGAATATCGCAGTCTACCTGTGAACGTTTTTGGCGTGTCTGGCAAAAATGGCACGATGCACGTGCTCTCACGAACCTGGGAAGAGAGTTTAGTGCTCCCTTATCACTTATTTTCTAAGTCTCTTGGTGTGTGAGAGTGCGTTTGGTTCGTGTTTTTTGTACTTTTTCTAATTCGGGAAGCATGTGGAGATGATCGGGAAATATGACCAATAACGGTGGATCTTCAAGTCATGCGTAAAGGGCTATAAAAAGCACTGAGTCTTGTACAGATGCACTTCTGTTTATGTATTTTTTATTGGTTGTATTCCCTGATATGAATATCGATATATCTTTCCATCCAAGAAGTATTGAGAGATACATATGTACGATAATATTGTCTTTGTTAAATCTTTTTATTCGTTCTAATTGATACATTATTCATAAACGTTAATATTTTTTCAAAAAAACAGAGAGGTGGGAGAACTAATAATTAGTGTGACAAAGGGAAGTCGATATGCCCTTTTTTTCTATCTTCTTTTTCCCTTCTACTGTTTTATGTTTTCGGACAACATGCTTATTTCCCCTTTTGATGCGAGTTCTTGGTTAAGCTTCTCTATGGGTAACCTTTATTTATTATCTTGTTGTTCCTTTTCCAGTCGACACAAGAAACTTGCCCAAGCACCATCTGCCTTACGCATTTAAAATAGTGTTTTTATTCTAGTCTGTTATTTAAAGTTTTTTTTTTGAAAAGGGAATAATACATACTTCTTAACCCCTTTCCCTCTATTTCATTTTGCAGTTTTGTCATTCTTTTCATCCATCCGTGAAACTCTTTTCCTTTTTGTTAGTTAGTGAAGATTTGTTTGGTTGTTTTTATTTTACCCTTACATATAGGCACATTAATCGTACAAGATTCCCTTTATTGATGTATGTATGCACTTTGTGATCGGCAGCTTTTATTGTCTGAATAAGGTTCCAGTTTTGGGCTTTTTTTAGTGGTACGGTTTATGTGCTCAGTTTACAGAAACAAACAGCTTTTTATCCTACAATAGAAAGAACAATTTCTATTATATAATTTGAATTAAGGGAAATTGTTAGAAAAAAACATCGATCACGCGCAAATGATAACTGATTGCACTTCTCAAAAAGATCAGTGCCGTATTGTTTTACTCGGGGATGAAAAGGTTGGCAAGACCTCTTTGATAAGTCAGCTTATTGATGGCGTCTTTGTCGAGCATCATATTCCGACTCTCTTGGACAGCATTACCTATCAAGACGACGTCGATGGACAGACTTACACCGTTGAGGTCATCGATACATCTTCCGACAGCGACTTCGCACTTCATCGCTCGCCCTACATTGAGATGGCGGATGTCATTGTGTTTGTATATTCTGTTGTTATTAAAGATTCTCTGCTCAATCTTAAGAAGCATGTAGATGAGGTTGTCAAGGTGCGGCGCAGTGGTCTGGAAAACTTCATGATGAAATCGGGGTACGCTAATGAGGCACAACAAAATGGCACCAAAAGACCTTCCGTCTCTACTTCTCGATATCGCAAAGAAGTGCCAATTTTTTTAGTAGGCACCCATCTAGACTTAGTCTCTTCTTACCTCAAACATACCGATTCAGATTCTTCATGTGTTCCCGAGCGTGTAGATCACGAGCTTGTAGAGCTTGTGTCGGAGCACTGCCTCAAGTCTGTGGGGTTTCCTATTGGATCACTCCCTAATAACGATGAGTCGAATGGTAGGAAAAAGAAAAATAACACATTTCAGCGTATGTTTAAGAATATCTTTAAAGCTCGAAAAGGAGTTGAAAAGACAAAGCCAATCAATGGTGTAATGAAAGAAGCGTCACCGCTATTCTCTAATCAAGGGAACTCCAGTGAATTCGCTAATTTGTCGTTATTGCCGTCCGACTTCTCGAATTCTAACCTGAATACATTACTTCCATCAGGGGCATCGGACCGACTACCCATATTTGAACTCTCGGTCAAAAATTCTGAACAGGTGTCACAGCTGTTTCTGTTGATTTTGCGATTTCATATTCTAGTCAAGGATGCCCAGTTAGCCGGGTTGAGTACCCCTCTTCTTTCACCAATGCTTGTTAGATCATTGTCGTCATCATCCTTCTCGAAGAGGTTGGATAGTCCTTTATCTGTACCTGTCTCTTTTTCCCATGCTGAGGGAAGCAGCAAGAAAATGTCGACTATTGAAGAGAAGCCGCACTTCGCTGCACCTTTTCTAAATGACGTTCGAAACACTCAGAAAGTAGCAAATTCTGAAACCCCACTTCCCGCTGTTGACGATTTGGATGCTTACGCAACAGTACCGGTTGGTCTTCAGCAACAGGACTACACTCCCAAAAGTAGCGATTCCTTACATGAATCTGTAGAGAGCCAATCGACTACTATTGTGCCGCAATCGCATGTTTTACCTTCATCGCACAACCCTATCATGTTAGATGACGAGGAAACGAGAAAGAACACCAATGAAAATCATCCCTTTGATTACACATTCAAATTATCGCTTTTGGAGAAACCGGAATCTGAGTTGGTGCCGCCCTCTCAACTTCAACCCCACACACCTGTGCCTTGTGGGCATCCAAACAATGATGATGTTTCCATCAATAACTTTCCTCTAGTGACTTATTTTAGTGGTGGTCGGGATATTCAGGAAGACTGCAAGAGTTCTGAGGTCTGTTTTGCTCATGCCGGAAAGCCTTTGAAGTCCCACTTGGGTGCTAGTGACACCACCATAACCGGAGATGATGGGGCGTCAGTGCCCCTAGCATTACCTTTGAGCTCCAGCACCGAAAACGTATTGGTAACGAGCGGTAATGACGGTATTTCTACAAAACATGCCGCAGATATCATCGCTGATACCAAAGGGAATATGGGTAAGAACATAAACTCAACCGGCTTGTCCAAAGCATTGCTTGCCCACAATAAAAATCTTAGTTCTTCTAGAGCATCAATAATGGGCAAGATACCTAACATGCAGCGAGTGGATAGGTCCAAGTCTGAACTTGTGCCTCGAGCCAAGCCGGATTTTTACCGCCCAAAGAACACTACAATTCAAAAGGGGGGGGTGGGCGCGACGAGGGGCCGCGGTCCAAACGCACCCGAAACGAATCTGAGGCGGGCTGTCTCCAGCAATGACGCCTGCTTGGTTGTAACGCCACCGGCGTCTCCGTATATGAATCTGCATCCAAAGGGCGGCGGCGGTTGTGTCCTTTCAAAGATCAATCTTGAATCCCGCGAGCACAGCTTCACTCCTTCCTCCGCCACACTAACCGATACAGGGAGGCAACTATTAACGTGCTTTGGTAATCCGTGTGAAACGCCCAACACTAGATCCCCTAATCTGCCAAAGGATCGAGGATATTCCATGGGCGAAATCATGCCCCCTTTAAACATGCCTTACATAGCCGATGATGATCACGAAACGTTAACTTCACCATGTGTGCGTGTCAAGGGTAGTGGCTCCACTGAAACGAGGCCACTCGAGGTCGCTTGTGCAGATGAAGGAGAAATCCCCGAATTTGTGAATTCTAATAAGAATCGCAGCACGTCAATCACCATGTGCGGTGATGGAAATTTCTCAAGCATGGAGATATTGGTGAACCAAGTGACGATCTCGACAAAAGAGCCTAAACAACCTGTGGAGAGATCACTTAGCAATGATATTTCTCAAGGAGGCACAAACGACGACGTTTTTCGAGGGTACCACCCTGCTTCAACCTATGTGACCAGACCTTCTATTAAGGCTAAAAAGGTGAACGCAGAACCGTGCTCCAGGAATGCGTGCTTGATGATGTAGGTTCAACGACTAAAAGTGAAGCAACAATGAGAGATATCGTTAATTGTGGATGGTTGAGGGGTAAAATTTTCGCTTTCTCTAGTAAAAACATTATATATTTTTGAACACTCACTCCTTATTGCTATGCTGTTACCGTTGTTGTTTGCTGAAATTTAAACTTATTTTCACATAGCAAGTCGGTATTGTCGTGCCTAGTGCTGTATGGTTTGTAGCAAATGCGAAATAAAAAGACTACATGTTCTAAGTTAGAGCAGGTGTACGTGCTCGTTATTTTTTTGATTGTGTGTTCCCTTTTACGATTACTATTATTCTATTACTTCAATAAGATTACATTGAATGTAATCTTATGCTTGTGTGTGGACATCATTATTCCATGGTAGTAGCATAAACAGGTGGGCCGAAGAAAAGATGATTCCAATAGGTTTCACCCCGTAAATGCAATCAGTGTTAGCCTTCAGGGACCTAGGCCTATCTATATCTCTTTTACCTTTTTCTTGTCTTTGATACTTTCATCTTTGAAATCTCATCGGCTGGTGACGTTCAATGAGGCATGCGCACACTCGCAAGACTCTTGTGAATGTATAGCAATAGAAGCGGAACATAATGTTTATGAGCAGCATTCTATGAAAGATTCATAGAACGAACAAGTGGGTTAAGCGCCGTCTCTAGTCTCACTAGTGGATAAAAAGGGGGAAGGACAAAAGGGTTCCAATTTGTTAACTTTTTCAGGTCACAAAATATGGCTAACATTTAAGCGGAAAGTGCATTCTACTACGAATATGCGTTCTAGCATTGTAAGTGCATTTTTTGAAATCAAACCTATTTGTTGTAACATATACGCACAAAAAAGCATTCTTTTCTCTTAAAATAATTACAATATAGAGATTATCTTATGAAATATTGTTGAAAGGTTTCATATTTTACTTCCTTCAATTTTGTTTCCAGTATTAGAGCTTCATTGGGTGTCGTAGGGAGTTAATCATGGAGACCACTGCGAGTGCATATGGTAAGGCAAGGAATCTAACGATGAAAAGGGGCACCTATGATGACTTGATAATTCTTCTTCCTGAACAAGAGCTATGCGATGTTAGGATCTGCGCCACAAGACCATCCTTGTACTATGCAATTCCCATTGACGAAGATGTTCTTGTTACGATAGATTTTCATGAGTTTTGCTTCATCAGTCAATGCGAGCTACTGCTAAGTTTCGTCGACTTACACCCATCTAGAAATACCGCCTCATGGAAGCTATTATCCCCAGAAAGCAAGAAACGAATGGTAATTCATCCAGCAGATTATAGTTACATTTCTAAGGACTTAGTTACCGAGAGTGCCGCTCTAGGCAATCAAGGAGATACAAATTCAGAACATAATGCTACTCGTTACTTGTATCTGTGCGTAAATTATCTGAATGATAGCGGCGGCAGCTTCTTTCGTCTTGTAGTTCACTTGAGTAAGACGTATTATAGTACATGGTACTACCAGAGCAAGCGTACACTTCCAATGCACACAAATTTTTCAGAGCATGATGTTGCTGTTCCAAATTCCTCACGCTTGATGTCCCTTACACGTGTTGGGGTGGATAAGGACTCGCAAATGTGTAGGAATCAAGGGGACGAGGTGGTGGAGGGGCGAGAGAGGGATTCAAGCGACAGTGCTCAGCATTTTAAGGGTGCAACCGCCGCAGCAACCGTCCCGCCTATTGAGGATGGTTTTATACCTGAGGATAATCATAGAAGATTCACTAAATTTGACTACAACAACACTATTCATAATCTGGGCAGCTACACCCAGGGTACTGTGCATCTTCTGTATAGCACATTTTATGCCGGTGCATGGAAGGGCCTTTATCCGCACGGCCGTGGCGCCGCATACTATGAGCTCCTCAACGGTGAGTGCAGGTCGAAGTTGAACAGTCCCTTCATGTTACTAGGTCATTCTTTAGTGCGGATGGTGCAAGAACAGCACAGCCTGCCGTGGTCGGCCATGACTCTTCCTCAAGATCCTACACTAGGTGGGATTGATATCGATGATACATTTTTGGCCTCGCTTACTGGTATCCAAAGCATTGAGGCAGTGGTGGCGGAGGCAAAGTCAAAGGACCTGATCTCGACTTTCAAGAGCAATGAGCACAACCTAAATGAGGCGCCGACTGACAAGACGGCGACAATAACAGTCTCTTGGGATGTCATCACTCTCGACCCTGAGCGCCGCATGGAGGCCTACGATGGAGGATGGCAGCTCGGGCAAAAGCACGGACTGGGGGTCTACCAATGGGCAGACCGTGTCTATATTGGAGAGTGGGTGGCTGGGCTGCGCGATGGCTATGGCGTATTGCTACGCCAGGATGGCAGCTGGTACCGCGGTGAGTGGTTGGCCGACAGGCGCCACGGCTACGGTGAGGCGCTCCTACTCTTGCCAGAGAGACCCCTTCTCTACAAGGGCCAATGGGTTAAAGGGCTACGTGAGGGCGCCGGGTCTCTCACTTATCCAAGCGGTGTCGTCGTGGATGGGACTTGGCAAGCCGATGTGATGGACCCAAACGTACACGCGCTGTATCCCGACGGAACGATCTTTAGGGGAGGTTGGCGAGACGGACTACGCCATGGCTCGGGTGTCTTCATCAACGAGCTTGGCAATGTTTATACCAATACGTGGGATATGGACCGCCCTGTTGGTCCTGGAACGGTCCAGCTTACCAACGGAGTCCGCTTTGAGGGCCAGTGGTCGGTTGAAGGCGTCACCTGTGGTGAGTTTCACTTCCCCAAGGGCACCGTCTACACTGGAGAGTGGGATTGGACCCTTGGGGTGCGCGAGGGGTATGGTCGATGTGTGTATCACAACGGTGACGTTTACGAAGGAGATTGGCAAAACGACCAGCGGCATGGAAAGGGAAGGATGCATTACCATGCTACCGGTGCGGTGTACGATGGATCCTGGGAGCGTGGCGTGCGCTGTGGGATGGGCATCCTCACCGAGGGCGATGATGTGTACGAGGGGGAGTTCGAGCGGGGCGAGCGCAGCGGGTCCGGCACGCAGAAATCGAAGGATGGCTCTGTTTACACAGGAGACTGGCGCTTCAACCACCGCGCCGGATATGGTGTCTTTTACGATGCGAAAGAGAATGCCACCTATATAGGTGTTTTTCTGTATAATCGTCTTCAGGGTTATGCTACCGCCGTCTATGAGCACCACGGAAAGGAAAAATACGAGGGTTCTTGGCTAGACGGCAAGCAGCAGGGCAGGGGAACTTTCACGTTTGACAATGGAGACGTTCTATGCGGCGTGTGGCACCTCGGCCAGCCACAGGATGGCGCTGTCAAGTTCATCTGCTCTGACGGTACTCGTTACGTGGGGGATTGGGTAGGTGGATCTCGCTGTGGCTATGGAACTGAGGTGAGGACTGATGGCAGTGTGTACGAAGGGGAGTGGGCCGATAACAAGCCTTTTGGACACGGGCGCCTCATCAGTCCTGATGGCAAGGTTTTCGAGTCCTCATGGGAGGATGGTAAGATTACAAGTGGAAATTGCAAAATTGTATATTCAGACGGTAGCGTGTACTGTGGGGAACAAATCAACGGAGTTCCTCATGGTGAGGGGACACTCTCCTACCTCGATGGCACAGTCTTTAAGGGGACGTTTCGCGAAGGCATTTACAGTTTATAGAAGCTCTGAAGTCGAAAAATGCGATAAGGCACAACAGAGCAGACATGTAGGCATACAACTTTAGAGAAGGGGGGAATAGAGAGCGAGAGAAGCAAGGTCATGTAGTCATCGATATCATTTCTATATATGGCGAATTGCAGAATTGAACGGTCTTTTTAAACATGTAAACTATATTCTCTTCCAGTATTCTTCGATAGCGAATGTTCGGTTTCGTGAAACATGTAAAGAATTTATCTTCGATCTACGTAAATCGTAGAAGCAAAAACAACAACACCCACTCAGTTTACATAAGTGATCTTATCTGTGTTTCATAGGAGTGTGAGAATTTTAATTTTAGAATAGTATACGTAGATGAAAAAAGAGATGGTGCTATTACGATTTGATATTTTGATTTTCCTTCACTATTCCGATTATCTTTTCAAGGCATATCATCATCCTTGTCTCTGAGCTACTACTTTGAATAAATAAGTCTGTAGATGATTAACACGTTTAGTGTTCGGATCAATAGAAGTGTTTAAAGCGTAATGGGCATTGCGGGCTTCTTTCTATGGCTCCAACGATGGTATTCCAATTGCATTGAGGAGGTTCCGCAAGAGGTCGTTGACGCCGCGATGCAGGGCAAATCACTCCTAAGCAAGAGTGACGCCAGGTATCGGTATGACAATTTCTACGTGGACATGAATGGGCTTATTCACCCCTGCTGTCATGATACACATCCACTGCCGGAGCCGGAGACTGAGGAGGAGATGTTTGAGCGTATGTTCGAACATCTCGACCTTCTTGTTAAAATAGCAAGGCCGCGCAAGTGTCTGATTCTCTGCATAGATGGCGTGGCTCCGCGCAGCAAGATGAACCAGCAACGCAGTCGTCGCTTCCGCGCCGCGGAGGAACGTCTAGAAAGTGATACCATTTCGAAAGAGGTGGCGGATGAGATTGAAATGAAAAACAAACTACCGCGGCCAGTCGTGCGCGGGCGTTGGGATCACAACGTTATTACCCCGTCTACCGACTTCATGGAGAGAGTGGGAATCGCAATTAAGTGGTTCATTATGAAGAAACTGAATGAGGATTCTGCCTGGAAGCATTTGGCGGTTCTGTTTTCTGATGCTCACACCCCTGGTGAAGGGGAACACAAAATCATGCAATACATTCGAACTCTACGAGCTCAACCGGGTTATCACCCTCGCACGACACATCTTATTCAAGGCATGGATGCGGACTTGATTTGCCTCGGACTTTCGACTCACGAGCAACACGTGAGTATCTTTCGAAACCAACTCACCGAAACTTTCAGCGCTGATATGACTCGCTTTTGCTTTTTCGACCTCTTCAAGTTTCGTGAGGCTTTAATGAGAGACTTTAGTAATATTCCGGACATGAAGTTTGAACGCGTGTTGGACGACTTTATTTATTTGTGTTTCTTTGTCGGGAACGATTTTTTGCCGCATATTCCGCTGATCTCCATTAAAACCAAAGGCATCGAGTTACTAGTGGACCACTACGTGCGCGATTTCGACCAACATTCATATCTCACCAATGGTGGTGAAGTGGATTTCCGCAGGCTTGCTACCTTTTTACGCAATTTTGTAGATAAACGAATGAAGGAACTACAAAGAGAATATAGGTCTGTATTACGAACAAAGGAACGTGCTAAACAGCAAGTAGCAGAGCGCATCGAACAGAGCGCGTACAAGGCTGAGGAAGTTCTGGAGACGTTGCTGCCGGATCGCTCTAATGCCCAGGAGGTGAGTAACAAATTGCTTAGCATACTTGTTGGTGCACGGAAAGAGCAGAACCGGTTCGTCGCTGACACACAGTCGCTTCCTTTTTCCTATCTCACAGATAACTATCGGGAGGAATACTATAAGCACAAATTTGGTTGGGATCCGGATGCGGACCGAGAGGCCTTTGAGTTGAACATCCGTCGGTGTTGCGCCGAATACCTTCGCGGCACACAGTGGGTGATGCGGTACTACACCAAGGGTTGCCCCTCCTGGGGTTGGTACTATCCTTTCCACTACGCGCCGTTACTGCAGGACCTCGCGACCTTCACCGCTAAGGTGGACGTAAAAATGCACATCAGCGCGCCGTTGCACCCCGTGGAGCAGCTTCTCGCCGTCCTGCCGCGACTCAGCGTTGATGCCTTGCCCGAAGAGTTGCATGAAGCAGTTAAGAATGAGCAGTCTGTGCTTGGCCGTTTTTATCCCGATAAGATTGATGTGGACTATAGTGAGGCGAACTTTTCTTACCAGGGAGTCCTTCGGATTCCTTTCATCGACAGCAAGGAATTGAGCAAGGCTTGCCAACAACTCATCGAACTCAAGGAGGATGTCGGCACTACACTTCTCTTTCTGAATGAATCAAATCCGCTGTGCAGTAAGCTATACCGTCTCTTAAAGATGAACGGGGTTGTGGGGCGAGGTGCTGCGGGGCATAGTGGCGATCAACTAGTGTCCATCACGGCTGATATTGCGGCCACTACGCCTATAGCAGGCCGGGTAGGTCTTTGTATGGACGAATGCCCTCTCCATGCAAAGCTAAGGTGCCCCGATGCAGACCTAGAACGGTGTATTCCTTTTGGTTTACCGATAGAAGATAACGCTACGCATTGCTTCTTGTATGAACTCAACACACAGACAGAATACAATCAGTCCCTTCTCAAGGTCCAAGACAGCTCGGAAACGGCACAGATCAAGAGGGCGAAGGCTATGAAACAAAATTTTCCCTTGGAAGATTTCCCAATACAAGGAGAGACGCGAAAGAAGCGCACCAAGCGTCCTCGATCCAGTTCTCTTGACGTGCACTCGACGAGTGGCGCCGACGATGATAGTGAGAGTCCACATGTTTCCGCAGAGACTATCGTTCTAGCCAAAGAAGGCTCTATAGATACACTTAGTCCACTTCAAAACACATCTCGGCAGCATTTAAGTACACGAAATGAAAATTGTCATGCTATAGAAGACAACGCACATGGGAAAAATATATCTTGCCTTGATTCCAAATCATCCAAGGGAGGAAATAGGAAAAAGCTCAAAAAGAAAGCAACACAGGGAAACGGAGTCGCTTCTGCTAGTATGAATTCCAAGGTCATCTTGAAGGGCCACAAGACTAGCCCTATGAAGGGACAAACCAAGAATCTCGCGCGCTCCAATACGATGGAAGTGAATCCTAAAGGAAGGCATTAACAAGTCCTATGGTTTGAATGCAGGAAAAGGGGATGCATTCATTTTGTACGCATTCCCCAAGAAGACTGATGGCAAAAAGTATGTTGAGTTTTTTTTTTGGACACCATAACGATAGACTATACAGAGAACATTACGGAGTGGCTGAGCGTAACAGCCAGAGTCCATCGAAGTTTCATTTGCTCCTTTGGGGAAGTACCAATTGCCACACGTCATGACCAGTTGTTTCTTGGTGATGTTTGCATTTTTTTTCTCAAATTATGATGCGTTCAATGCAAACCACATTTTGGTCTCATCGCTGAGGATCACTTCCTGTTCATTTCCATCAATTGTGACTGAGGTACTGCTGGTTCGATGGTGGATTATGGATCATATGTTTAGTGCATTAATGATGTGGGTTGTATGCTATCAATATGCCCAATTTCGCTCTAAAAAGAATCATTTTAAAATATAATCGAAAAATTTTATAATACGAGTAAGTGGGATGGAACACGAAATCCTCTGCAATGCTGCAATAAAGATTAGTATCAATTTTTTTGACGACGCGATTCGTTTTCATGCCTGAGCGCGTGTGCTCCAAGACACATTTTACGTATCCTTTTCATTCATTCTGAAGCCAATGTACAGAGATAGATATAAAGGTTCTAGTAACAATATAATCAGGATCAAACGTTTAGCAGAGTATCATCGCAATGGTTGACAATGTGGCAAATTGCATTGCTTTCGAGCGAGCTTGTGAAGCCTATAACAAGGGTATCATCCATTTGCTAAATGGGAAATTTGAGCCCTGCATCCTTGCCCTGCAAGAGTGTATTTTTTTTTCCCCCAATCGTAGCAATGCTAATGCGATGGTAGCACTCGGGGAGTGCTATGTTATGGCATGTGATCTAGCGTCGGCGGTGCGCTGGTACCGCCGTGCTTTGTGGGTTTTTCAGGGTTCACCATCTCCCGCGGCGGAGTCGCAGGGGCTTACATCAATTTCGGTAAATCACTCTGCTCAATCAGCGAGCCCACTCATGTCAAATGAGGTCGACATAGTAGGTCAAGGACTTGCCCCAGTGGTAGATACAAATCTAGCGATCTCTGCCTTCCCCGATTCCACCGAGCATGATGGTGTCAGGTATGAAGAGGCGCAATTTGTGGAACAAGATGCAACCCTTGCCGCGCAAGAATCAGGGGCTAGGCTTACTGCCTCGATGAGAGAAGAGCCGTGGGCTTGTGAGGTTAGTAAAAGTCAGGTAGAAACTCGGTTGGCAGGACTCCTTGACGCACTGGGCCTTGTACACTACCGTATGGGTGACTTTGCACAGGCCTTGCGCTTTGCAGAGCAGTCACTTGCTTTACTTCCCAACCAGCCGCTTGTGTGTTTGCATAGGTGCATGTACTTGATGGCGATGCAGCGGCAAGATGAAGCAGAACGGGAACTAGAGAAGTATCTAAAGGAAATACAGAAGTCTACGAATGACGCCACAGCATCCCCCTTCAGCCCTCATCGATTGCAGATTGCGACCCTTTTAGTACACTTATGCTGTGGTCGGCAGGCGTTTAAGGTAGCGCGCACGCTGCTAGAGGAGGAGCTTAAAGGTTGTGGAATGCGTGTGAATGTGGTGACCGAAGTCGAGGATGCAGGGAAAGGGGTAGACGAAACTCACCTAGCCATCGTTGCGAGGCAACAGTTTCACGAGTCCTACACCGATTATCGTACTAAGGCACTCGCACGTCAGGACGTTGGTACAATCAGCCGCTGTATCAACGTCTTTCCCGAAGATGTCGATCTACTCTTCACCCGTGCGCAAATCTATATCCGTACTGGTCAGCTGAAACGGAGTGTTAGGGACCTTTTCCGCTGTATAAAGGAAAGCAATGGTACACATACCCAGGCGGTTGAAATGATGACCTCGGTGCTTTTTACAATTGGTCAAACCAGTCTAGCAGACGAGCAGAGCTATGCTGATCCTGGCGCTGCCGGTGGCCATTCTCAAAGCAAGAGCAACTTGGACGAAGCCATTGTGTATTACACGGAGTCTTTGAAGTGGCGAACGGATAATACCTTGGTGCTACTTGCGCGTGGTGATTGTTATTCCAAGAAGGAGGATTACGTACACGCTCTAGAGGATTACAGGAGGGTTCTCGAGCTGGAGGAGAAGCTAGGGGGCGAGATCACACCATTAGCTTCTACTGCGAATGGACGTATTGCTACTTTGCATAACCTGTGGGCACGTAAGCTGTATTTTATGGGTAATTTTAAGGAGGCTGAAATTGAGTTCACAAACGCAATTAAGGCCGACAACCAGCAGCCAGTCTTTTTCTTTTACCGTGCGATGTGTCGTTTTAGGCTTCAGGAGCCGTGCTATGCTTTGCGTGATGTGCTCTCTTGCCACGAATTAAAACCAACAGACCCTAAACTCAGAGCTTTTGTGATCCGTTACCTTGGTAGTGAGGATGTCTCGTATTCATCGCCACCATTGTCAAAGTTACCAACACGTCTGCATTCAAGGGGATCTCACGTGCCCTTAGCCTCAAGTGGTCCTGACGTTAGAGCGATGAAACAGAGTCAAGGAGGAGACACGATGGTTGAGGAAACTGAGAATACAGACCAAGGTAGGCAGGGTGATTCATCGTGTTCGAAGGGCAAGCCTTTCCTACCACCTGTCGTTACGTCGGGCTTTAATCAAGCAAAGTATCTTGAATCTTGGCGTCACTACCGTCAATTGAACCGAACAGACCCCATCGCGCCTGGCTCCCTTCAAAGAGGTGGTGACATCGGTAGCCAGGTGAAGGGTAGCGGAGTTTTATTGAAGGGCCAACGGATGAGGTTGCGCTCTAAATACAACAGTAGTATGTAAACATGTACATTAGAATTCTGTGTTTCTTTTATTGCATAGTATATTATAATTTAGTAACCTATCTGATGGTGTCGCAGCTTGGGTTGTTGAGCGGAGCTTAGGTATATTTTACTATTATTTTATCTCCCCCTTTCCCTTATCTTTTATCAAATCTTGTACTTGAGTTAAGTGGTTTAGTTTACTTAAGAAAACTTTTCCCCTTTCAATAGCGAAGTGTACACACACATTTATATTTACATATACATCATTGGTTGTGTGCTTTTTGATTCTATTCCAACTGTTTTGCGAAGGATTTTTTCTCCTCAAACACTGCTAAATATATTCTGATTTCAGAGTTATGGTGCGAGGCTGCTTGCTGCATCAATAGCCATTGGGTAAGAGGCAGCATCGTGATAATAAACCCTCGGCACTCCTGTATCGACGATGCCCTTAAATAAATTTGTAACGTTGAAAGGGTCTAGACTGACATCTTCATCGCGGCGCCAATGGTAATGTTTCAGTCATGAGGACAAGTTACGATGTTGTGGGGGCTCTCTCAATTGTTACACCGTTAGGGGGACTTATTCCATCAAATTTAATAGGTTATATTTCAGCTAATTTCTCCCATCTAATTGTCCCAATTGCAAGGTACAACGACGCTGCGTTAGCACCTGCGCCTTCACATTCGTCGGCAGCTGTATCTCTAATGATTCCGTACCTTCCCTGAGCATCTTTTAGAATCAGTTCCTGGATTACTCAAAGCACATTATTGTGATCTTTTTAAGAAATCAGGTTAGTATTTTGTTCTGCAACGAACTCAGGTCAGATAAGAACTTTCATCATGTGGTGCTTTGCTGTGTGACGATTACTTGACCCTTTGTACTTTTCATTGCGCTGAGATTTCTGCTAGGGTCTATCGTTTGCCATAAAGTATGGTAATTTGTATCTTGTCGAAAATGCTGACAATCAACCCATAGACACTTGATAGCTCACGATATTGAAGTTTTTATTTGAACATGAGCTTTCCTTTTAGTCAGCGAGACAACACGCCAAAATCTCTGTTGAATGATGATGTCAACCCCGACTATGATGCTACGCTATCCACAAACATACAGGACAACCCCCTAAGAGATTTTCGTTGCGAGGGAGTATGGGTGAACAGGCGCAGTGTATGGTTGTCTACACAAAGGCAACAATTCTCCTCGGCCGACTAAATTTGGTTGGCCTGTAGGTGCTGCAAGGGAATGAGGGTGGAAATATGTTTCGGAAATTCAGCTTCCGTCCGTGAAAACGGATTAGTGCCTTTCCACATTGTGAACATGCGTGATAGTGCTGTGGACTCTTATCAAATATGCATCATGCGTATTTGCTATATTTTTTCTACGCATTATAGATGCAACTTCTTCGCTCACTTGCTTTCTGTTCCTTTTACCTTTTCTCTCCGTATTCATGTGAATTTTATTGCTCTCACCCTCTTCTTTTCCTCTCCTTCTCGTCGTCATGTAGTCCACTGTAATCAAAAAAGGCTGAATCGATTTATGGTAAGGCAGCATGTTTTTATTGAGCAAATGCTGCAAATCGCCTCGCTCTCCATCGGTTTTGGTGACGTTGCTTCGCTTACGAAATGAGTTCCAGAGACTGGGTGGCAATGCTGCCACCGTGACAAGGCTTTCTACGTCAGCTGCACAGGCTAAGTCCGTTTCTGCAGGCATAAAATCGACTGATCGTGTTTCATCCGTATGCGCTTCCATCCCCGATGGTACGGAAGTGATTACAGGCTCTTTAATTGCCCCGCATGCTTCCCCTTCGTCTTCATCACGGCCAAGCAATGCCGACCTACAAAGGCTAGTGGCCGATGCCTCTAGACTATTAAGCAAAGGGACGCGATCGCACGACCCGCTTTCCGACTTGGCTGATACTTCGCCCCAATACTATATGGAGGTTGGAAAACTCCTCACGGTAGCATCTTTGTTTAGGGTCTCCACCACAGACGCGCGGGTTGCTGAGGGGCTCGAGTGGGTGCGGCAGCACCTTTCGCAGTTTCAAACGACACGGCAGATCATTTCTGTTTGCATGCCGATTATGAATATGAAGGATGGACAGAGCAACGGACAGAAATTCATATGGGATTATCTATACGAGCCCCTGCTATTGTCGCTCCAGCAAGGTAATGTATCGGATGTCTCTTCTGGTGTAGCAGAAGCCGCTGGCTCTGCGCCGTTGTCGACAGCTGGGGACTTGGCTCGCGGGGAGGCTGATGAGGACCGACAACTGCAGCAAAATCGAACATCAGTGATCTCCGTGTTCTCACTAATTTCGAAGCTTTTGGTGGTCCCAAGCGACAATCCTTTAGTGGAGCCTGTGTTAGCAGCGGTGAGCACGGGTTCCGACGAGACGGCGGCTCAAGGAAAGGTGGCATCTCTTCCTACACCCCACAGACCCTGTGTCTCCGGTGAGATAGACAAGCTGCTGACTTTGTTGGGGGCTGCCGTGATGAATCTGCAGCGGAATTTTTCCCCTTCCTCGAGGGGTGGTGGGGCTGAGGAGGTCAGACAGGCGGCGGCGCCCGCGGCCCGTCCGGGGGGACGCACCGCCTCCGTTCCCCCCCTGAAGCTCAGCGAGTGCACCCACTACCTGCAGGCTTCCCACGCGATGCGGCAGCTCCTGAGCTCCCCTGATGCGGCGCCCCCGCAGGCGGCCGCGTGGCTTGCTAGGCTCGATGCCTGTGATCGGGCGATGCGGCCGATTGTGTGGGGTTCAATTGCCTTTACCGCGTCGAATGACCCCTCCTCCTCGGCCTCCGGAGCGCGTTCGCTCAAGCCGTATGATGTCATCAATGGGTTGAAAATCCTAACCCAGATCGATTCCGTACACCTGCAAGTGGAGCAACCCATTCGGACGCTGCTTGGCCTTTTGCCGGTTGTCGTCTCGATGGCCACGATGGGTGAGATATGTGCGCTGGTGCAAGTCCTTAGCAAGGCTCGTGGACGTGACTCGGGAAACTCGGCAATAGGGGTTTTGCCTCCCGATATTGTGCTGCCGCTGTTTGAATCCATCCGAGCCAAACTATTTTTGATGGTAGAATCCCACGGCACGCGGATGTGGCCGATGGAGTGCAGCATACTTTTATCTGGGCTATCGCGCTTCGAGTGGAGTAGCGGAAACGATGCCGGTATCGATGGGGGATTAAGGGCGTCCGTAGGGAACGTGTTCATTGCTAACGACATGTTGAACCTTTTCTGTGTCCATTTCACCGCGGGCGCCGATTATGTTGGGGCCCCACAGCTTGTACCCTTTCTTCAGGGCTTAGCACGCCTGAAGTCAACACGCTCGCGGCGCCACAGTGGGAAGTCTGCGGCGAAGGCTGATACAGACGTTTTGGCTGAGCACTTACCTATCTTGTCCACGACCTTGGTGAAATGCGCTGATATCGCCACAAGACTCGCAAGGGATGATAAGCTTTCTGCACAGGAAGCAGCCCACATTTTGTCATTGTTAGTGCAACTTCGTTTTAAGGGCTGCGAATCTTTTTATCTATCTGTAGAGCAGCTACTTGGTTCAGTTTTCAACGACGACCTTCTAGAGGGTAGTAGTGGTAAACATAGAAGTATCCATGCAGCTGTTTTTGACGCTGTTGATCAACTCATAGTTTTTTTTCGAAATCAACGTACGAAATTTACACTTAAGTCAAACGGTGTGCGTTCCCATTCTCATGCTTTGGACTGTGCGTTGAAGTTACGAAGTCGGTTGTATAATAGTGTTTTGGGGAGTGTGGCGCAGGCTGAGACTCCAAAGGAGGTCATCCGTTTACTTAAGTTGCTGTACCCGTCAGTTAACACGCCGACTCCCGTGCAAGGTGAAGTTGATACGCACTACGTAGGTAATTCCGTGATGTCTAGGGCGCCAGGGTATCTGGATCTTGAGGAGATAAAATTGCTCGCAGATAGCGAAGCGGACGATGAAGTAGCGGTGGACTCAAAAGACCTCTTAAATGGAGATGAGGAAGGGGCAGTAGGTATGCCCACAGATAGGGATGTAGACCTGGGCACGCTTTACCGAGCTCCTCGCGCACGGCACGCTTTGGATGGTTCATTGGAGACGTTTGCGCGGCGAATCGAGTATGTGTCCAAGGAGTGCAGTGCTCACGAGCTGGTCGAGCTTTCTATGGCGGTTGCGCAGCTCTACCGTTCCCACGGATTGGAGGAGGCAAGTACCTATCGGACCCTTCATTATCTCCTTCATCGTGCCTCATCCGTTTCGCTTTCTGTTGCACAATATAAGAAGTTGCTGGACGCCCTCCGTATTGCTAAAAAGGGAGATACAGTTCCTTTGCACATTATGAAGGGCTTTTCTAGTGCACTCGCTGTTGCTACGGCTGGCAACCCACACAGTGAAGGGTGTTGTGTCACGGAGGGGGGTTGCCTTGCGACGTGTGTGTCACTTTCTATCCTTGAGGCTGTTGCCATTGGTCGAACTATATTGGCATCAATCAAACAGCAACTAAAGGATGTGAATTCAATTGCAAAAGGGCCAAGTCACACGGCTGCGCAACAACGAAACGAGAGGAGAAAGGTTTTTATGGAGATTGGTATCTCTTATACAGGTCAGTGTGCGGCGGCGATTAATCGGTTTGTTCTTAACACCTATCCTGGCCACTTGTCAGGCAGTGCGGAGGAGTTGATTGTTCTAGGTTACATTCTTGCACAGCTGTACCGTATCCTCGCAACGGACCACGCACAAGGTGATGAGTTTCCACATAAATCTGAAGCTGCCGATGAGGTTATGGCGGGTGATCTACCTGGTTATGATGATGGAGATCTGCGACTCGACCTTGTGGATGAAAGGGATGCCATATATGATCAAAACGAAACGCACTACAGGAATACAGCGATGCTGGAGAGAGATTTTTTCACCTTTAGAAGAGGCATTGTTGAGATTTTTAACGCCTTGGGAGATGCCCTTTGCCCTTTCCTAGAGCGACTACAGCTTCCAAGTGAAGAGGATGGCAAGGGTTTTGAAGGGAGTCTGCGGAAAGGGGGTAATTCCAGTACACTCACTGCTGACGCAACGAGCGATGCGTGTACGATCGAACCAAAAAAATACGTGATGTTGATGCAGAGCTTCGGCATCGTCGGTGTGGTTCACTACAACCTGTTATACAGTCTTCTGCCCCAGATCCGGCGTCTCGCTCCTTGTATGGATCCGTTGGAGCTTTCACTTTTGATGAGCTATCTGGCAAGATCAGGACTCTGTAGTCGACGGATATTGGATTGCCTTGCTACTGAGATTGGCAGGCACGCCGCCAAGAGCGAGCTACGCCAATGCCATGCGATTCTTCGAAGCATGCAACGCTCTGGTTTTTTGAGTAAGGAAGCTTTTTTATGGCCAAAACGTGGACTAGTTCTGAATGCGGACCAGGATATCGACACTTTGGCTACAACACATAATGCGAAATTGAAGAGTTCTCTAGGTATCTTGGCTAGGGCCGTAGTAGAGCGCTTAGATTCTTTGATTGCACAGGAGTCCCAGATTCACGACGTTGTTCGTTCGTATTCGTTAGACGACCTTGTGGGTGTGGTGCATGCCTTGTTTTTTTTTACTGACCCACCTCAGCCAACATTTGACTCGTATTATATTATTTCCGCAAAAAAGGTGCTCGTTGAGGCGACACGATTTTCGAAAGAAGGTAAAGTAGAGCCTAGTGACCAAAGCGTTGACAAGGGCGAAGTGGGGGAACGAATTTTTCTCAGTATCGTTTTTCTAGCTTCATGCACGCATCTTTTGAGGCGCTCACATCATCAAGTTGCCTCTTCAAGGGTGATTGCTTTTTCCCTGAGAATGCTTGATCGCCGCCGCTGCTTGGGATCGAGCAATGTGTTACCTATGAAGCGTGCTTCCAAGAAGACTACGCGCTTACGGGTTGCTCATACACCCTTTGCCGCGTTCGTGGCAAAGCTTTCGGATGGAAAACTTGTAGAGCTCCTTCACACGAGTCGAATTCACTGGTTACTGTATAATGTGAAACTTCTGCGTTCAGAATCCTTTATTACGGATATGTTGCTTAGAAGGCTTGAGATACGGTACTGCAGCGAGGAAAATAACAATTGTCTCTCGGGATCACTTAATGGCTTCTATAATACACTGGATCAACTTGCGCGGTGTAATGTAGTGATTCCTTTTCAAGGTAGGTCCTTGCGGTTCGCGTGGAGTTTTTTACGTTTCATTGATCACCACGTATTGCGCCCTCTATTTCGGACGAGCAATAATGTGAATGGGGCACGCTTGTCTCTAAAGGGTATTATAACCCTCTGCAATGTGCAAAACTATTTCTCATGTGCGAGTCCGCGGCACAGTAATTCTCCTAGCCAGGGGGGTCCGGATGGTAATGAGAGCCCCTTAGCTGATTTGTTGATTCCTGGACTCCGTAAGGCTCTTTTGGATAGCATCTCTTCGCCAAGATCCACCTGCTGCGACGGTTCTCATGAAGCAAATACCCCTATTGCAGACCTTGAAGCAATGAGGCTGAGTGATATTGCATCTCTTTATCTTACTCAAACTATACTTCTTTCTCGCGTTGACGCGCCTGGGAATGGGAAAAGTGACGATTTGAAAATTGAAGTCGATCTTTTTATGTCGGTAAGTTCTATTCTCATATCGAGAATGGAGCTACAGTCCCTAAAAGTCAACATACGGAGTTGTGTAGACCTTGTTTTGGGGAGTTGTCTTTTGCTAAACATTGAGCTCTGTGCAGGATCTACTTATTTTAAAGATCACCAGTCTTTTGGTTCTCATGCCGTAGGTGTCATGGCGCGGGCTGTATTAGAGAAAGCGTTGCAAGCATTAAGCCTGAAATTAAACCCAAATTCTCATAGCAGGAGGCGATGGGTTTTGTTGGAAATCTATCGCCTGATTTTAGGTTTCGAATGTGTTTTAGTGCGTGTTGCCCTCGCACCTTTTTGCTCTTCTGCGACAGAGGTGGTATCAGAGGTTACCGCGTTGGCCTCACTTGATCCTCCTCCGCATGCACATCACCAAAAAGAGATGACGGCTTTTCGACACGGAGCAGCTGACCACACAATAAATGCTCAAGAGGCCTGTGAAAATGCGCTCTATCGTGTTCTTATGACAATTGCACAGACTTCTCGCGTGGCTGATGGGTCCTTACTTCGCTTGGGGAAACGCTGCGAGGCGCATTTGGTTTCCAAGGTTAGAGCATGTCTGAATGGCTTAGCTATTGGGCAAGAAAAAGGTCACACAACTGACTCAAGGAGTGCACAGAGGATCCTGCAGGTGATTCGATGGATTGAGGAGGCGGACAATGATCACCATTAGATTAGGCTAGATGATGCCAATAACATCACAGGAGCAACAACTGTCGTGGTAAACAGGTAAACCGAGGATGTAAGGGCCAATGTGTATGAATCCATTGATATGAATATTTTCAATATGGTATAAAAGGTCTACGTTTTTTTTCCGACAATCATCACTACTTTTTTTCTTATTTTTTTTAATTTAGTCCAGTTTGCTCACCCCCTTCGGCTCGAATATATATATATATATATATATATATATATATATAT
>HF955061.1:1305575-1337051 GCA_000582765.1 Phytomonas sp. EM1 | reverse complement strand
TCGATATATATATATATATATATATATATATATATATATGTAATGTATAGTTATTTGATATACCCCAGAGTTTACGAACAAACGCATAGCCCAATACTAAATACAGATTATTCTCATTTTTTCACTTGCCATTCGCTATTTATCGAGCTCTAATTTGAATACGCTAATTTATGGATTCCTACATGCCAACAACCGACTCCGACACTACGCAACTGGATTTACTTCTAGCACATCTTGCTAAGGAATTCAGCAGCGTTATTCCCATCCCAGATCACCTTGTAGACGACTTCCGTCGCCTCCAAGATGAAGGCCTTTCAGTAACAGACGGCAAACAGACTTCATTTCCCCCTGTTACACTTGTAAGGGAATCAACCAATTCAACGGATGCCCATAATATTGTTCAAGAGCCAGCTACTGAACAGATTCTCTGCGATAAGGCCTTTAGGGCGTGCGCTAAGCGGGTGGTGGGGCTTAAAGAATGGCAGATCTGTGTTGAAGAAAACCTTACACGTAGTGAACACAGCCGCCAGGTGCTTCAATATGTCCTTGACATCATCAACTCCATGCGCGATGTGACAAAATTGATTCAAAATCAGAGTGACTTCCTTAGTCATAACGCTTCTGTGTTGCTCGCGGGGTGTGCTAAACTCGAGCGTGTCCAAGCGGAACTGCAGGAAAATCTCCGCCACTTTTCCAACATCGATAATCTGAACTTTGAGGCTAAGGAGGAAACGCTCAGTGCGACGTCGCCTCGCTTTTTTACTTTGTTTCAGGACCTTCAGAGTGAGATACAGTTTCTGTATGAGCATCGCTCCTTCAAGTCCGCATTGTCATACGCGGCAAAGCTGACGGAAGCCCAACAGAGGGTTTTGAATTGCCTTAAAGTTGTGCTAGAGAATTCTTTTGCAGCTGCGCTACAGTGTGCTTTGAAATCAGACGTGTACAAAGGGCTTGTTATCGGCATCAGCTTACCGATCGACGTCGGCGCGCACCCTCCCCCACTTTCCAGCAGCATGACATCCAAAATATTAAATATTTCCGCTGAGGCTGAAGACATGACCTTGAAGGACGGGGCTGATGGTATAGACAGCCTTCATGCAGAGAAGACTTTGGAAGGTCAGCGATCTATGTCGTCCACATTGTCAGTCCCCAAACCTTCAGCGCTTTTGTCTAGCAATGTTTCAATCACTCCACAGGGAATCGTGAATGCACTTGAAACTGGTCTGAGATCCATAAACCAACTGTACTTAGATAGCCTTAATGAGAATGCCTTGCTTAGACGCATGATCGAAACGCAGAAAGGCTTTTGTTACGCTGGAGACCAAACGTTTGGCGGCGAGACACTCCAGCGTGTCGAAACTAATTTTCAGCTGCAGGAGATTCTAAAGGCATATCAAGAGTCACGAATCGAACTTGTGAGCCCTCTTTTACAACAGTGTCTGAAGCTTTGCTGCCATGTGGACACAACGGACGCGTCATCCTTACTGGAAGAAACTCTACAGCGACTCACCTTTTTCGAGACACAGCCTGAAAATTCTGTTTCTCTTTCGACGGCGGTGCCTCATGACATTACAAAATTTAACTCCAAGATGGTCGATGGACGGCATACTCTAGCGCAGAATGTTTCCGTTTATTCGCTACCACGGCTTGTTAGTTACATTTGCGTTCTGTTGCAAGTAATTATACCACTTGAGCGCGACGTGCTAGAGTCATTGTGGATGCGGGATGATTTTATAGCCTGGCTGTTTCCGAAAATGGTGTCTGAGATGGTTGATGGACTGTACCGTCAGTTTCGCTCCCGACTGCTTCGGGTGGACAGCATTACGGAGCTCTGTTATACAGTGGAGTATATTCAAAAAATTCTCACACATCAGAGCATGGAGAATCCGCAGCTTCGAGAATTATCTGAGTTGTGGGTAAGTATGGTCCAAGATACCCAGGAACGCATCGTTTTCCGCGCAGGAGACTGCCTACGCAAGGAAATCGCGTGCGACCCACCTACCAAGGAGTTGGCAAAGCGCTATGCATTGGCCGGGGAAGAAGAAAAAGTCACTCCAGGCGTGACTGAACCATCTCCTGAGTCTCTCTCTAAAGAGATGTTTTATTTACCCGGCATGTTACAATCCTTAGGCCTTCTCAATCTTCTTTATCCTGCAATCGAGTTTTCTGTGTTTTCAGTCTTTGCCGAGGAAATTATTGACAGGTGTTTGAAGCTTGTTCAAGGAGTCGGAAAGCCAGTGCACAACTATTGCGTGAGTGCCCCTGCGGATGAGAGCTTGCCGTCCCTCAGGGATTGGGGTGAGGTGAAAGCATCGCTATGCCAGCTTGCCCATCTTCTTTATCTCCGTCAGGAACTAGCCCAGATTGACGCCAAAATCGCGGTTGTGGATAAGTCGCTGGATTTCGCGAAGCTGGCCACGGAGCGTAAACTTGAGATCACTCAGTCGTCGCGGGAGTCCAAGACAAAGGTAGACGCTGAAGTGCACACCTGTGCGACTCAAGTCTCTCGGGCTCTTCAGAAAACGGTAGCTCAGCCGCTGACCGGCGCCACACGAATGTCTGCTGCTGCACGAGAAAAGGCACTAGAGAATATGGAACAGGCTGTCACGAGGGCTAAACAGCTATTGAGTTGGTTTATTTCAGGGGATTTGATCCTCTATGAGAGACTTTTAGAAGGCTTGGAAGAAGGGGTAAGGGAGCTCAGGGAGGAGGTGGCCGAGCTACCGCCGCCATCAGCCCCATAGGTAGAACGGAATGAGTGCATTATAAAGTGTTGAATCAATATGGTTAAATTGCTAATCATTTGGCCTAGCAAGTGACCTACTCTTAAGAGGGAGAAGTTCAGTATACTATTTTGGGGTCTGATACTTTTATGTGTGCTATTTATGTCTTTATTGTAATGCATCCTTTTATCTTTTTTATATAGGCTGCGTATCAAAGACTTTTTCCCATTCTTGTTAGAAGCAGCGGAACTAAATCTAGGGCAGCAATACGTTATAGGGCCGATACGCATTTCTGGGTATTGAAGGCCTGGAGGCATTTTAAAAGTAAATAAAACGTACTAAAGGTGATAACTTTATTTCTATAACATTGCATACAATGATTTATCGACTGCTATCCAAGATCGTCAGCATAAAATCTGATGCACTCGACAATGCAACGGGTGATGCTGAAGGCCATGCAGATCGGGATGATGATGCCAAGGAGCGGGAAGAAATGGAATTATTTTTATCTACAACTCGTCTGGGTCGCTTACTTGCGGCTAAGGATTCTTCACTTATGGATTTGCCTCGAGGTTTGAAGAAACCCACATCAGCAAAAGGACTTGAAGATTCTGATAGTAACGCTAATTGCACCTTTAATAGCGAATGTGAGGCGATTTTACATGAACATTATCGTGCGTTGTATCCTTACCACTCAGGTCAGCTGACAAGTGAAACCTTGGAAAATTCTTTGACATCATCGCTGTCTAAATTTCATTCTGCTAGCTATCAAATGAGCAGCGATGCAAAAATGACTCATATACTTCCCCCTCGATTAGTGAAGGTGCTGCTGCAGCGCTGGCAATTGACACTTGGAAAAGGAGTTGCAGCTGTAACCCGACTCCGAAGCACTAAGGAGCTCAGCAATATGGCTTCGTTGAAATCACCTTCAACCTTATTTACGTTCAGTATACTGGATTATCTTGAGGTTGTGATTCCATTCTGGAATACGTTTCTGACCTCCGACCCGGTTCTTCATGGGCCTCTTCTTTCGGCTCATGGCGTAGAGCGTTGTGTGCTGAACACATTACCGGTATTTTCTGATATAATTCTAAGTTTCAAGCGCACGCCTAACGATGAACACATCAACGTTGATGATGGTGGTGAGTCGGAGTGCAAAAAAATTACAAAAGGACATATTCTTTACCTGACCCAGTTACTCTTAGATATACTACTACGGCTCTACCTTAGGAAGCCTTCTGGAAGCTCTGGTTTGATCCATGAAGTGCCTCCAAATGAAGCTGCTGCAAGTGTCGGGCGGCGCGCAACCCAGCTAAGCAATCAGGAGCTCGCTCAAGGTTGTCCTAACCTTTTCTTGAGACATGAACACGTAAAAACAGCTGTGAATGTTGGCGCATCATCATCATTTTCCAACATGAAGCCTGAAATCTCTCTGGACTCCCATGCAATGGTTCAGGAGTTGGTTGTTTTGTTGACGCATATTTCAAAGGCGTCCGTGACCTCTTTATCATTCTCTTCAAACATAACATCCGACGCTAAGGATACTAGTGTTATCATCAGTAAAATCTTCCTTATCCTCTGTACGCTTCCATCTTCGTGTGTATTGGGGCCTGCAGCAATCGACTTTGATGAAGCGGAGCATATAGTGAATTTATCTGTGATGGCTCTGAGCGTTTTGATGGCTCAGTTTATTGATATATACTCGAAAAGTTGCATAAATCGCCCCAGAAATTCTGGAACGATGCACCTTGTGTCGGACGATCTCACAGCCATGATGTTTAATCAACTAAGCTCTGGAGTGCTTCTTGTCACTCATTGGTTACGACAGTCTCCTGCGATAGTATTGCAAGCCTTGAATAGTTCGAGCTTTATAGCAAATTTATGCATCATCATGCGATTCATAGGAATGAACTTCGCCAATGCTTCGTGTTTAAGACATGAAAAGAATCATGAACGCGACGTCTGCTTTGATGAACAAAACGATGTGAGCGTGGTACAATTGGAGGAGTTTATTAACAGCTTCGATTGTTTAAACAACACCAATTTACTCGGACTGGCGAACTGTAAGTGCATTTTGTCACGGCCTGGTTTGGAATATTATCCTGTGGCAGCGGAAGATGCAGTTGATGAATTTCTATACAGCTATTTGGGTCTTCTCACCGCACAGCGCGCGGTAAGTCGGTCACTATGGGCGCTTCATGACAGTATTTCCCTTAACACCCTCAATCAACTACGCTTAACGGTGTTAAAAGTCTTTATGGATTCCCATCCGAAACCACAATTGAATTTATCTGAACTTGACGTGGATCAACTGAAGAGTGGTGATGTGGATATGGTTGCTATAGAAAATTTGAACACTGGTGATGCTAACACTCAGGGTACAGTTAGGGTTTCCACACCGTCAATGATGGTGGCAGATGATGAGTTCGCTGTTAAGGAAGATCGCGCTTTCGAAGTGTTTTCAAAGGTCAAGCTGTTCGAAAACTCTTGTCTCTACGATCTTCTTATTCAGCAAATATTAGGTTCGTTACCTAAAAACAGCTACCTCGGTGACTCCCCTTGGACTTCTCAAGTGCTCCCATCTGAGGGGCAAGATGCTGATATGAATCACGATTTTAACACCACTTACAGCCTTGATGTTGCTGCTCAGTTATATGATTTTTTTCAATTAGTAGATGCGGGATTGTACCAGGTTCTTTTCAGTGATGCGCATTTTTCCAAAGCGTACCGTGATACCCCAAGACTCAGTTACGCGACACTCTACATTCTGCTACATGCTCTCACTTTCCCAACTGACAATATCACACCCATTCACAACCAATCTAAGAAGGGGTCTTGCGACGCTGATTCAGCGATGTCAGTATCGAGTCGCAATTTAGGCTTAGATCGTGAGGTCATGGCTGCACTCAGTGCCTTCGCTTCGAATCAGAATGCGCCGTTTAACTCAAAGGGTTCAGAAAAGTGGTCGTTGGGACTAAATACCGCGCATTCTAGCATTCCCAACCAACGTGCTGTGTACCTGTGCAGTGTGTGCGCAGTCTTAGTGTATGCCTTAAGGGGGCCTAAAGGCGATGCAGTGCAATGCACGTTGATGTCTCACGGGGGGTTTTCGCTAATGGCGTCTGTCGCAGTCGGGCTTTGTCGAGGAAACCCCCTTAACACACCCACAAAGCCTTACAATGGTATAAGCTGCATATCCCTTGGGGAGGATAATGGGGAAGGTCATCCTGTAGAAGCAAATACAGAACGCATTCATCCTTCAGGTACACTTGTGTGCCGTTGGGTAACACACCTTGTGTTAGAACTAACCCAGGGTGAGTCAGCAGTGGTCGCGATTCTCTCCAAACATCTAAACGAAGTTTTCTCATTTCTATCGTGTAAGGGTCTGTTGAAGGTGGGAGAGGAGATTATCGTCAGACTTTTATGTCATTGCTCAAGGACTAAGGGTCTGGATAATGCAATAGAAGATAGCGATATTGAATGCATGCAGTGCTTGCGGCCTCTGGTTTCGATTATATGGGATATTATCGGTCAATCTGAAGCTCTTGAAAGGGATTTTCAGATCAAGGATAAGCATAGCTATTGTTTCACATCAAATAGGGAAGGAGAGGCACCTTCTTTTGACATCTGCACTGAGGACATCACTGTTGTGATTCTCCGGTGCCTGCGAAAGGCTCTTTATCGGTTGCGGTGCGGGCTTTCATGCTCGTCATTGAAACCAGTCCGCACACTGCAGTACATCTTGTGCAGCCAAAGCACGTCGGAGGGGTGTTTTCTTAAGCTTATTAACTGCGTATCACGCCCGTGGTCGAATTCGATAGCGCGCGCAGAAGGTGCTAGGTCTGTGCTCCAGACACTTACAAGTCTTATCACTGGTTGCCCAGCACTTCGCAGCCATTTGTTTTCTGTAATCACTCCGGGCGAACTCGTGAAATGGTTTTGCACAGAGTGGTTTACTGTAAGACCAAACGATTGGAAGAGTGTTGTTGAGGCATTCATTGCTTTCATTTACGAAGAAATATACGAAGTAGACACAGAAACTGAGATGATACGTGGTGCTTCTCGAGAAGAGGTAGTTCCACTTGGTGCGTCTTCCCTGTCCCTTAGTCTAGACCACGCTCATGTTACATGCCCTGAGCGGGAGTGTTGCCACGGTAGCATCCAAAATGGGGTAGTCCTTATCCCACTTTTAGACTGCCTGAAACAAGTAGTCATGACTATTCCATCAGATGATCCAGAAGCAGATGTAGCGAACATTGAAGCTCTCAATATACTGCTGAAAACACTACATAACTCTTTTCTACACTGTCGTGTCAGCCGCTTTATATGTGCACAAGCAGGCCTGTTTGCAGCCCTTGCACAACTCGTCCTGCCTCTCATGAACTCTGTGGATTGCACTTGTTCAGTGTTTCATGGAAGGTTGTTGGCTGTGTCTACGTTAAATAGTGTAACAACTCTCATGAAGATTTCTGCCATTGAGCATGTTGATATCAAACATGTGAAGCGGTTGCTCTTAATGATCGTGAATAGTTCGAATGCACAGCAGCGGCAGAAGCTAGTGCTACTAGTGACCAATGTTTTGAGTGTGGTTGCCACTGCATTTTTGAGCAAGCAAGTAGTTGAGCCACAGAACTACATTGCTTTTTGTCGCAACAGCGGTAGTGCTGGGGTTAAAGCCATGATTCAGGACAATTCAACCGATGGTTACTCGATTTGCCTGTGGGTGCGTGCAGAAAATGAGATTCTGAACTCGAAGCGAGACGTGGCGCAGACGTCTCAGACTATATTCTCGTTGCAAAATTCTGATCGTAAGACTCAATTGAAGCTCAACGTGTCGCCCACAACAGGGCGTCTCAGCTTAACTTGTCTTGATTCTCAGAAGCACATTGTGGAGATAGATGTAGGACTATCGATTCCTCTAGCTTCCTGGGTCCATCTGGGGTTTGTCCATCGCCCTTGGAATTCATTGATCAAGAATAATGCAGTCAAAAATGCAACTATTTTTAAGAATGGGGAGGAGCAGCCAATAAGGCTCTCGGTTCCTTACCCAAATATGATTCGAGGGTGGTTTCTTGTAGGAGCGGATGGTGAGGCGGTTGACCAACTATCCTGTGAGCAAAACCTTGTCGGACAAGTGGCCATTGTACACTTTTTTGTGAGACCCCTGCAACACAAGGAAATTTACCAGTTGTGTAGCCGTACGTTTTGCGGATACTGTGGGGAGGTTGCAGCGACGTTTACTGTTGGTAACGGTGCTGATGCTGCAGCCTGTACCCATTCTTCGTCATTAAAGAGGCAGCCGTTCCCTTTTGTGCACCACCCTTCCCTGCCACCTATTCAACCTTCTGGGCTGGGGGGCGCACCCACGTGCGTCCTACGAGCTCCGTCAGCCCTAAGTAGTGAGGCATGGACAAGCATTACGAATGATTTGGCGGCGGAAGCGATAATCTGCATCGACCCTCGTTTAGGTGAAAAGGGGAAGCTTTACAATCTTTCAAGTCTACTACGTGGCCGCCCAGCTGGAAGTCAGTTGATGGTTTTCGAAGCCACTCTGATTTGCTGTTCAACAAGTATTATCGACGCACTATATGTCCTAGGCGCAGTATACACAGTAGTGATGCCGCTTCTGATGCTCTTGGTTAACTCACAGCTTCCTTTCTCAGATCGAACTCTCCTTTCCACATTTTCTGGACTTGATGATAACATTCACTATGAAGAGGAGGCACCCACCCTTCCCAATGAGGATAAAGAGCGTAGCGAACGTAACGGTGCCGCTAGTGACATGCTTCAGCTCCTCTACGTCTTAGCACATGATGATGTTGTGCGCGTTGACATGGCCGAATCAGGTTTGTTCTTTCTTTTAGCGAATGTGCTGCAGAAGCTCGGGCCCGCGATAGATATGACCATTCCCGAAAAAATCCTTTCATTTTGCGTCGAGCAGCTCCTGCCCTCAGACGTGCTTTTTGAGGCTGCCTACACGGCCTTTTTTCTTTCCAGCAATCTACTCCACGCCTGTCCGTATACGACTCAGTTGATATGGATCAACTGTCAGCGGATTTCTGCTTCTATGAACTGTGAAGTTCGCTCCCGAATTCGGTCACTCGGTGCTCAGATGTTTATTGTGTCAGAGATTCAATTCGCCATACTGCATTATCCGCATACTCCTATACACCCCAATGCGCACGACGAGGAAGATGTGGGCAGCAAGCAAAATCCATCATTTACTACAGCAATGTCTTCGCCTCATGGGAAGAGTCTGCGCGAGGAACTGTTTCGTTTCTTTGAAGCTTTGACAGTGGACCCCATCACTATGGCCGACGCGGTTCCCATATTACACCTTACCTCTATCCTTTATCGCAACCACCAACGGCTCCCAGAAGATGAGCTTGTCCATGTTCTGCGTCATATTCGCGTCCTCCTCTTTACACGTAATTGTTTGCTGTGTCAGTTTCTTGGACGCGAAGACTATCTTGCGGTCTTGCTGCCATTCTTGAGGTGCCCAACTGTTCCTGTTGCTGCACGACGGGAGGTGCTTTTGCAGATTATCTTACTTGTTATCCGTTCTAAGCGCACGCAGAAATACATGAACCCAACACTTATTATTACGAAGGATGCTGTTCATACACCTCAAGATATTTCATTAGCATGGTTGAAAGAGTATTTGTGTCCTGAACTCGTCGATATCTCATTGTATCTAGCCCTCCGTAGTACGCTTTTTGGAGACTTTGTGGTTACCGATGAACTGCTTCTAGTCTATACCCCTCTCTCCGGCACAAACCAGATTGAAATTCCTGCTGTGTTAGAACTCATACTCTTGCTAATTCAGACATCCCAAGACTCATTTTTGAAGCTGTGTGTGCTTAAGGATCTAGTGTTTTGCCTTAAAAATGAGCCAAAGGCGTGGCAAAAGCTAATTTCTATACAGGGTTGGCATGTCCTGATAACAAATATCTATAAGTATGAAAGGAAGCGTTTGGCGGTTGACGCGAAGCCACTGGATGCAATCCAGGAAGGGGACAGATGTGACCCACAATATTTGTTATCTTTATCGACGTCTGCAACATCCAGTAGTTCTATACCAGGTGACTGCTTGCTTTTGATATGTTCTTTTGTTCTATCTTTCACCTTGTCTCAGGCGTTGATGAACGTCAAATATGCCGCTTCCGAACAGGAACTGATAGTCACTTATCTACAAGATCAGGGTCTGCACGTTCTGTTGAACCATGTTTTATGTGGTGTGGCGGACTGCCTGAGAATGAGGCTTCTCACGGGCACAGAGGCCAATTCCAGTATGTTTACGCTACCAAATACAAATGTAATGTTGCAAAACCTAACTGCCTTTGTGTATACAGTAGAGGATGTGCTTTTTTACTCGGCGAGTCGCAGGTCTTTTTATGACAATGATGCTTTGTCGTCGCCCCAATCTACGTCCCGCCCAAGTTCTTCACTTCAAACTACTGGTAAGCCCCGGTATGTCGAATGGAATGAGCTAGTTATTGTTGTGAAGCAAGAGTCCACGTCTTCTGCTGAACATCAAGATTCGACGCTCTCACCAGACAATCCGCTGGCCTTGCATCCTCCTGTCTATCTGGATGAGGAGGCCGCAAGGTATGTTGGGGAAACCGATTTTGCATCATATGAGGGGAGACGAGATCTCCTCTTATCTCCAGATGGTCGATGGCTTCACATGAGCCTGGCCTTGAAAGTTGCGTACCTCCTCACCACCGACGACTCTATATTACACGGCGGCTGCACTCATCTTGTGACAGCCGCTCTGGAGCTGGCGCACACCCATGATGCTAGGTGTCGCAGGGGCGGTTTCCTGCGCATATTTGAACGGCTACTGCGCGTGGCGAGCAGCATGATTTTGCACTCGGTGGGTTGCATAGAGGCATTGCTTCAGCTTTTGGATCGCTACACAAGCCTTGCGGCGGTAACGCCAGGCGGGTTGCTTTCCTTGATTAAGTCTAAGGCTATGGATGACCACAGGAATCACTCACCACTGACTATCACTATGTCTATTCTGTATTTTGTTCATAATTTGCTCCTTCGGCGGCTGCAAGTAGCCGGTATTGACGGCATCGTGAAATACGTCGACACTAACGCCGAACTGATTAAACGTTTTAGGCGTCTCTTTGGTATTTTTAGGAAATCTTTTGAGAAAATGGCAGTGTTTGCTCTGCAAGTTGACAAGCCTTTAACCTTGCGTATTTCAGAGGAGACCGGATGCCACAGTAACGCTCAGAGAACATTTAACTGGCTGTGTGATTCTTCAAGTGATGCTTCGGCTTCTTTAATTGATGAATTTCTTGAAGTGACCTCTCGTGTCGATTACACTGTATTTTTGAAGCGATGCACGCTAGCTATGGAGAGAAATCGATACGAGGCAAAGACTATTGCAGCAGGAATTCTCATGGAACACCAACAAGCCATTTCTCGACTTCGGGAAATGGTCTCTGGGCTTAATATGACTCGGGAGGCCATGTCGGAGTCAATCGAACGCCTCTTCAGGGCTGGTGCAGCCAAAGTCTCTGATCCAGGCTTTGCGTCAATAGGCAGCCCAAACACCTCGGAGGTGTTGCAGGCCGCGGCTTCTACAAATCTTGCGGTGGTGGTGGCACGTTTTATGGAGCACATTAAAGACACCATATGGAGTCCAGAACCGGAGGGCCAGCTTGGCACCACCAAGTACGTGAGGTTATCGTTGGTAGAACAGCAGCCGTTAATGCGTTGCAAGACACTCTTTGACAGGGGCGGCACGAGCCATTGGGCAGTGATCGAGCTGAGTTTGAACAACAGCAAGTCGCCATCATCTGGACTGTCTCCCAATGGGGAAGGGGGGCCACTCGCTCGCACCCGTCTTTCTCTACGCGGGGGTGGAGAATCTTTGTGGGAACAGGGTGTCACGGAGGATGACAAGGTAAAACTGGAGGCAGATGGGGAGATGAATATCGAAATAGAGCGGGATGACTTTTGGCCGAATAAAATATATAGCCCCACATATTATTCTCAAATGAGTTCCGCAGCTCCTATCCTCGGAAATGGGGTACCTGATGATGAGTTTAGCAATGCGACGGACTCGAGTCTGCCTCCTATAGTTTTGTCTATTCCTTGCGAAATGCCGTACATGATGCATTGCTGGAGTGCGATGTTCGTTATCCGTGGTATGGCGATAAGTGTCATTGTTGACAAAGAAAACAAGTCATACAATCAAAAAATTCCCCCTGAGGCGCAGCATTTTCTTATACGACCCCAGAGTTTTGGCTTTAACGTTGCGATGATTGCGCAAATTGCTCCAGGACGTCGCTTCCGCATGAAGCGCACCGCAGTGGAAATTTGGCTGCAAAATCGTCGAAGCTGTCTTCTGAATTTCCCCGATGCTGCTACGATGCGGCTTGCACTGAGGGAAATCATCAGAGAGGTAGTTATGGGCCATCGTCTTCGCGACCCGCGTCGAGTGGCGTCAATTCGTGGTTTCTACATTTTTCAAGAGAATCCCATTAAGGAGCCGCTTTTGGTGTGGTCACAAAACCGTTGGCGAAGTCGCGAAATGTCAAATTTCGACTACTTAATGTGGCTCAATTTGCTCGCGGGTCGGTCAGTAAACGACATAACGCAATACCCCGTATTCCCATGGATCCTTGCCGATTACACGAGTGATACCCTTGATTTGAGTAATCCTGATACCTTTCGGGATCTTTCAAAGCCCATCGGTGCATGTGGAGACGACAAACGTCGTGAGGGTATTAAACGGCTCTACGAGGAAACGAAGGAAATGGGCGATGTGCCATCACATTACTTCACTCACTACAGCTCCGCTGCTGTGGTGCTCTACTACCTCATGCGGCTGGAGCCCTTCACGGCGCTATATATCCTGCTTCAAGGAGGCCGTTTTGATCACCCCGACCGGATGTTTCACACCATGTCGGCTGCATTTCGTGGTGTCATCAGCAACATGCAAGACACTCGTGAGCTTATTCCTGAACTTTTTTACTTACCAGAGCTCTGCATAAACCACAATAACGTTTTTTTTGGAAAAAAACAGAATAATGAGTCAGTGGGCGACCTTGTGCTCCCACCTTGGGCACACGGCTCACCCCACAATTTTGTTTATCACATGCGTGAAGCCCTTGAGTGCGACTACGTCTCATCGATGCTTCACCATTGGATCGACTTAATCTTTGGTGTGCAGCAGCGGGGTAAGGAGGCAATTAAGGCCCTCAACGTGTTCAGATGGCATTCGTATGAGGATCTGGGCTCCACACAGGGCAGTGAAGTTGATGAACATCAGCTGCTGGATATACTAGACAATGTCGGCCAGACGCCGATACAGCTGTTCCGACAAAGTCATCCCATACGGCGACCACAGGAGAGTCTTGATCCTTTGATTTGCCAGGTTAACCTCAGGGTCGTGTCGCTGCGCTGGGAGACCCCAAAGCGCGTAGTACTGATTTCATTCAACATACCTGGGAAGGCCATTGTAGTGAACGGAAATGGGGCGACTATCACGCTTAAGCTAGCAGTTTCGCCTCTCAAACGCCCGGCTTTACCAAAAGTGCATCGACGGATGCCGTCTGGAAGCTACCTCACACTATCATCGGTTGCTTCGTCTGTGGCTACAAAGGACTTGATGCAGACGGCGCCAGGAGTTGGTAGCGTAAGAGTTGACCCACTCCTGTCTCGGACACCTGATTCTCTGTCGCGCAGTGAGATTGACGACAGGATAGAGGTATCCACCCATACCTCATTCTTATTGTCACCCCAGCGAAGCGATGGGGAGGACAGGCTTAGTTTTGACATTAGCGACGATTCCGAGTGTCGGACAATGGCCGCTCCACTTAGTGTTATTCCTGACGACCTGGGAGGCGGTGACGGGTCCTGTACCCCAGAGAACGCCGCGCTGCTTTGCTTTGGTAGTGAATCCTTCATTGCTCTGGGCGGCCTGTTTGACCACTCCGTTATCATTCGTCATGTGGGCCAGGCAGTTGGCGATGTCTACCTTCGCGCGCACCGCGGGCGTGTGACCCGGCTCGCGGCGAGTGGCGACAGCCACTACCTTGTCACCGGATCTGAGGACACGACATTTGTGGTGTGGGTGTGTCATTTACCCAGAGGACAGCGCCGGATTGAGGTGCAACCCCTCTTTACGATCTACAAACACGAGGATTTGCCGACAGCGGTCCATTTGAGCTCCACGTTGGACGTTGTCGCGACGGCATCCATGGATGGGGTGCTGATGCTGAACTCGCTGAGCACGGCTACTCTGGAGCGAACCCTGCGGCATCCACGACAGTACCCGATTCACTGCATTCTCGTCCAGTCCAAATGTTACGTCCCCAATATACTTTTCTATTCCAGAGCAGACCATATTGTTCATCAAATATGTCTTAACGGGACGATGCTGCGATCTTTTTCACCACCTGGCCGCCTGATGTGTTGGACCACGACCTCAGAGCAATATCTTTTGATGCATTGCGTCCCCTTCAACCGAGTGGCGACTACTAATGCCCATGATCGAGATTCTTTAGGCGAAGGTGTGTTAGCTGCCACCACAGTCATTCTCTACGTGCACTCATTCTTTATGAAAACATTACGAACGGTCTCGCTGCCTACGAACACCATTGTATCGACTATAGCATGTCATCCAAAGAACCCGCAGGCGGTGATGTTGGGGGACACGAAAGGAAACATAGTTTTGGTTCGTACCTGCGCTCCAAAATCCTCCGTGTTGGACTAATATCTGTCATTTTCATGCTCTTCCCGTACGCCGCGTGCGAGTATGAGGAGGAGGAATATAGTACAAACGTGAGTGCTTCACTTTTTATTTTTGCTAGATCCAAACTTTAAGGTTACTTTCCATATCTACCTATGTATTCAGGTTTTATCTTAGTCAATATTTTTTCATTTTTCCCCTTTTTTCAACAAAACTTTGAAAGCGCAACTGATAATCGTAGTATTGATGGCGGCTTTTGCTTTGTGTGGTAGCTTTGATTTCATCTTAATCTCCTGTTTGAGTGTCTATTCTATACAGTTGACATCTTGGGGATCCTATTTTTCCACTTCTAATCCCAACTCATTCACATTTACAAATATATCTATATAAATTTATCAACCTAAGGCCGGAAGTGTGTATTCAAAAGAGGTTACACCAGAAATTTAGGAAACTGTCAGTTAAAAGTCATCGCACAGCGGTTCTGGATAACGTTAGATATGCACATCTAATCGCAATTGCTTTTACTTGTGAAGAGTTGAGGGTGATAAAAAAATGATACGCAAAATGCTTCTTGATTCTAAAAGTTGTGTTTCAGTATTATTTTTTATGGAGTTTGGGATAAGTTTGTCTTAAACGATTCACATTTTTTCCCCCAAACAAGCATAACTCCGACACAGTTAATACTTCTTGTCCAACACAAGATAAAATGGACCGTGACGGCAAATCTGAGGCAGTGACCAAAGGTACTTCGTCGCATTTGTTGACATTCCAACAAAAGACCTTTGGGGACCGATGTCGCTCCGAAGATTCGTATTCCACTTCTACTTTCACGAAGGGGTCTGTAGACGACAATGGTAGAAACAATAGCTTGAATGATGTAAAAAACTTTTCAAAAACAATTGAGTACACCAGTTTAGAAGAAAAGACCAAATGCCCGACTTTGCTGAACGGTCTTCAGCGCAGGATCATCAACTCTAACGGCGTGGCTGAGGCTGAGAAAGAAGACTGCCAGACGCGGAGCCACACACAAATATCAGCTAATACTTCTGTAGATAGCGAACACACAAGTAAATATGTTATGAAGAAGAGTTTTGATGAATACAGCCCTCAGGAAGACGTAGCGAAGAGCATATCCTTACCCAGTTTTCCTCACCCGACCCATGAAAAGGAGGAGGAAAGTAATGAGGAGACATCTAAATTGCAAAACTGGAGTTTCAAGTATCAAGGAAATTCGTATAGCATCCCAATCGTCAATGTCTTACACTCACTAGAGCTTAAAGAAACTGCTAAGCATGAAAGCCATGAACATAATACTTTGGATTCAGTACTTCCTCATTCCAAGGATGAGAGTGAATATGGTAATGTCATCATGGACCACGTGGGTAGCTACTGTGGTTATAAAGTGTTCAACAAAGGCGATGTTATGATGCAGCACAAGACTCCAGTGCTTAATGGGGTCATCCAGAGGGTGAACGGTGTGAAGAGCGACTTTATTGTTCAAACAGAGGATGGCTCAACCATGCCTAGATGGCAAAAGATTTTATACGAGAGACAACCTTTTGAGGATAATTATGTCGACCCTCTTCAGTTTCTTGAGGAGCTTCGCCAAAATGAACACCTCAAAACTTATGAATATACTGAGGTTGTCAAAAATACCTTTGCGATCACACAGCAAATCTCAATTGTTATCTTATTCGCATGCGCTTTTTCGATGCTATTGAATCAAACGGTGAACCATTACACGATTCTTTATGTAGACCTGGCCGTATTCCTTGTGGCTTTTGCCGTATACCTGCAGCTTCAAGCCGTGAAAGCCAATCACACGAACACACAGGATTATGGGCTCATTCATCTGTCGCAGATACCTCAAGTGGCGAGTTCTAGCCGCGAGAAAAAGGACGCGCGAATGGGTGGGCGCCATAACAGTGACCTGAACCGAGCTAGTCCTAGACCTGATAATGTCTCCAATGGGATGAAGCACCGGAGTATGAACCTGAAGCGTGGGCTTTCCGCGAGCATCGGCCACAACGGCAACCCCTCTTTTCATGGTGAAACGAAACTTGCAAAGCCCAGGCTCCCCTACGCAGACAGCGCGTTTAGTTTCTTTCGTAAGACAATTGGTGTTGGGACGCTGGTGGTGCTATTAACTTCTATCTTAAGCACCTTAACTGTGAGTTATTCCAATGACACTATTGTGGCTCTCAGCATCTTTACGATGTCTTTGCATGTGTTGACGGCAGATTACAGCTATTTGAATGCATATACAACTGACTTTTCACCCAATCTTTCAGTTAATGCCGCTTCGTTTGGTGTGATTATGATGGCTTCGCGTATCCCCAATCCTCTCGATAGCGGGGCACTGATTGCATTTGGAACGTTTTGCTTTTCTTTGAGTCCTATAGTACGACATTTTGTGAGGCGGACCTCTTTTACCGCCCATGTTGCCCTTACATTTCTTTTATTTGGGATCGATACTGGTTGTTTACTGACAATTCCCGTTTTAGTGATACTCTACGTTACGTGCATATTAATGATATCTTTTGTGATCCCCTGGTGGTTCGTTTCGTTGCATAGCAGTGTCAAAGATCAAATCAACGGACCGTGGGACGAGGCAAAACCAACTAACAGTGCAGCGGCAGCGGAGTGGGCAAATGCTGGCCTTTTGTCCTAATTTGAACCCTTTCTTTTGGCTTTTCCTTTGTAGCAATCAAAGAAAGTCTTGATATCAAAAGGATTGTATTCCTTCTTGTATGTGTTAATTCGTAATGAACATACGAGTTGAAAGAATTTTAGAGAGACTGCTCGCTGAGGGAAGTGGAAGCAAACCCTTTCTTGATAGGAGCCGGCACCAAAAGGCGTATTATCCTGCTATGGGAAGAATATTAAATCATATTATGCGCTATGCCAAATAGAAGAAATACTATTCATTTCATTCGTTGTAGTTCTTTGATTGTATGTGTGGGAGCAGGCAGGGCAGAGGAATCGTTCGTGATATTATTATGTCCACTTAAAAAAATGGTAGCATATTCCAGTAAAGAGCAATATTTTCGATGGATTATCTTAATTTACCGACTGTCAATTAAATTTGTGTGAGCATGTTCTTTAAAAAATTATCCAGTATCGATGCTAAATATATTTTATTTCTACTATTACCCTGAGCTAGGAAGGTAGTCTTTGATTTTTTTCAGACACTTAACATAGGATTTATTTTATATCCTCTTTGGATTTTTTTCTCATTTACATAGAACAGAGTTATATTAAGAGTATCTATTTTGGAGTATAAGAGGGAAAATTTTTTTTTTTAGTGAATAGGTTTGTTTCACTTTCACTTCCCTGGGGCAAGTATTGCGTACATCAACGTTTGATTCCTATCAATAATTGTTTTTATCTCTCTCTCTCTCTATATATATATTAAGTCTAACTTATTGGAGAGGGGGAACTATCATTTTCGTGATGTCTATCTGTGGGAAATCATTTAGTCCAATTTACCCACGCCCGGTGGATGATGATACCGATGTTAACCCACGGTTTTCGAGGCTTCGCCTCGCTGCATCAAACCCAGATTGGATGCCCTTGCTTAGCCACAATCAGGTTGCCCAGGCACATAAGGTACTGCCCGTGGACACCTCATCTGCCGTAGTCGAAAATACTTCCCTTCCAGCAGCTTCCTCTGATCCGCCATCCACCTCTTACATGGGTTTTTTAAACAGATTCTATCGCACTTCGAATTCACCAACATCATCGACTCAAACGCATGTGAAGAAAGCCCCGCAACCACCGGCAGCACTAGGAGAAGCTGGTGACGATATAAGCTCGCTGTCAGTGAAGCCGGTGCTACCCATCGATGTGGCCATTTCTATTGAGCCCAACAAAAAGGTTTCTGCAGTCTTTCCTTTTCCCATTGGTGAAACTTCATCGTCACTGGCGATGAGTGACGGCACGTGGGGTGCCCTTGGATCTGTTTCCATTCCTAAAGTCACTAAGGCAATTCGTAGCCGCCCGGTGGCACCATTGTCGATTGATTGCAACTGTAGTGCGCCCAAACCACTCTGGGCGGATCTACCCCAGGCGATGTCGTCTTTGCTCGGTCGTCGTGGTTATTCGACAGCGACTCCATCACTTTTTGGAAGAAACGCGTTGCGCACGGAGGAAACCTCGGCCTCGGAAAGGTTCAAGCTTTTTCCCAAACTAAATCTAACACACGGGGATACCACACCCACATGCACCCCGGCACCGCCATGCCCGATCTCCACGAGCCCGACTCGGGATGCGGAGACGGCGGCCGCCGCGGCAACCCCCCTCATGGGCGCCTCTTCCACCCCCCAAACGTTTCTTAAGGGGCCGCCTCAGCCACTGCTGCCACCTTCGCCGACAAGGCTGCCCGCGTCTGTTAGAACTGAGCAGCAGGTCATGGCGGGCCTTTCCTCAATAGACGAGGATCCGTCAGCTGATCTAATGTTCTTGACTCATAAAGAGAATGATGCGGATTCCCTCTTTCCCGATGCCACTCCAGAATTTCACATGTACCATAACTCGAGCGCATCTGAAGCACCTAATGACATCGTCAATGAAAAGCCTTCCGCGGCGCCTACGTCGCCAGGGGTCTTAGGATTTAGCCAATCGATTGAGGAGCCCGGGATCACGCGCATTGCGGCCGAGAAAAGAGCCAACGTTCGTAATTTCCTCAATACCCTGTTCTCATCATCGATGGTCGCTGCGCCCAGCTCCGATCTCGACGACAACGGGAATACCACCCACCGTCTACACCCAGAGGCTGACGCCAACACTAACTTCGATTCCCTTGAGTGGGCTATTCGTGGGTCGATTGAGACGCCCCTGAATTTTGTGGGCTCGTTTGTCAGCCAAACCCTAGCCGGCAATAAGGCAACGGATCGAAACTCTTACCCTGACAATAGTTTAGATAGGCTTGAAGACAGGGGTGAGGAGGGTTTGGAGCACTTGCGTCGCGTGGTGAGCATTGTTATACAGACGTCGCAGCAACAATCATCGCCTGAGAACGACTTTGCACAGTGGGGCAGAGGGGGCGGTGATGCCAATGGGGGAGTTGGTGCAACGAGTAGTAGTACTGGTGTGTCGAATTACGTATTTGAAGGCAACAATGCTCCACTATTCTTTGGCGCTTAAATGTTTGTTCGTACCAGGACTAGTTTCTGGGGCCAGGATGAGAAACTCAAGGCGAGAGACTGATCAATGATGAAAGAAGAATTTGTTGATCCAATAATAATGGCTCTCGTACATATACCCATAAAAAAAAGAGCGAGTAGGTAAAGCCTATTCTTTTTATCCTTTTTATATTCATTAAAGCATCGTCGGGAGGTATTTTACCGAGTGATAATTTCAGAAAAAAATCTTAAAAACGAGGTTGCATTTACGATAGGACTAAGCAGAAGCGTTCACGCGGTGGTTATTATCAGTAGTATTTTAATTTTTCATATTTTTCTGAGGAAGCACACTCTCACGGCGGCAACAAAAAAACAAGACATGTAAGGAAGAGGAATGTTGTAATGGTGATATACAATCATTAGCGCAGATGCAATTAGTAGTCAAATGGTATGATCTTTTTTGTTTCCTGTCTTCTTTGATTTATTGTCACTTTCCTATTTTATTATCTCAGCTGAGGGAATGGTATGAAGGAAGAAGTAGTATATGAAAGCTTATTTAAGGAGTTATTTGATTAAGTAAAGAGGCGATAGGTGGTTGAGGAGGCTTCTAAATTCGATTTCTCGCTTCTCTTTTCTTTTCTTTACAGATACGTCTAACACTATTAGCAGTATTCTACAAAATAGATAGTCATGCGATTGTTCTTCACTTTGATAGCATTATTAAGATTCATCCTCATCATCTCTTCTTTTCCTTGATTATGTTTCTAATCTCGATCAGCTGAAGAAATCCGAAGTGGGTTTCTATATAAATTGGCGATGCCAAATATATCGGTATTATGTTTATTTCACTTACCAACTTCGAGAGTATAACTATTTCATTTTTATTTTTTGATGCATGACAAAATATCTCTACAATAAATGTACTTCTAACATATTGAAGCGCTTACATCATGTGAATGTCCTGCGGGAATCAATTAATCGAAAAACAAATGTTTTCCCATGTCCTTAGAAACCTTACTTAGAAGGCAGTCAAAACAACACATTACTAATCCCAGTCTTTATGATAAATGATCATTGCTCCCATAACCTCACTGATGTGCATGTCTTGTGTGAGGCAGCGGTTGACTATGTTCTCCGAAATGTGAATACCGTAGGGTACATCATAAAAAGTATAGAGGAAATTACGCAGCAAGCTTTTCCGCGCGAGCGCATTAAGTGTTTAAAAGCTGATCCAGTTTCTTTTTTGAACACTAAAAATGAGCTTTCGTTACCAAGTCTGCAAACTGTTGATTTCAGTTCTGTTTCCGCGGGCTATATGTGGCAGCGCACCCGGCCAGATTGTGAGAAGGGTGACATTGTACTCATTGAGGACTACCTAGCGCTGATGAATCAAAAGCCTCAAAATCACACTTCAATTTCCTCTGAGGGGGTAAACCTAGATGCCAAGGTGAATGATGGTGAAAATATTTGTAGTAGCGTGGATCTCATGAGCGAACTGAAGCGAAATCACAAGAGTGCTTTGAATTTTGTTGAGCGTAACCTTCGGCATGAACTAATCCATGCGTTTGATGACGTTCGTGGTCACATTGATAGTGCGGATTGCTTTCATCAGGCCTGTAGCGAGGTGCGAGCGGCTCGGTTAAGCGGCGATTGCTTTACAGAAGAAGAGCTCAAGAGGGGACGTTTGAATTACTTTGAAGGCGGCCTGAAGTGCGTGCAGCGGCGCGCAACGATGGCGTTGGAGGCAAACCCTATCTGCAGAGGATTTTCCAAGCGGGCGGTCGAGGCAGTGTTTCGGAGATGTTATTCGGATTACGAGCCGTTTGCTGCTCCTATATACACGATGGGTAGCCATGGGGAACGTCGATTTGAGACTGGTGTCGAAAAGTAGAAAGGAAACTAAAAATGCATGTTAGAGACATTCTATGAATGCCTGAGTGTATTTTTTTTTTGCCTCTGTGCTGTCACTGTATGCTTTTAAACGGTAGATTAGAAGCGTTGAATGCTTTTTTTCTTTGACTTGTGGAACTGGTTTGCTTCTTGGAAGTTTTAAAGTGAGTTGCTTTTCCATTTCTTTTAAGCATCTCATTCATTTTTATTCCGCTAATTTTTTTGCTTCAAAAAGTATATCTATAGGAGTAAGTGAAGCATAATACGAAGAAAAGGAAAGCATCCCTTTCTAGACATTTACATGCCTTTGGCTCGATCACCCTTTAGAAAAGATAGCCATTATTTTTTGAAACGTGGGAAAATTCTAAAGAAGAATGATAATACGAATTTATCATCTTTTCTTTCAAAAGCCACTTCGAGATCATCCTCGGCAAGGCATTCTGTTTCATCGCTGCGGATGAAGAAGAAGCCCCCACATCGTCTTCGGAGCTCCAATTCCAAGGATGTCCCTCATGGTTCTTTGACTATCAAGCCTGACACGGCAAAACGCGGGAGAAGAGATCGTTTTGAAACTCCGCACCGTAGTCATAGTCGCAATTCGAGAGGATATGGATCTTCGCAAGCACATGCATCAAATACAAAAAAAGCAGCGACTGCGATGCGTGTTCCAAAGCCGCCTCACCTCAAGCGCGTAGATGCAGGGTCTAAGAACCTTTCTGTGCGCACTTTGAATACATACACAGGTGTGCATTCACGAAATCCTCTTCTTGGTTCAATCACGGGTACAGGAACAGGGTATTCTCTGCGTAGGCACCAACATACACCCCAGTTAAGCCCAGAGGATGCGTCGAGGAAGCTGAAATCTTGGATTCGGCGTCGGCTGCTGTTGCGCACGATCAGCCAGCCTGGGTGTTTGGCGCGGCGCGTTGAAATAAAGATCGATCACGAGGCGAGACTATCTAACATAAGACAGCGTTTCTCAAGGCGTATTGTTAGGCGTTTTCTGTCAGAATATGTCGTTCAGGGGAGATCCCTGCGCAAAGCGTCCAGTTCTCGAGGGAATGTCATGGGCGACTTACCTTTGATAAAAAAAATGTACGATGCGTTGCTTCAAAACGCGCTTTCAGCAAGGTGTGGCATTGTGGATCCGGTCCACCAGAGACCTTTGCGGTATAAGATGGCAGTCGTACGAATCGAGCAAGCTTGGCTGCGAAGTAAGCCATATCGCACGCTGACACGACGTCTTCAGTTTCATCAACTCCTCGAAAGAAGCGAGAATATTGAAAGACGTGATCTGGTGCGACTGCGTTTCAGCTTTATGGTGCATGCTCATCAACTTTTTTACAATAGTCAGGTCATGCTGCTCGAAGGCGCCGCGCGGCGCCCCTTCTTGTCCCACCATACGTCGCTTTTTGATGCGACTGATGTATCTAGCATAAGAGGTGCTTCATTCAATCAGGATGAGGCTTTGGTCTTGGCAAATTCCCTCAGTAGTTCTTCTACGAAGGGCCTACTTCGGTATTTGTGTGGGACTGATGACGAGCCTCTGCAGGGTGAGGCGCCCTCAGAAGACGATATTATACGAGAATTTTCCCGCCGTCTTCTTTTCAGTAAAGAAGAATGGAAGCTTCTAAAGGAAGTGGGCAGGAGAAGGCTTGAGGAATATCAAGACCTGCTACGCGATACCACCGTGTTTCAAAATGCACAGGACGAAATGGTTAAATGCAACTGCGGTGACAGCAGTTTAGGTTCGTGTTCATGTGCTGCGAATCTCAAGAAGATCTCCCATTCTCCGAGCATGAAGACAAGTGCTATCATGTCGACGACTTGTGTGGTACCTTATTTTCTCGCTCAGCGTCGCTTCTTCGAGTCGGGTCTCTCCTCTGACTTTTATGGAAGTGCATATCGTGGGAGGGAGCCGAACAAGCCGCCAGTTGAACATAACTGCAACCGATGTATTTTAAGCGATGGGTTTATTCTTCATACATCCACCGTTGAGAGGAGTCCTCTATTTCACGAGTATGAGGTTGCACGCAAGATAGATCGTGATCATTCTAAGACCACTCCAGCGATTCCCCTCGATGATTCTCTTGTAATAAGCGGCTACTCGAGTAGGATGGCGGAGTTTTACTTGAGGCCTGCCACATCGCTATACGAGTACCATCCGCTTCTTCGAACTCAGACCCCGTTTCCCACGAGTAGCATCATTTTGGGCGGCTCATGGGCTGACTTCCTGCAAACACTACAGGAGAAACAAGGGAACTTGATCACATATTATGGAACTAGGCGCAAAACGGAGTCCGAAAAAGCTTCGCTTTGCTCTGCACCGCATGAGGATAAAGGGCCCTGTGAGGAAAGAGGTCGAGGAGGGGGGTGGAGTCACGATGGGAGAGATGAGCCTGTCCAGCGCCGCCGATGCGGACTTCCCCACCATCTGCTGTTTCGAACTGACGATGCAGCTGCGACATCGGGGGACTCGGAATTTTTCATCGAGGATTGCATTGAAAGCTTCAAAAAGAAAACGTGCGGTTATGACAACCTCCCCCTTTCAAGTAATAAAACACATTCATTCCAAAATTCTCGAATCGATACAAGGAAAGAAAATTCTTCGCTTAAATCATTAAACGAAACAGGTTCTTGGGACGTTGAGTCCGAAGGAAAAGAATCCCAAAATTGGCTGAAATTTTTGCATGTTGTAGAGCAACTTTTGATTCAAGAACACAGTCATCGTAACAGCCTATTTCAGAATGCCCTGGCTCAGCACTACAGCTTGGTAAGATTACTTGCTGTGCAAGCGGGAGGAGGACGATCCGCGATGTTACGGGGCGAACAAATTGTTTGATAAGGGCCGGTATCGATTGTATCCTTTCCCGTTCTTCGCGTTTTCCTTGTATACTTTTATCTGAAGAGTTTGATCAACTTTTTTTTTATGCATATGTAAACAATGCACTCCAGTAAATGGATTACTTCGACATGATTCTAAGCGTTTTTTATTTTTGTGTGGAAGCGCTTTCCGACACAAGGTACTCAAATCAAACTTTCACACATCTTCTGCGAGTTTCTGGTGCACCTGCTTTTTGGTTTGACGTTTTGAGTGTGCGTTTGCGTTGGTGGAATGAATGATAGGGGCTTCGATTTGACTTTGGGTTTCTCATTATTTTGTTTTTATGCAACCTTTAAAGATGCCAGTATTAGATGAAAGATGGATATTATTGGAGAAGAATCTGTACGCAGTATTATTCGGAAGCAGTTCATACAGGATGACATTCGATCCGCGTCCAAACGAATTTTAGATGTTCAAGTAGTTTCTCCATACAATATCGATCAAGTGGGTGCCACTGACGACCGTTATAAAACACTAGAGCGCATCGTAGAAAAAGTGAGAGAGCACTATCGCGAGCCTCCTCGCGATTCTCCACAAAGTAATAGGAGTGACTTAGCGAGTGGCACTGCACCATGCCTACCATCACCCGCAGTAATTTCGGATCATTGGCTTTTATGTGTGCCGAATTCCATCCGAAACCACGAGAGGGACGTCGTCAATTACTTAGGCATGGTTGTTGCTATCGACTTTAGACACTGGGTAGAAGAAATTCCAACCGGGCCTAACGTTAGGACTGATGTAAACAGCGACACCGCTGAGGCTGCTGTTGGCACAGAAGTGAAAGGGTTTACTGGGTTTTACACCACCGTTAGTCACAACGATTTATTCTCCTCGAATGCTGAGAGTCAACATGCCCAGCTTGCTGAGAAGGTATACCCCATGATGGAGTCCAAACGCAGTACACTTCTTCGCGGATCTGTTGCGATGATCTATCTATTACGTCGCGCAGTGGAGTTATACAATATTCCCTGGTATAGCCCAGAATACCTCGCTCAATTCAGCTCCGTTCAAGATGCTAAGGAGGCGCTGCGGCTGTGTTTTTTGGGTTGTCGTGAGGATGCCGTGACACCTCTGTGGATGCCAGCAACTGACGAGCGTGTGGAGTTGCTGCTTTCCCTGAGTCAAGCCTTGCGTGAAAAGCAAACTTCTTTTTACGACATTTTATGTGCATGTAGCGGATTCATTTTCAAACCGCGTGTTCCATTGTCTACAGAGGTGGACTCCCTACCGTGTTCTTCTTCACCTCCTGCTGGGTTCATTTCGCATCTGCTTGAGCTGCACCCCCGTTACCATGATGTCGCTTGCCATTCAACAGCCTCGGGGGATATTAGGATCCCTGTCCTGAAGCTGTCCCAACTGACGGTGCTGGCCTTGTCACAGGCGCTTCCAGCCTTGTGGCGCTTCCGCGGTCAGTCTGGACTCCCTTTGGTTTCCGAAGGCTTTTCACAGCCCGCCTGGATTCGACGCATTGCGAGTGCGTACCATAGCCTGCAAAGTGACGAAAGCCCTCCTCTCTTTAAGGATCTGGCACAGCTTTCCGTTTGTTGCGACTACCAAATACCAAGGGCGTTACGCGATGCTGGCCTGCTGGTTTATGCTGACCGTTTATCGGATCTTGTGGATCGTGGGGTTCTCTTGCAGGCAGGAGGAAGGGATGAGGGTGCGATTCGTCTTGGGGCACTTCTTGCGACCGAACTTCTCATAGATTACCTAAACGAAAGATTTTTCGATACCTTGAAGACGAAAGAAAATGACAATGCATGTACAAGCTCTGGCTTAGCTCAAGTAGGTACGAACTCGGTGGGCATCCAAGCCTTGGATTACGCCTTATGGTACGTAGGACGATATCCATCGGCTGGTTCTGAATCAAGGCATCACTTGTGTCGCACTATAATGTACTAAACGGAAGAAGTGTATGAGAGTACGCGCATATATATCGAACAGGCCAAATGCTTTGAATTCTTCTTTAATTGGAGGCCTAGTGTTATAATGGTTCAATCTCTGTACGACAATTGCTTTTTTAAAATTGCTGAATCGCATGCATTATAAGCAGAAAAAGATCTAGACAATTAATGCACGCAATATGAAAAGCGAAAAGTAGTTCTTTGAATAGTAATTCGCTTAATATTTCACCTTTTCATCAACATATGGATGTACTCATTTTCTTTGTGCTCTTCTAATTCGCAAATAGACATATCTTTTAAAGGCTAAGTTTCAGGGCGACCCAGGAAAAACGGGGCAGCACAGACTTGAGGGCCTTGGTTATTACTTGGCGAAGTGGTCCCGTAGTGTGAGGGAGAGTGACAGTGCCTCATAAAGGGCTGAAAAAATGAGACCTACCCTGTATTTCAGTCTGCGTCGATGGACAGGGGGAATGCTACGAGGGATGGCTGCAGAATTTCCCCCCGGTCAATTTATTTCCTCTTCAGTTGGGGGAGGAAATTCAGATAACGGTGCCACTTATTCATCTAAAGAGAATATTGCAACATCCATGCAAAGCCAGACACGCCTTCATATTAAAAAAAAAAGATCAAGTTTGGGTTCACATCACCGAAGGCGGCGAGCTTCACAGCGCAACCTCATCGGATCAAACGCTAGCGGGGCAACGCATGAAAGGGCTATACCCAGCTTGCAGTGCAGCAAGCCGCGCTTAGAGCACAGCGGTGGCGAAAAAATATTTGCTAATGCGACCCGTGGTGATTCTGTTCCGTCGTTCTTGGATCCTGATATGATTGAGAGGCAGATGGATGTCGAAAAGGGGTTTCCTACAGCAATGGCGCACCTCAAATCCATGTCTGCATCTCCCTACGTCGAGCAGAGGAAGGAGGATCGAAAATGGCGCGGTGTGACACATGTGTATAATGCGGATGGTTACCCTTTCCCACGTAGAGAGGCAGAGGAGTCTTCCTTTTTTGATCAGGAAAGTCTGGATATTCGGGGCGGCATGCGTGATGCTACGATGCGAACCGACGGTGCACACCCTACAGCGACGTCTATGCCTTTGTCGTTACCCCCAAGCATCGAGGAGGTGCTTTCACCTGATGTCTTGCAACTTTCCGGTGGCCAACCCCGTCAGGACGGCTTGGGACTATCGGAGCGAAGTAATCTTGCCCCTGCTGACCAGACTGTGGAGGGTGACGAGACTGAAAACGACTTTGGCGACACTCCCGTGCAAATCACAGACATGCTGCGCGAGCGACTCATTGAGCTAAAAGCTGAAAAACTTCATGAGGACCGTGAAGAAACCTTCCTGCCACGACGGCTACGCCTGGAGTCGGACGCCGAGCTTCGACTAAGGCAGCAACGAGGTGAGGGACAGGAGGAGCTTCGGCTGCCCCTTAAGACTTCAAAAGGAAATCACTTTTCTGTTTCATCATCGCTGACATTCTCAGAAAAACAAGTTATGACCCTTTCGGATTTAGAAGAAGCGGAAAAGGCAAAGGATACAAGAATACCGATTAGTGGGACGGCACTAACGGTTTCCAGTTCTCTCCGTGATGACTCGGACACTGAGCAGCAGCAACAGGCGGCATTCTTTTTGCGACACACGGATGGATATCTTCCAGGAGCCAATTCAAGCAGCTACAAGTTAGATTCCAAGTCTTTAGATGATGAAGGTTTTACCAGTCATCAACTATCAGACTCATCTCTAGCCAACCCACATGCTGTTTACTTACTTCGTGTTCTTCCGCGTGCTAGCTATTGTAGTCGTCGAGAGGCTTCTGCTATAATTGCCAGCGGACAGGTTCGGGTTAACAATGTAGTCGAGCGCAACCCCTTTCGCTTGGTTCGCCCAGAGGATGACGTGCATGTATTGGGGCATGGATCCCGTATTCGCTACTCGCCGTCACGACTTTGGATGTATCATAAGCCTGCGAACGTTTTAGTCTCACGTAGTGACGTTGCTGGGCGAGTCCTCATTAGCAAACACGCTCGTATCTTAGGCATGGACCATTTGATTCCTGTGGGCTCTCTACCACTGCGTGCACATGGCATTCTTATGTTGACTAATGATGGCGAGCTTTCGCGCTTTTTGGAAAACCCCAAGTCGAACATTCAGCGGACGTATTTGCTTCGGGTGCGTCCAGCTATTGATCCGATCTTAGCTCATAAGCTCAATACGGAGGGCATCAATATCAATGGAAAGCAATACAAAAACGTAGAGTTTTTGGTTAACCCAGCAGCAAAATCAAGGCACTCCGTGAAGGTCAAGGTTCGAGGTGAAACTATGCATGTTTCGCAGCTGATGCAGCACCTGGGTCGCAAGATTGAGCGTGGTGGCTGTATTTCCTTTGGCCCTTTTGCCCTTAGTACCCTTCCGGTCGGCTCTATACGGGAGGTGACAGTTCCTTTATTTTACGCACGCCACTTAGGTGCCGTCTGGAAGCCTTTCGTGGAGCGTGACTGGCCTTACTTTCGCCGGCAACGCGTCGCTCGGTTACGCCACCTTGCCCGATATCGTGAGCTGACCCCCAAGGAGGCTGAGGAGCTTGAGCAGTATACCTATGAAGAGGTGCATCATGCGTTGTCTTTTGAGTCTCAGGAGCTTGCCGTTGCTTCGGAGAAACGTATGGAGGTGATGCAGCAACGCCCAAAATTGGAGAGGGATCAAGCTTTTGCAAGGGACTTTATTGAAAGCGCGGACTGTGGCGATTTTCCTTCCGCAGATCCTGGTTGGGACACAGAGGGTGGTATACTGCAGGACATCACTGCAGCGAGGTAGGCTGAGACCACGTGACGGCCCTATAAGCTAAGTACAGCGAAAGAGGTTATGGAACCTTTTATTTCTTGTGAGTTGTCCAATAAGACAAAAGCTAAACGGGAAAATGTTGGAATGACTGCCAGGATACTATTTTGAAACCCATCATTCCCTTTTTGGGTTAGACGAGCAGGTAAGGAGGGGATACTTTAGTCTCCAGATACACCGCTGATTAAATTTAATAACTTATATCTAAGATATTACCTTTTAGCATATACATATGACCAGAGTTAATCCATTTAATTATTTATACTTGCGCTTTTGATTCTTATAGTCCCATATAGTAAGGCAATAGTATTTGACCTATATATTACAGTGGCGCGTGCCTCCTATTTATTTTTTACCTCACGGATTCTAGACAACCAACAAACTAACAAGTCTCTTTTTTAGTTGTCTTGTTTCACTGGTTATGATGCATTCCACCTTTGAGGCCGTAACGCGGTCTAGGTTCTCATTGGATGACTGCCCTCGGATCGGGCCATTTGCATTCCATAATCTTGATTCCAATGATGACACTTGGGCTCGTGAAGATGAGTTGGCGATTACTTCATACAACTACAGGGCAGTACCCAAACATGTGGACTCTGCGGAGGTCTTTTCCAGTACGGGTGAGAGGCTGACCGCTGATCCTCTTGACACCAGTAGTCGTCTTAATGACGATTTTCGTTCCTGGAAGCTTGCTTTGAACTGCCCTGTACCCCGTTCGATTCCGAATTTGGACCATAAAAAAGGCACGACTACGTTGGGTTTTATGTTCAACGGTGGCGTCGTCATCGCAGTGGATTCCCGTGCTACACAAGGGCAATATATTGCTTCACAAACGGTCATGAAGGTGTTAGAGATTAACGAATATCTGCTTGGTACCATGGCTGGTGGTGCAGTCGATTGCCAGTACTGGGAGAGAGTGTTGGGGATGGAGTGTCGTCTATGGGAGCTTCGCAATGGCAGTCGGATCACCGTTGCCGCTGCAAGTAAGATTCTCGCCAATATCACGTACTCGTATCGCAACCACGGGTTGTCGATGGGCACCATGGTGGCTGGATGGGACCAATTCGGACCTGCTTTGTACTATGTTGATGATAAGGGCACCCGTGTGAAGCACAATATTTTTAGCGTCGGCTCTGGTTCTGTCTATGCGTATGGTGTATTGGATGCGGGCTATCGCAACGATTTGACTTTGGAGGAAGCCTTCGACTTGGCCCGGCAGTCGATCTTCTATGCTACCTACCGTGATGGTGCGTCTGGTGGTATTGTAACTGTCTATCACGTACACGATAAGGGCTGGACACAGATATCCCGAGATGATCAGACAAAGCTTTACGATCGCTATCACGCTGCAAAGTAATTACACAGACAGAAACTTCCAAAAGGAGGCAAATAAAATTATGATGTTGCCACGGTGAGTATGAGGGGAAAATGAAGGGGTGGCTTAAGAAGAAAGATGAGCATATCGTGCTACAGCATAAAATGGCTATTTGTTGTCAGCACCCTCTACCTTTTCTGAGTGTTCTCTAGCTGTGCCCGCCAAAGTATTAAACAGAAATGGAGTTTTTTTCTTCTTTACATATAGGGCTAAAATCGACGCTGGGGAGACTCATAATCTTTTTTTTTTTTGAAAAGTCTTGTTTTTGAGAAAAATATTTATTACAGCGATGCAATCAGAGCCGTTGACCCTTTAAACAAGTATTATACGGCAATATGGATATGGTAGATCACTTAAAAGAGTAGGGAGAGGCGAAAAAATAAAGGCTGAAAGATGGGATATATGATGCAGACAAATACACAACAGTAAAAGTGCCGTAGCAATATCACGTACTAATGCTTTCTCATCATAGGTGTTTTTTAAAAAATTTTTTTCTTCGTAAAAAAACTCAACACACGCTTCTCTTCTTTTTCGTCTCAAAGCTTTTTTTCTTACTATCTACTCAAGCGGTCCTTTCAAGAAGTCTAGCCATTTAGCTCAATCTACATACTTTTAGTATTAATATTTTTATTAACACTACCTCACTATGTCCTACTCCAAAGACCAGACAGAGAACCAATCTCACACGGATGAGCAGGTTTGCCACAAATGTGGAAACCCCGGCCACTTCGCGCGTGAGTGCCCCAACGCAGCCGATCAAAACGCCACAGGCAATGATAACACTTGTTTCAAGTGTGGCGAGAAGGGTCACTATAGCCGTGATTGCCCTAACCCCGCGAAGGCAGGTTCTGCTGGAAACATGTCATGCTACAGGTGTGGTGAGACCGGACACATGAGTCGGGATTGCCCGAACTCTGCGAAGGTAGGTTCAGCAGGTGACATGTCATGCTACAACTGCGGCGAGACCGGACACATGAGTCGTGACTGCCCGAAGAAAGGCCGTGCGGGGAAGAGGGACCGC
>HF955061.1:1213770-1305555 GCA_000582765.1 Phytomonas sp. EM1 | reverse complement strand
GTGGAGAAGCCGGCCACATCTCACGCGATTGTCCTAACCAGCAGGGCGGCGGCGGTGGTGACCGTGCATGACTATAACTGCGGCAAGAGTGGCCACATGAGCCGCGAATGCCCCAACCAGCAGGGCGGCGGCGGTGGTGACCGTGCATGCTATAACTGCGGCAAGAGTGGCCACATGAGCCGTGACTGTCCGAACGGGCGCAGTGGGAACTATCAACGTGATGGCGGGAACCGCACCTGCCACAAGTGCGGCGAGGCGGGCCACTTCGCACGTGAATGCCCCACTGTGAGCGGTCAAGCTTAAACACGAATAAAGGTCGGGCTGTGTGTGTGTGTGTATGACCTGTCGAGCCACAAGGTGGGCCAGGAGTGTGGAAAGGGCTCGATATCATTTCGCAAGACTTATTGAATGCAAAAAAAGAATTTGTATAATATACAGCGTTGTTGTATCACTTTTTCTTTTTTTCCGTAAACATTAGGCTTGAGACAGATAATAAGACCCTAACTGTAAATTTGTAATGCTTCGATGAAATTTTTTTTCTTTCATTATGGCTTCATTAGGCAACAGAGGAGTCACACTTTCTGAAAAATGACACGAATTAATCAGTTTAAGAGTCACTCTATTTGATTCAAGATCTCTCCTTGTTGCTTACTTTTGCATTCTTTACTGAGCGTGATAAAGTGGAAGCCTTGTTGCTTGTTGGATGCCGAATTAAATAGATCAAGTTAAATAAGAATAATATTTCTAAGGTCGAAGCACATGAAGAGTCTAATTTAATTTTCAGGATGCTTTTTTTTTTTAGGAAAAAAACTTTTTTTAAAATACGTCAGGGTTTTAGGATTGTATGCTGTAATGAAGTCCGTATAATAGACGTGGAAAAAAAGGTAGAGCAACGGGAAAAATAAAAAAATAATTAGAAAATAATGTGGTAAAGTACTTAATACTTAAATTTTTGGGTAAAAAATTCCGATAAAACATTGCATTATTACCCCTTCAAGGAATCTTGTGTTGCCTCACTCTCAATATCTGATGACCAAACTATATTATTCTTATTCTAGTTTATTTTCTCAAAGCTTTTTCGGTATGCACTCTCTTTGATGCGTATTTTAAGTATGATAAAATTACATGAGGAAAATTGTAAAGTAGGTTGGATGTGTTGTGCGTAGAGAAATTATATTTAGTATTGGTCGTCTCACGCAGCAAAGTTGTGCCTGGAGTTTATTTATTGGTTGGAGTTTACCGACTCGAACGACAAGGGGGTATGAATGTTGGCGTGTACAGATTCGAGCTGAAAGAGGCATTTTTCAGGGTAAAGTTTATTGAGGATGGAATTAAGTTGCGGTTAATTCTAAAGAGAGTGCGCGGCGCGTTTCGGGCTTGTGTGGAGCGTGGAAGAGGTGGAGGCGAGCGTGAAGAGGAATAAAGGAATAAAATCCATTTACCAAGCTGCATGTTTCACATTTTGGCAGTTTGCCGCGACAGATTAAGCTTTATGTATCTGCCGATGAGCCTTTTTCTCGTGTTTGGGATACCCTATTTGGGTTCTTTGTTGTATGATCTTGAAAGTAGAGCCCATCATATTTGGTTCTGAGGGTAAGAGGCAGAGGGGTGTATATGTTTATAACGAAAAAACGGGATACTATATCACGAGGGATTGGAAGACTAATCTAGGCGAGTGTAATGTTGTGTTTGGTCGCATTTTTCATTGATATATATGACCTCGCCTTGGAAGGCATATTTTGCAAAAGTTCAGTTTGGGATTCTCGTTTTAGGCAGTCTCGTTTCCCATACACTTCTATGATGGAAAAATATCCTTACTACACGTAACACACGTGATTTAATTTCTACACTGGTACACTTACTGTATGCTAATAAAATCAAGCAAATCTCGGGGGTTTCTTAATGTTGATGCAGTTTCTCACTTGTTCTTTTTTCTCTTCCCCTGAAATTCGCTTGTATCCTAAGCTCCTCATATGCGTACACAGCTCATGCTAAGTTTGATGTGAGTAATTACCAGTTCTGGAGAGTAGTAGACTACCTGATCGCAAGGCTGTTTCCATTATTTCGTCAAGTCGCACTGCGCTTCCTGAGGAAAAGGATGCCTATCTAATATGTTTTTTCCCAAGTTCTACATGCTGCATTATGCTCAGAAGGGAAAGCCAAACTAGCTCTTTTTCTCTGTTGCTATGAGTAATAAGCTCTGAATGCTTGTAGGTGTGCCTGTAACTTCATACCTGTCTCCCTAGAGAAGGCTGTTTGTTAAACAAACGACTCGTAGAACAACTATGTGAACCGGATTGGGCCTTCCTTTCCAGGAGGAGGACACTTTCCAAGTGAAGGTCCAGAGAAAAGAACTACACCTGAGTCGTACATATGTTAGTCGAATATAATGTAACAAAAGAGACTACAAAAGTCGATATATTTCATGGTAAAATTCTGTCAAGTATTCTTTTACTTGTAATAAAATAATGCATTGTATGACGTTTTGTGACGACTTACACAAAAATTTACATTCTCTTTACGCAAAAAACTCTGCATGCCTAAAGCAATAAATATACTTATAAGCTGACCAATAAGCAAGAGCTTAGGAGAGAGATGATATATTTCCACAAGGTTAATTCATATAAAGAATATACATATACATATGCATATCTATATCTATCTATCTATATATATATATATATGCTAAAGAATTTTATTTAGCATAATGCGATCTATGGCTTTTTTTATAAATGGGGGAAAGTGCTCTGTGTGAGCGCTAAAATAAGGGATTGAACTTTTATTTTTTTTGTGTATGTGGAGGAGATGTCGTCAGATTAACCTTTGAAACTTCACTTGCTGTTTTTTGAAGCTTTAAAGCGTTCCGGAATTTGCTGCTTTGAACTTCATAAAGAATGATTGTTATTCTTATCAGAATTCGAATGGGCCGTATATGTAAATATGCGTATATATATGTATGTATCTTTAATAATTCTCGGCCTCTTTTTCCTCGTGTTTATATCAACAATCAGTTCCTAGTTTTAGATATTATTATTATTTTTCTGGAGAAATATTCGTTATCGCTCTTCTTAATACCTAGAGATCAATAGTTTTAAAGGGAGAAGAAAGAACACTATACACTTAAAACACTTGATTAAGAAGATGGATTCTCCTGTCATCGTAAAGGAAGTTTTCCAACTTAACTCCATTCCAGGAGGCCTGCGCCCCGGTACCATCTCCTTTAAAAATGTCACCATTGATGGTGAAAAGTATGTATGTGTGCGCGATGTACAAGAGAATGGACAAACTTCACTTGTTATTGCGGATCTTGTCAAACAAGAGAGCATGCGCAACAATATCAAGGACGCTGAGGCGGCCATTATGAATCCGAATTCGAAAATTCTTGCACTCCGCAGCGGTCGCAACATGCAAATCTTCGACGTGGATGCATCCAAACGGCTTAAAGCACTGGTGTTCCACGATGACATCCTCTTCTGGCGCTGGGTTGACGCCGAAACGGTGGGTATAGTAACGGCGACGACGGTGTATCACTGGAGGTTGAATACGGCACCGGACACCCCACCAGAGCGGGTCTTTGATCGTGGAGAGGACTATGGCGCGTCGGTGCAGATCCTTTCTTACCATGTTGATGAGAAGAAGAAGTGGCTCGTCCTCACTGGTGTCACTCGTGACGGCACCAGCACGGTCGGCAAGGCGTTTCTATATAGTGTAGAGAACAAGAGTAGCCGCGTACTTAGCGGACATGCCTGCAATTTTATAACCACCACCGTGCCGAACGAGTCTCGCCCGTGCGACATCATGTGTATGGCCTGGAATAGCCCTCAAGAAGGGGGGCAGGTGATGATTATGGAGCTTCCCACGAGCGAGAAGATGGATCTCACCTTAACCAGGCGAGTCTACAGCGTTCGCATGCAGGAGGGCGATTTTCCTATAGTGATGCATATGTCCGAGCGTCACAAGCTTCTCACGGTCGTCACGAGTCGCGGAGCGTATGTGCTGATGGATATTTTCACAGGCACCATTCTGGCCACACAGCAGTTTGCGCCAGCGGTTATCTTCTGTGGCGCAGAGGACCGCACGACCGGTGGGATCATCTGCGTCAGCAGCCAGGGCGCCGTCATTCGTGTTGCACCAAACGATGCCAGCATCATCCCATTTGTTAAAAATCACATGCAAAACCCGCAGCTTGCAATTCGCATCGCGGAGTCGGCAAACCTTGGTGGCGTCGATGACCTCTTCCGGACGCAACTGGAGAGCTATTTGCAGTCTGGGAATGTAGAGGCGGCCATTCGTATGTGCTTGCGAGCTCCTGGTGGCGCGCTTCGGACTCCCGAAGTTCTGCGGCGTTTCATGCAGTTGCCTCAGCAGCCTGGACAGCCGCCAGCTATTTCTACCTATTTCAAGCTCGTGCTCGCAGAAACGAAGCTGAATGAGTTTGAGTCGGTTGAGCTGGCACGTGCCGTGCTCCCAAAGGGAGGGATCGGCTTCGTTAAGCAGCAGCTCGATGAGGGCAAGCTAACTCCCAACACGGAGCTAGCTGATCTCGTGCAGCGTTTGGATCCGGATATGGCTATGAAGATTTATCACCAGAACTCCTCGCATGCTAAGGTGGTCAATGTGCTGTTGCAGTCCAACCAGACTCAGAAAGCGGTAGAGTACTGCAAGCAGACCAAATTTTCTCCGGACTGGCGAGTTATCATGGGCAACTTTATCCGCGCGAATCCGCAAGACGCCGTCAGTCTCGGCCTTATGTTGTATCGCGAAATGGGTGATAAGCCGGTACTAAGCGCCGAGGAAATTCTGGATATGCTTGTTTCGACTCAGAACATTCAGCAGGCCACAGAATTTCTCCTTGAGGTGCTGCGCGACCACAACGATGAGTCCACCATCGACTTTCAGACCAAGCTGCTGGAGATCAATCTAAAGTATTCCCATCCATCCGTCGCAGAGAAGATTTTCGCGCGTGGGATTTGCCTCCATTACGACCCGATCAAATTGGCCCCACTATGTGAACGCGCCGGGCTCTATCATCGGGCCATAGATTGCTACATCATTGCTCAGAGGGAAGATCTCAACGCCAACAATTTGGTCAACATCCGCCGCTGTCTGGAGCAGTACCATACCTTGAGTCCCGAGTGGATGCTAGAGTTCTTTGGAAAACTCAACAAGGAGGAGGGTCTTGTGTGCTTGTCTGACCTCTGCAAAAATCACAAGCAGAACTTCAAGGTCATCGTGCAGGTGGCTACCAAGTACAGTGATGCCCTTGGGTCCAGGGACCTCATTAACTTTTTCTTGGAAAAAGGGTTGTTTGAGATTCTCTACTACTATCTGGGTGCCATTGTACCCTACACGAAGGATCCCGAGGTTCACTTTCGCTACATCGAAGCGGCAGCGGAGATGGGGCAAATACAGGAACTGGAGCGCATGACCCGCGAGAGCCCTTGCTATGAACCTGAGCGCACCAAGAGCTACTTGAAAGCTAAGGGACTCACTAACGTGTGGCCCTTCATCAACGTTTGTGATGCACATGACATGGTGAATGAGATGGTGCATTACCTAGTCGACACGGGTAACGAATCTTGCATCGAGCAATATGTAATGCGGCGAAGCCCCGGCAAAACACCACAAGTGGTGCAAGCTCTCATTGAGTGTCATAAGAGTGAGGATTACATTAAAAGTGTGTTGAGCGCTGCGGGCGCCATGTGCCCTATACAAGAGCTTGTTGATGTTGCTGAAAATACTGGCCGCATGAGTCTCATTAGGGAGTGGGTCCAGGATCGCTGCAGTGAGAAGAAAACTGATGCTGCACTATTCAATGCACTCGGTAAGATCTACGTAGACTCTGGTGAAAATCCGGAGGCATTTCTCTTGGAAAACGAATACTACGACCCAATGGTGCTTGGTAAGTACTGCGAAAACACAGATCCCAACTTAGCCTACATTGCCTACATGCGCGGGAACTGCAGCGAGGCGATTGTGAAGCTCTGTCAAAAGAACAACATGTATAACCATTTGGCTCGTTACCTTGTCAAGGCGCAGAACCTCGATCTCTGGGCAGGTGTATTGGCCTCTGACACTCCTGAGCGCAAGCTGCTCGTGGAGGCGGTTCATCAAACTGCACTTCCCGAGGCTCAGGTAAGTGAGGAGGTCAGCACGACAGTGCGCGCGTTCATGAGCGCGAACCTTATTGAGGAGCTAACGTCGTTACTCGAGCAAATTGTCCTGTATGGGCAGTTCCGCAAGAATCGATATCTCGAGAACCTCCTCATCATGTCTGCCGTCCGCACGCGTAAGGATAAAGTGATGGAGTACGTCATGAGTCTTGAGAACTACGACGCCGCCAACATCGCCAACCTGGCTATCGGTGCGGAATTATACGAGGTTGCATTTGTTGTCTATGACCGCCACAACATGAAGAAGGAAGCCATGATGGTGCTACTGGAGAACCTCAAGGATCTCTCCCGAGCCCGCACTTTTGCACAGAAACTCGATCTGCCGGAGGCGTGGGGGATTCTGGGTGTGTACTTGGTCAAGGAGGACGACATGCACGACGGTGTTGAGTGCCTGATTCGCGGTAAAAACGCCGACGCGGTCGCAGACGTAATGGCTGCGGCCGAGCGTACTAAACAGTATGCGGACCTTGTCAAGTATCTTTTAATGGCACGTACGTGCTCTCGCTCCAAGGACGGCAAGATCGATACAGCCCTCGCATTCACATATGCGAAAACCGGCCAAATCGTCAAGCTCGAGGAGTTTCTCAAGGACACACACAACGTGAAGATTGGCGATATCGCCGACAAGTGTTTCAATGAGGGGCTGTATGACTCGGCGAGGGTACTGTGTCGCTTAGCGAACAATTACGCACGTTTGGCGACGACGGAGCTAAAGCTGAATAATCTGGCGGCTGCAGTGGAGGCTGCGAACAAGGCCAGATTAGTGCAGACTTACAAGGAAGTGAATATGGCTTGTTTACTAGCTGGTGAAATGAAGCTGGCTGGTATTTGTGCCCTACCCGTTCTCCTTAAGGTGGAAGAGCTAAGTGGTATGGCCGATCGGTACGAGTCTCGCGGCCTCTGGGAAGATTTGCTTACCGTGCTCAGGACTGCTGCAGGCACCCAAGGGGCACACATGGGTATCTTCACTGAGATTGGCGTTCTTTTAGCCCGTTACAATCCAGAAAAGCTATTGGAACACATCAATATATACCCCAGGAAAATCAACACACACAAAATGGTCTCGGTATGCGAGCTATATCACCATTGGCTTCCATTACGTGTGTTGCATGTAAACAACGAGGACTGGATGGCTGCGGTGAACACCATGATGAAGCATTACGCCGATGCTTGGGATCATGAAGTCTTCAAGGATGCCGTTCTACGCATGGGCTCGAACGATGTCGTTTATTCAGCGATAGGATTCTACATGAAGACTCACCCTGAGCTGCTCAACGATTTCCTTTCATCCATTTTCAAGAAAGTTGAACCAGAGCGTGTCATGGTGGAAGTTGAGAAGTACGCTCCAATTTATCTTATCCGCACGTACTTGGAGGCGATTCAGGAACGCAATCTCAAAAAAGTTAACGAGACTCTAAATGATCTCTATATTGAGGGCGAGGATTTCGATGCGTTACGCCACTCCATTGAGTCCTATGACAACTTTGACTTTGAGAAACTCTCGTCGCGGCTAGAGAAGATGGAGTTGTTTGAGTTCCGTAAGATCGCCTTGTTTCTCCATCGCAAGAACAAGAACTACATGCATGCCATCCGGATTGCCAAGGAGAATAAGCTTTATCAGTACGCAATCGACACAGCCTCTGAAAGTGGTGACACTGCCCTGGCGGAGGAGCTGCTCGACTACTTTGTGAAGGACCACCCCGAGTTCTTCGCCTCCTGTCTGTACACCTGTTACGATATTCTCGACCCCACCGTCGTGATGGAGAAGGCGTGGCGGAATCAGCGCACCGACATCGCGATGCCGTACCTCATCCAGACGATGCAGTCCTGCATGAGCAAGATCAACCGCCTCGAGCGCGCCCTCTCCGACGAGCATGCCGCCGCCAGGGAGGCAGCTCGGCGGCTCGGCCCCGCCGAGGGTGTGAACCGCCCCCTAATGATCGAGGCCACCGCCGCGGGGTTCGGCCCTGGGGCGCCGCCGATGCCGATGCCGTCACAGCCACAACAGCAACCCAGCTACGCCAACATGGGACACTTCGGCACAGGGCGGCCGTTTTAATTCGAACCCCGTGGGTTCGTGGGGGTTGTGATTGGAAGTTGTGACAAGAGGTTGGGGCGGAGGAGGAGAGGGGGAGAGAGGGGTCTATAGCTTGCATGCCGAGCCTGTGATGCATGTAATTTGTTCTCCCCCCCCCCCTCTCCTACCGCCTCTTTTTTTTCTATCGTAGTATTTTCTCTTCCTCCAAGTTTCTTTTGTTCAAAGTGCAAACATAGCAGATACATTTGATGAACCAACTTCAGGGAATGGTTCTATTCGATCAATTATATATTTGTATACGAAATCAGGAAACGAGTGTAAAAATCAAGAGTAAAAAAGACTTTGGTTTGTTTGGTGCTTAAGCTAGGATTATCAGAAGATAAGTTCGAGGAGAAAAAAGCAGAGGCTACAATACTCCGAAAAGTAGAAAAATCGGAAAAACATATCGGGTGCCGTATAGAAATCGTTGGCTTATTTTTTTTATTATCTCTTTGATTCGTTTTTTTCTTTGTTTTTCATCCGAGACTTCTTTTTAGAGAAAATTAAGGGGTAAAATGGACTATTGTGAATCATATTTAGCAACTTTTTTTTGCTTTTTCTAGGGGATAGTACGGGTTTTAAGGAGAACTTGAATATTTTTTTTTGTTGCAGGAAGATGCAGAATTCATGATAATTTCTAGTTTGAAAAGTCAATTTAGAACATTAACAGGCGATAAATTGCATTCTGTGGAATAAGCCGTTTGAAACCGTATCTTGCCACCTCACGCGAGGATCTATATATTTCAAACATACATATACGCATAAATAAATTATTCATAGTACATTCTCTAAATATAATGATGCTGATTTTATGTATTTCCCAAAATTCGGATTTCTTGAAACCCCCCTTTGAGCTTATTCCTTTTGCTGAAGATAACTACTACTAATATTTACACTACGTTTCGTACCAAAGAAAAAGAAGAAGTTTTTAACACTAACTACTACTAACCACCAAAATCAATTATGTCTGATGCACGTGCTTGCTTCCGCTGCGGTGAAACCGGCCACATTTCTCGTGATTGCACCGCCGTTAGCACTGATTCGCGCACCTGCTTTCATTGTGGTGAGGCCGGCCATATCAGCCGCGACTGCCCAAAGGAACGAGCTCAGCGCCAGACCGTCGTAAAGACGTGCTACAACTGCGGCTCCGAGCTGCACATCTCGCGTGAGTGCCCCAACCCGCCATCCGGCACCGAACGCCGCACCTGCTACAACTGCGGTAAGGCTGGACACCTCAGCCGCGACTGCCCGAAGGAGCGCAACAACAAGGCTTGCTACAACTGTGGCGAAGAAGGCCATGTTTCTCGCGACTGCACAAAGGAACACAAGGAGTAAGCCATTAGAACCGGAGGAGGAAAAGTGGAAAGGGAAGGAAAGGATAAGGTTGTGCATTTTGACTTTCGTGGCCGTTTTCTTTCTTTTCCTTTCTCTTTTTTCTCCCCTTTCGCATTCTCTTTTCGTGACCTCCCTTGTAGTTTTCTCCCTGTGACTCTCTACACCAGTAGCGGGATGGATGTTAGCTTAAATAGTATTTGTTTTTAAGGAAAGTTTTATAAGTGAAAAGGGAAAAAATAACAGTTAATAAAGTAGAAAGAATGAACTATATTAAGGGAAGGAAAATGCTCGTAAACCATTAAAAAAATGATTTCACGCTCAACACAAGGCCTAAGGAGGGAATTGTGCTAAACGAATCTTTTTTCTCACATCAATTTCATTTCCTGTTTCAGTCAGTATATATATATATTTTCCTCTTATTGACTCTGTTTGTGATACGAAAAACGAAAAGCTAAAGTAAGTGTGATTATCCCTTTCTTGGTGCTTGTCGAGCCCCCTTTTCGCTCTCTTTTTGCATTCCATTGTAATAAGGCGTAGTATGCCGACGTGCAAATTAATTCAGATCTTTGTGTACTTCGCTTTTCCTTCCTTTTCCTTTGGATGGGAATGAGACACAATTGAAGTTGTTTGTATCTCTCTTTCCGTTAGTCTTTAACATGTCGAATTGCTAGCTGACTTCCTTCTCGTACCCCCCAACATATATAAAGGGAAACGGATTTTGCATTGGAATCTATAAAGATGAGGTGCAACTAAACAGGCTTTGTTGCGAAAAGCCGTGGAAAAAAACGCTGCGGAACCCTAAACTGAAAGATAAGGACTATTTCAAGGAATTGTAGAGCGGGGGCAAAGGAAGAAACATTATCACTCGATGTTTTTTTTAAATCCTCATCTACATTTTTAGGAATGTCGAATAAATGTAAGTTGTTCTAAATTTGGATATATTAAGGGTAAAGATTATTTAATTCGGGAAAAAAATGATGAATCTTTTAAATTTTCTTAATACATATTGTTATGCGATTATATCTGTAGCAGTTTAATAAGTTGATAGCAAGTTTGTTACAGTTCAGAAATCACTTTGCTCACACTGTTTTTCTCTCTATTTTCAACGTATATTTTGCTTTACAAATTCACAATTAGTTTGACTAGTTAATTTCTTTTTGGCTTACATATTGTAGGGTGACACGAAGGGACATTTCTTTGCGGATTAAACAAACCAAAAAAGGGAGATTGCTCTTGTGCTTTATCAAGATCAATTAAAAGTTATACTTATTAAAGAATTTGTCAATACCTATCGTAAGGGGATACTAGAGCGTGCTGATACACATCCATATTAAAACAGGCGAACAACAATGTTTCGAAACAAGTACGACACCGACATCACCACATGGAGCCCCAATGGTCGTCTCTTCCAACTCGAATATGCGAACGAGGCGGTGAACAATGGCTCAGCAGCTGTGGGGGTTAAGGGTGCTGACTACGCCGTGCTCGTGGCGCTGAAGCGCAGCCCTGCTGCCGAGTTATCTTCTTATCAAGAAAAAGTCTTTGAGTTGGATGAGCACGTCGGCATGGCAATTTCTGGCCTAGTGTCTGATGGCCGTATTTTGGCTCGTTTTATTCGAGTAGAGTGCATGAACTACCGTTATATGTATGGTAGCAGCTTACCCATCAACCAACTTGCAGACATGCTCGCCGATAAGCACCAGAGGCACATCCAATTTGCAGGAAAGCGGCCTTTTGGCGTAGGTCTCCTTATCGCCGGTAGCGATCGTCAAGGTCCGCATCTTTATCAGACATTACCCACTGGGGATGTCTTTGATTTCAAAGCGACAGCGATGGGTGTGCGTTCGCAGGCGGCGCGCACATACCTGGAACGACACTACTTGACATTCACGAGCTGCACATTGGATAGCCTTGTGATACATGCACTCAATGCACTTGCATGTGCCACGTCCGAAGGGGTGGAGTTGAACATCAAGAACACCACTATCGCTATGGTGGGAAGGGACATGCCTTTCACAATTCTTGACGAGGAAGCTTCGAGGAAGTATTTGGATGGGTTTAAAATGAGTCCGGAGAGTCGTGTGGTGCAGGCTGAGAATGAAGAGGAAGACGTAATTCATGAACAACCGCTGGATCTGGATGAATAAGTAATCAATGAGGATAATACTCTGATATAGGAAGGACGAGTACACGTATCCTTAGTATTTTTTTTCTCATCATAACACGATGGGTGCACGTCTGGAAAGGGAAATGCAAGTGATTTGGCTTTTTTTTTGGCAGTCGTGTTTAGATGGCTTATCGGATGATAAAAATATATAACCACAACTGCTGAAGCACTGCGATTGGTGAAATCCATGTGGATGTTTGGGGATATTCTCTGTTTATTTGGGTGTGTGCAATGCATTCTAGCACTATTTTTATCCCTTTCTCTTACTTTCCCCCTCCCCCCGCCGTTTATTTATGGCAAGTCGAGTAGTACGTCAATTTAACCTCATACAACCATAGATAAAAGAAAAGATGCCCCGCAAAGTCGCTGCAAAAAAATCGTCTTCGAAGTCGACAACTGTCGACAGTAAAAAGAAGCGTTCATCCAGTAGTGATAGTGATGACAGCGAGCATAGTAACCCAAGACGGGGCCCGAAATTTGAAGAATTCACAGAAGAAGACGCACTCATTATAGATCAGCAGCAACCAAGCGCCTCCACGACCAGCCCGAAAGTCATGTCGAATATGGTCACTCCAGAGCCAGAGACATTTGTTGGAGACGCACCAAAAACCAACAACGACACTGAGTCACCACAAGGGGATGCCCAAGATAAGCAGGTAGCGGCTTGCGACATGGGATTTACAGCGCCCGATTCCATCGCACCGGAGGAAGTGGTACCTGTGCCCGAGGAGGAGTGTGTGCCACTGGCCGCGGTCGAGGCAGTATATGTAAACCGTGCACAAGAGGCGATCAACGGCCTGTTAAAAGAGCCAGCCCCACCGCCGAAAGACATCAAAAGGGTTACTCAGGATGGTGAGACGTCCCCTCCCTTGCCAATAGAGCTTCTCCAACTGTTAAGCGAGGGATGCCAACGATAACCACTCTCAGCTGTGCCATCTGTGACGATGAAATAATGATAGCCCAGCACATCCTTCACGGTGTTGAGTCAATATGCCTAAACAAATGCACTGACTAGCCTGTAATGAAATCTAAGTGTTTAAGGTCCTAGCTTTTGATTATTTTTATTTTCATTGGTCCTGGAGATTCAACTCGAGGATTCGCAACACTTATTATTCTGTCTCTATTTTCTTCATCGCACTATTGTTCAGGGAGCACTTTTTATCCAAGACGACTATAGGTATCCTCTCTTATCACAGTTACAGATTTGGTTCCTAAACGGCACATTTTCCCCCAAGCTTAGATAAATATTAAACCAATATACGCATGCAAGTATAAATAGAGGTATATTGATATTCATATATAGAGGAAAAAAAAGCACTTGTTAAATATTAGCAAACAAAAAGAAAGCTGTCGTAGCTATTACAAAGTCCATCATTATGCCACCAAAAAACAAAAATCGAAAGAACAAAACCCACAAGCCTACCCCTTCTCCTGACACTTCTGCCTTAGCGGAGGAAAGCTTTGGAGTGGGTTCACTTCCAGTGGAAGATCCCTTAGATAGGGATGCGGCAGCCACCATTTCCAGAGATGCGTCCCTCGGCCAAAGCCAACGGATACACAGCACCATATTCAGAAATTCAAGCGAGGGGAGAGGCGCTAAATCACGTGAGAATGGGGATGATGCTCTTGATGCTGACGACAATCCTCTTGTTGATTCAATTCTCCAGATTCTTCTGAGCGGCACCACCCCAGTAAGCCAGGCGGTAGACACTATTTTGAGCGTCTATAAGCAAAACGATCCAGTAAACGCTTTATGCGTGGTGCTTAATCTCATCGCCAAAGCTTCTGGTGTTACGGAGGTTGAGCTGGACGCCGATGCCTTTACGGATGGAATAGACATCACTTCCTTGTTAGAGGAGCTGTATGTCCGCGTACCGGAAGACGCCAACGCCTATTTCTTGGTCAACAAGGATCCCAAGTATCGTCGCTTTCGTCGAAGATTTCCTAATTTATTCGAAACCCTTATGGAGCGTGCCTTCATCAATGATGCCCTTCTTGATGGTACCTTGTTGCCGACTCTTGCAAGGTGGTTCATCAGCATGAGCGAAAGCAAATCGCGCAGTTTTCGGCATACCGCTACGGTAGCCATTTTAGGCCTCATCCAAGGTCTCAACGAACTCATGACGCAACTTCAGAATCGGAATGTGACGACACGCACCAAAAAGGATGTCAAGGCGATTGGGGAAAAACTAGAAAGCCTCGCGCAATGGAGAGATCACTTCTTTTCTCAGGCCATCCATCAGCGTCTGCGCGACATCGCCGCAGAGATACGTCTTTGTGCGGTTCAGTACCTGAAGGAGTGGATCTGGAGCTTTCCAGACGAATTTATGGCAAACAAGTACTTACGTTATTTTGGAATGACTTTGCACGACCCACGACCGGAGCTTCGTGCCGAGTGCTTGGATATGATCCTGCAGGGGCTGGCTCGCCTGCCGGATGCATACAACCGAATGCATCTTTTCCTTCAGTATTTTGCCAGCCGTTTGGTTGAGATGTGTAACGATATTGACATCAGATGCACGGAATTGGCCATTCGCGTGGTTGCCATGTTGGTGCGTACCGACAGCAACGCGTCGGATCGCAGCGAAGTGCTCTCTAATGAAATGATTGATCGCGTGCTTTTGACTCTATTCGACGAGCGACCAACTATCCGGCACGCGGCAGGTGTCTTGTTGAAGGTCTTCATTCATTGCCGAACAGCTGCGGAGGAAAGTGAGGCAGAGCAGGTGGAGGCCGCAACGGAATTGTTGTGCTCCTTTGTCAGAACCCTGCGAACACAGCATCAGGAGCGGATGCCGGAGAAGTACTTAGTTGATGCTCTGTGGAATCCAGAGCAGCCGCCCCTGATTCTGACGTCATATGAGCCCATTCTCAAGCAGGTTAAGGCCTCTGCATCGCCGCTCGATCTCGTTGTTTGCGTGAGGCTCTTGACGTCACTGATTCAGAAAATAAATGGAAAGTTGGAGCTTGGACCAGCACCAAAGGATGACCGCCGAAATGCGAACCATGCCAAGAGAGCAAACGCGTCCGCTCAAAAAAAGGTAGACGATCTTGTGCGAAACGTCAGTGAGGGTCTTGGCCTTGCGCTTTGTGGCGTCATGGCAAAACAACGTGGTAATCCAGAAGTCTTGTGTGCAGTGGCTGATTCTGTGCCAGCTCTTGATTTGTCGATCTTTACGTCACGGCAGCAGGTCTCAACCCTATCGGACTTCATGCTTGAACTGCGCAAGGCCACCACAACCGTTGTCTTGCCTACAGTTATATTTGGTCTAGATAGTACCCACGACGCATTAGTACGTGCTTGGCATGCACTTGCCTTTAGCGTAAGTCCCTTGCAGAGTATCGCTCAAGGGCATCTTCAGGAAATACTGAGCCAAATCGTCAAGCAGCTCGTGCAGGTGGAAAATGCCTTTTCCTCAACCACGAAACATCATTTTAAGAGAGAAGAGGAGCTGATTCATATATGGGGCCGTTTCAGCTTAATCGCATCTCTCATACCTACCGCAGATCACTGGGATAGCATCAAGAAGGCGCTCCTAGGTCAGGTTCATCAAGATACTACGGTAAACATCGCCTGGCTTCGCCTTTCGGCGTTTGTCATTGATGCCGCTATGAACAGCCTCCTGTCGCAGATCAACAATGAACAACAGACGGAAGGTGTCATTAGCGCGATGCCGATCTCCGAGCGCATCTCAGATCTTGTAGGATTCCTTCTTCAGACCTTAGCAATCACCACGGAGGGGTTAGCCCACCAGGACAATAGCGGGTCCTCACCACAGGACTCCTCAGGGACCCAGCACGATGAAGGGTCCGCTTTGTTGAGTGTGAGGTCCCTCTCTCTCCACCTGAGGGTCCGGGCGCTGGGATACCTGTTCGACATGGTCGCGCTTTCCTATTATGACGTGCCACTGAACGAGCAATATACTCTCGTTAAACGCTTCGAGGAAGTCTTCGAAGTTCTTTGTACACAGTTGCGCGATGCACAGGAACATTTGAAAGCCATAACCAACGCATATAAAAGTGATAAATGCGTGGTATCACGCATCGCGGAGGCTCGTCATCAGTGTACCCACATCGAGGCGACCCAGATGCATCTGGTTGTTGGACTTTGCCGTTTGTTCCTTTTCAAGCGTCTGGGTGTGGGTCTGGCGCCACGTGTATTAACTCAGTGGACACACAGCTCCTCCAAGTCGGTGTCCGATATCTTTAAGAGTCTCTTTAATGTCTTGCGTAACATGGCCGGCGGAAGCTTCGAAATTGAGCGCGATATTCTCGTTGAGGCGTACAATCGATGTGCTGAGGTAGGTGCAACGCCGATTTCTGTGGATGCTCTCTACCAAATGGGCTCCAAGTTGGCGTCGATGCATTTCTTCGCCGCTGACCGCTACTACGCATCCTGTAAACATTTGGTTCAATTTGCAATCGACTTTGCGATCACTACGGACCCACTTATTCTTCAGGCTGTCATTCCGTATTGTAGCAAGCTGCGCGTAGTGGATGCGATTCAACTCTTGCAGCATGATCTACCCAAAGGTGGAGATCTCTTTACGAATTCAGTGAACACATATGTGCGTGCATTCCTGAGCTCGTTGCACCGGGCAGCAAAGTTGGAGGATGCACCATTGCCCGCATCATCAACAACAGTGAAGCGTCCGAGGGAGGTAACATTGCAACAGCATGACGATGAGGATCTTCTAGAGATCATCGCACAAGGGCTCCCGACTGTTGGTGTGCCCGACCACTCCAATGATGTCCAAGACAGCGCTTCACAACGACCACGTCGCCCAGGTAGCTTTGCTCGCACTTCGGCTTCGTCTCATCATGGTAAAATATCGATCTCATCTCGTATGGTTAATAGGGATGGTTGGCATGTCCCTGCGGGGTCGCAAAATTCGCAGGAATCTGAAGGGGTCTTCGTAGCACTCTCCCCGGATGATCAGCAGAGAGTTGCACCAGGAGACCACCACCGTCACCGCTCCGTGGTTAACGTTCCCACTACACAGGAGATAGCAACACCATCTCTCTCTGGGGGCGTCGATACTGAAGTCTTCATCGCGACACGTGAATTTGAGTAGTTTGCTGGCTTCACTTGATGTCGTTAAAGTGGTGCATCATCGGCGAATAAGCTCCTCAGAATAATTTTCTTCCTCTGTTCTCAGATATTATAGAAAATCATAAACGACGCCGACTCCTTTCTTGAGTGTGTATTTACATATTTTTGTGTGTGTTCTTAAAGAGAAACTATTTTGTTCACATGAGGACTATTCAGAAAAGCACACACTCAGGCGCCTCGTTTTCATAGAACTTGCTAGCTTGTACATAGAAAGAATTTTACTAACGTTGATTAATTTCTTTTTTGATTCATCCTTCTGAATCGACTGCAGATGCCAGTTGAAAGTATTTGAGTTGGTGTCGAAGATGGTTCCTTAATCTGCGCTGAACAAAATCTATTGAGTGCGTCGTCAAGAGATTTGCAGCGCGGTGAAATGAAATCGGTGCCGTTTGAAAATATCCTTCATTATTATTTTCCACCCTTTCGTAAAAAAAAGCAAATAATTTTTACTTTCTCTTAACCTTTCCTCTTTTCTTCTAAGAGTTCACCTTTAGATTAAGTAATTTAATGGGAAAGTTCTCCTTCTGCATTGATATAAAGCTCTTCTTAAAATTCTTGTTGTTTGCTGTTTTATAAAAGAAGACGAACATTTATACATAATATTCATACATTTTCATTTCGTGCAAGACCATCAATTGATTAAACATATATTGCTCCCAGGGAAAAGGGTATTGAACGCTGTTTATGTCTTTCCCCTTTTTTACTATATAAATAGCTTTTTACGCTTGTGTGGTTGAGCTAAACTACTGGTAGAGTTATATTTTTATAAATTTGACTCGAACACTAATTTAAGGCGTTAGCTAGAATGCATCACGAACGTGCAAGGCGGAGAGAGGAATTACCGCTATTCCTCCCCCGGTCTGACGAAGTGGAATCTGCATCTGGACCGCTAAATATTAGAGTTGACAACGACATTTTTTCCCATGACAGCCAAACCTCACTTGTGTGGCAGGCCCGCCCCTCCCAAAAGGCCATTAGCGAGACCAAAACAACTAGCGAGGGCGGCGGCCACGTGTCTGGGGCGCTAGTACGAGCTGGACATCACACCCAGCAGCGTCATAATTCACACACGCATGCGAACACCCCAACCCCCGTTGCGGTTCCACCATCCTCCTTTTACGACCCGTATAACTGGTTCAAAACATATCAGCATTTGTATCGTGAAGGCCTTCCTCCGAGTGCCTGGATTGCCCTTTCCCACCGGAAACGCGCCACGTTGAACACCAAAAACGCTGTTCGCGCCGCGTGCTGTGTCCGTGTGCTTCCTCAGTTGGATGTTATCAAGGCTGCACTCAAGAAACCTGCCGCGGATCGGCGTCGGGAGTGGTATGAAATGTGGGAGTCGGTCTCCGCGTGTGGCGCTGAGAGCCGCAGCGGGGTTGGAACCCGACAACGTGGCTCACCTTCTGATGAGGCTGCCATGGCGTACATCCCCACACCGCACATCTGGGCCGCAATTAGTAAGCCGGAGGGGCACGAAATCCACGTCCATGACGCCTTTACCGGTGCACTCCTCCTTCGTATTTCAGAGCCTAAGGGGCAACTGGCTGTGACCACTCTCCTTCATGCCCCTTTTCGCGGCTTCATGGATCGACAACTGAGGGTGATATCAATCCACAAACCAAAGGACCTACTGCGCTTGAAAAGTCAGCAACTAGTCGATACAGACTACGTTTGGGTGGGGTTCGCAGACGGTTCCGTGCGGCTATTTCCCGCCAACCCAAACCGCATTCGCGACACGGATCGCTCCGAGCGAATGTCCAGGGGCGAACTTGAGGACGTGGTTTTTGAGCTTCCGAAGTACCACAACGCCAGCATCATCGCTATCTCACGGAGCCCCTGCCATGGGGACGACAAGGGGATGGACTTGTCGACCATGAACCGGCTGAGCGCGGCTATTGATTACATGGCTGCAGCCAGCACTAAGGGCTCTGAGGACAACCGGGAGCATCTCTCTCTCATGTGCACGGCATCCGTCGACTCAAGTATCGTAGTGTGGGATGTTCGCAAGATTTACCAAACTATGGAGGCTATGCGAGTCCAGAAAGGTGGGGGCGCTGTTCGGGGTCGCAATTCACGTGGGGCGAGATGGGGAGATTACAATGACGAGCGTCCAGGCGCCGTGGACAGCGTTTTCTATTCTGATTCGGCATCCGGCGATGTTGTTACTATAGATGGTTACGCCGCGGGTCCGGCCAGCCATAAAAAGATCTTTTGTGTGCGTTCCGCGTGCACAATGATCAAGGTGCGACCGGTGTTAAAGCTGAAGGGAGGGATAACTGCTTTGAAGAGCATCCAATGGGTGTCTACCTTGGTCACCACCGAGGGTTACCAGGTGCGCCGTCGTGTAACTGATGCAACACGTGATGCAGAGGAGCAAAGTGCGCCTAAATTTGTGAAGGAGTGCCGTGATATTCAGACACTAACGCGATTTCAACGTCGTGAGGAGCATCGCCGTGTGCTGAGGCTGAATGAAAGCGAAATGCGGGAAGTAGAGGACGAGCTAAAGAGTCTCATGCCAGCATTGGCCGAGGAGCCTGTACAGTCTCTCCGCATTAACTTGATTATCGCTGGCGACAGTGTAGGCTCGATTCATCTATGGAACCTCGACGAGGAACTGCGCTACAAGCAAATGCAAGATCCCTTTGATTGTGGAGTGGGGCTCGAGAAGCATGATATCAGTCCCCAACGAATCGGCTCTCCAGTTGGCACGATGACCGACGGCGGTTCCGTGAGCATACGAAACGCCTCGGAGAGCCCTGGGCGCACCAGTCTTGGATCGCACCAAATGCGTTACAGTACTGCCAGCCCGTCCGTTCAGATGAGTGCTCTAGGAGGTGTTTCGAAGCTCCCCCGCCGTGCGAAGGCTCCGGGAAAGGTACCGAAAAGTGCCCCCAAGAGGGCCACTAGCACGGCCACCGTCCCGTTGCTCAGTGGTCCGTCGAAGGGCCTTGCACTTTCTGCTGCAACAAAGAAAACTGCTCCCGCAACTCAAGGGAAGGAAACTAAATCATCGCTACTAAGTAGGCCAAAGGTAGGGTTTGCAACTGATAGGGCAACACCTGTGCGGACGACCAAGCGCGTCTCGCCGTCCACCATTCCGTCTCAGCCGAAGCCCTCTCGCCGTATGGAGGAGGAAAGGCAGGACAACGATAATATCGAGCCTCCATCGTCTGCAGGAGCAGCAACGGAGCTGCTTCGGGGTCGGTTAAGCAGGCTGCAGAAGTTAGCAACTGTGCAGCGAGATGTGCATGCCCCTCTCAAGGCGATAAATGCCATCATGGATTCCAATGAATTGGGCCAGACACCGAGCAATAATCCTGCCAACGAGATAGCTGCAAACCCGCAAGCGAAGCGGCGGTCCAACGTCGTCTCCAAGACATCAACTCCAGCAAGGCCCACTGACACCACTCGCCAGAGGGTCTCACAGAGTCAGATAAAGGTTGCAAAAGAGAATAAAAGCACGGTTTCTGTTTCCTTACCACATCGCAAAAAAGGGGAGTCACAGGTTTCTGAACGTGCTGCTCCGACAAAAGTCAGCACAAAGGCGAAGCCTCAAGGTAGGGTGCAATCTCCACAGGGAAGGAACAGCACAAGCCCCAGGGTTGTTACACGGAACGACATCCTGAGCCGTGCATCTAAGTGTCGCATCGAGTTCACAGGCGGGGTTGCCATCACTGGTATGGCTATTGACGTTCCTGATACTCTTCGGACTACTCTACGTCAATGCCCAAACCCAGAGGATCGTCCTTTTTCTCTCCTAGAAGAGCTCTTGCCCGAGGAGGTGGAGCGACGAAGATTAGAGAATTCGTTTGAAGAACTAACAGAGCATAAGGCTCTTTTCTTCGTTTTCAAACATTTGCAGCTATATGTGTCAGTCGAGGGTGTGGTTCTAAATCTAGAATGCACACCATCATGGCATGAAGACTCCGACGGGTATGAATATTTTAGGCGATTGAAGGATTTGGATCAGGGCGACGCGATGTCCTCCCTTCTCGCGTCCACCCGGATGGAGGAAATGCCCGTTGTTGGAGAGGTGGAGTTCCCCTGTTTCACTGTTCAACTGCGGAAGAGAACCTTGGAGGCGCACTCCCAACCTGTGATACAGTTGCTTTTTGACAAGGCCCACGGCTTGGTATGGGTGGCGCGTAACGACGGCCTCCTCTCACTCTTTTCGAAGGACACAAAGCGGATCGTGACGCGTGTGGCACACCCCTGCGCGGATGCCGCCCTCGGACCGCCACCGTATGCGGAGTGGAAAAAACAACAACAAGCCTATCTTAGGGAGTTCAACCTGGTACACTCGCAGCTTCACCTGGAGTGGCATGAGGAAACCAAAGGCTACGAACCTGCGCACTTCAACAGCTTCTTGCCCTTCTGCAAGCGATCACAGACTACGTTGATCTTGCTCTCTGGCAGGCAACAGACACGTACAGAGGACTTTAAGGTTGGACATCCTCATTCGCTCTGGTATGAGGCTGAGAAATATGCTAACTCCTTTGGATTGGCTAAATCTCATGAACCGCGAGACCATGGCCGACATCCCTCCTCGTGTTTGGTTTTCCTTCAAGCTCTGAAGCTTGATGGACGTTCGGATATGGACGTGCACGCGTGCCACCGTGAAAGATGCCTTAGCGATTTGTTCGATCGATTTGTTTACTACCGTGGCATGGCCGATCAAGTACGCCGTGCACAGAAAGACAACTACCAGCTTCAGTGTAACCTTATAAGTGACCGTGTGCGCTATATAATGCAAGAGTTCACAGCCTGCACATCTTTCTCTACTCTCTCTCAGTTCTATGGTATCTGGAAGAAACATGCACGCGACTACCGCCGTGAACACATTTTGCGGCGCCAACGCGCATCACGAATTCTACAGCTGATCCCTCTTGCCGATATCGCGAGGCGAAACACCACCATCGCACACCAGGGCCGATGCTTTTACATTTGGCTTAGGTGGTGCGCTAAACGGGTCATGAAGCACAGGGAACACGTTCAGCAAAGGTTCTTTCTCCATTTGATGACGCCTACGCGACGCCTTCCAACTGGAAACATGATGCAGCGGCTTTGGGAGCAGCACACACAAGCTCAGATTTATAAATTCTGGAAAAGCTTGGTAGGGACAAGCGGTGCGCGGCATCGAGGGGGGTGGCATTCCATCGCAACGACTTCTGTGCGAAGTACGTCCCCAATGGCTACACCCATTGCCTGCATCAAAAGTGCTCGCCAGGGCTACAATAATTTGATGAACATCAGCCCACTTGTGCGCACCGAGACTTGCACTTATCTAGCTGGTGTGGAGCCTCAAGTTGCGGAGTACATTAGCAGTGGACCAGAGCAACACACCCCAGTGGGCAAGTACTACCATAACGGCGATAGTGTGTTCAACAAGCAGGATAAACTGACATCGGCGACGGATTATACCCATTCCACAGCTTATATTGATGCCTTTCAGCTAGAAAAGGAAAACATTTCCCCAAGTGAGATTTTGCCTGAATCGCATTGTGAGGACCCAAGACTTGTTTCAGGGTTTCTTGAAATAATGGCTCTATTTTTTGATGCACGACATGCGATGATGCAATTCAAGGAGAATAATACTTCCTCACAGAGCGTCCTGGATGAGTCTTGGCTCTCCATCGTGAAGAGTAGTGAGAGTGGTGCTGAAGTAGATGACGAAGGCGGGCGCCGCCTGGCTGTCTTTTCCTACGGTTTGCTTCCACTTTTGCAAGGTTTGCTCTCTACAGCCACGGATGTCCTTTCCAATCTGAACGATCCGTCAGTAGCCAATGAGGTGATTTCTTTGATGGGCGGTATACAGTTCTGTATGGATTACGTCACGGCTGATTCAGTGGATTACTTGGCGAGTTTGTTGGGGCAAGAAAATTCCGCACATAGTGATGTCTCCACCGTTCTTTTTACCACAGATAACTTAAATGCGATGTCTTCTGTCGATTATGACAACAAACACAAGGAGTTCGACTCAAATGGGATGCTGCATGCATTAAAGAATGCACGACTACAAAATGTTGAGAAGCCACCGCGGAAGATCAACACCTCCGAACTGGGACGACATGCCTTTCAAATGAACGGTAAGTCAGAAAAAAGCACGAACCCGCATCTTATGTCGCCAAGTAGCGTATTTTTGAGCATAATGCGATTCTTCGTGATCAAGGCAATGAGAGATCAGGAAAGCCTGGATGCTTTAAAAGAAGTGATTCGTGAAAAAGAAAGCCTAGAATCATTTATTAGCTTTTTAGAAGATGAGAACGCTGTGGAGCGACGATGCCCACTTTTCACGTAGAAAATTAGAGGTTGTAAAGTCGCCTTTCTTCTTTTATTTTTGTGAATGAGGATAAAAGTGTTAATATCTATATATATGGCTTACCGCCCTAATGTTGACATTAAATTGTGATAAATATTTTATACTCATTTCTTCCTTCCCCTCCCCCCTCCTACTCTTTATAGAAAAAATATCACGGCAGTGTCGCGCCAGCCTGACACACAGCACCTGAATCTACTTTGTTTTCTCAATTATCATTTTTTATCATATCTTTTGATACATTTTGTTTGATCTATGTGTTTAATGAGGCTAGTGCTAAACTCATAGTGTGCTGAGGGGAGTAATACGCATGTCGAAGATTATGATATAGGGATGTACATTTTTTCCCATTTTTGCTTTCGTATTGCACTGTGGCACCGTAATCATCTAGCTGTTACTTTCGTGCCCTAATTAAACATTAATTAGAAATAAGGAAATATTAGAACACGACAAAAAAACAGAAAAGTGTAATACTATCTGTTAAATTTTGCTGAATATTTTACTACCGACATGTCTCTCTGTAGAGAACTACAAGTTGATTGTGTGAATATAAACATGTATAATGTTTCTGTACCTGTATTTCAACATAGGGGTGGATCTGTTTTCCTGTTTATATATATCCCTCTCCCCCGGTTTATCTCTTCTTATGTGAAACATATTCAAAGTGAGTTGTATCATGCAGTACCTTGGTATCTATTATCATTCTCAAGGTAGCCTTTGTTAGATTTTTTTGTGTGCGTTGAGAAGATAGAGTATTAAGTCCATCTTTGCGCACACTTGTGTGTGCATCTTAGAATAATTTTAATTGCGCATCAAAGGCTAGCTTTTGATCATCAGGCATATATTCATTATACTACGTTATATATATATATATATATATCCACATGTCCTCCTTTGCCGCCTCAGCAAATCTATCGACAGAAACCGCAAATAGCAGCTTGCTTCGATCAGGCCTGAATATCAGCGTGGGCGACACCAAATCCATTGTGCTTGCTTTGCAGGCTCTACAGGGAAAAATACGTGCTCTTGAGCAAGACCGAGACCTTCATAGGGATCAATATGAACGAATTCTTCAGGCACATGAGGCTTACAAGATCGATATGGAGCACCAATTAGAGCGCGAGCGCGCTGCCCATCGCCGCCGCGAAGAAGAGCTTCAAGAGCTACTACACAAGGCTCACGAAGAGAAGTCTCGAATGGAAGGCACCTTGAGTGGGAATCAGGGTGACTTGTCTGCATTTAGAAAAGAAATTGAGGATATGATTGAATCTGAGAAAAATATGGCGAGACAACGAGAGCTGAAACTCCAGACTGAGATCAACCGTCTCCAGCAGGAAATCACTGAGGAGCGGGCTAGATATAACACCTTGCTGAGTAATGTAGAGAAACTTAAGGGGGAGCGCAACACTATTGAGGAAATCAACCTCAACTTGCGGAACGCTATTTACGAGCTGCAGAATCAGCCGCACAGCAAACAGCAGCAGCGGCAACCCGCGAGGGCTCCGAACACGCGTCGTGGGAAACCACCCGGTGTGTATGCCGGGGTCCCCAAGGAGTCCGCTAGGCATATCGCGAGGGGCTACTCATTTCACTATGGTGGGTACCAAGAGCCCACCTGTAATTCACGGCTACGGGATGCCCGAAATGCGTTTGAGGAAGGTTCCTGTGTCTGTGGAAGGGCCTATCTAGCGGGGGATAGCTCTGTGAACACACCCAGGAATAATCCATCCGTCGCGGGTCATCTGTCTCAAAGGCAAGGACGAAGCTCTTCGACGCACTCCCGCGTTCGGATTATCTCGCGCGATGCCTCGGTGCTTCCCCCACACCCCTCATCTTGTAGGAAGCCCTCTCCTTCACCAAGCGCTCGTACATGTGGGCCCGTGCCGCATCGCAGTTCAGACGGCGGCGGTGTCAGCCCTGCGTCTCCAAGCTACAATTATAACACAGCCACCAACAGCGGCGCCCGAAAAGGAAGCATAAGTATAGATGAAGTCGAAAAGCAGATCGATGAGGAGTTGGAGGAGTTGCAGAGGGAGTACCAAAGTACTATTTCTCGTGCCAATGCCGAGAAGCTTCCGCGCCATGTCGTTAATGAGGCTTTGAAAAGAATTTCATCGCACATTGATAGAAAGATGGAACAAGTGGACTTGTTGCGGGCTGCACGTCGCGAACTTGGACCCCCCCGAGCATCAACTGCTGTTGGCAATGGAACCAGTACTGAGCATGTTATTGCAGGCAAGCAGGTGCAGCGCAATCGTCTTGTGAATGAGCTGCGTTCTATGCTAGCACAGTCTGCTGAGAGGCAGTAATATAGTTGTTTCGATTAATAGATCTTCTCTGTGTTTCTTTTAGCCACACATGACCCTTTTTCATAACCTCATGCTTCAAGCCTCCTTATCTGCTCCTATTCAGCATACCCCAAGGCTGTTTTTAGAAAACTTTTTTGAATTGGTTTTGTGATATTGTTTCACTAAATTAACCGTTGATATGTTGTATTTATTACAAGCCCTACATGATTTTTCGTTTATATGTTAGTATTGCTATCATTGTTAGTGTTATTGGCTTATGGTGTTATTATCAAATACAAACGTCACTTTCATACATATCCCAATTACATTTATTTCATCATCTCGGTAGTCACTTTTATTCTTTCAAAATAAAATAATGAAGCCGCGTTCCTCATGAGCACAATTGCAGAAAATTCAGTCAGTGAGGACACAATGTGTGATTCCCTTCCCGAAGGAAAATCCACCTTGTCACGTTATCCCTTGAAGGAAGCGGAACCAGTCTCCGATTCCCATGATCTAGAAAGTACTGAAGGTACGTCCAGTGATATAAGTGGGAAGCTATCGCCAGAACAAATTCATGAATCACTTTCTACATTCAATCACAATCCAGAGGGGCGGCTTGTGTACACAAAAATCTCTTTAGTTAGTCTTGCTCTTCGTGATATTCAGTTGTTAGAGACGTATGTGTTTTTGCAGCATATTACACTGGACAATAATTCACTGACCACTCTTCAATCTTTGAGAGCCTTGAAAAATCTTGTCTATGTTTCTGCAAAAAACAATCAACTGAGTGAGTCTATATTTAACGACCTTGAAGGCAGCGCACGGACGCTTGAAACACTATGTCTTGAGGGCAATGCACTGGAGTCACTGGAGGGACTCCAGAATCTCAAATACCTAACAAATCTTTGTGTTTCGCATAATCACATTTCAAGCTTGCGGTACGTAAACTTTGCCACTCTTTCCAGCTTGTTGAGACTAGATGCCTCCTGGAATGAAATCAGCATTGTGGAGGTCAAGGTGTTCGCAATAAGTCGACTACTTCGTCATATCGATTTATCGCATAATAGTATACGACACCTTCATTTTATGGCCTATGTGACCACTAACCTCGAAACCTTGATCTTTTCGAATAACGAGCTGCCATATCTACCCCTTACTCTGGTGCAATGTCATGCCATGGTAACACTAGACTTATCTCATAATCATTTAGAAAATGTTGAGGATTTTATTGGATTGTCCTCTCAAAAACTGTTGCGTCATCTATCAATCGAAGGCAACCCTTTCCTTCATTCGTCACGGCCATTCGGCGGCAAGAAATCTAACACATTTTTCAACACTGGGGATAGCACCGACTTTTCTACTACCGGAGGCGATACAAAGAACCGTATGGACGATGCTAAGACGCTTAGGCAATTCTTGAGCCATTCGGAGATCACCTATGAAGATGGCGACGGCCCTATCAATGATAACCACCAGGAATTACCCAATCCCTTCGCGGGGGATTCCCTTACAGTCAGAAGAAGCGCGTGTGGGCCATCCAGAAAGGCTACACCCGCACATAACTTCGCCGATCTTACTGCATCCTACGCGTATGGCCTGGTACGTCATGCTCTTGTCTCATGCCGGGTAACGCCAACCCTTTACGAGATAGATCCAACTAGCGAGTTGTTCACTTTTCCTTATGATCGGCAAGTTAGCTTGTATCTGATTTCGATCCTCCCTCAGTTGGCAACACTCGATCGCAACATCATCACTGATGATGATGTATCTCGTGCCATGATTTATTTTAGACCAGCCACTTATGTTCATCCTTGTGAAGAGGATTTAGATGACAGAAATAATCCAAAAGAGGTAGGTTGTTAGCGCGTATTGCCCATCTTTCGCACTCAGGGGGATAGGGGGAACATATGCAAATAAATGTACATACAATGTTTTTTTTTTGCGCTCTTTTGAGCTGATTCGAAAAGTTCATTACTATTCCAAAGGAAGCATACTAACAAAATATGCAATTCAACCAAACAAGAGTAATCGGACACAAAGCGAATTGGAAAACTCTTGTATTGTCACATTTTCCTCTGCTGTGTTCTGCTAATGCATATATGTCTCTAGGGGTTTCTTTAAGAGGGAATATCAAGTTGTTTTACACATTCAAGTTCAACAATACCACAAAAATAACAGTAATAATTGTCACTTGGTTATATTCACCCCCCTCCTCGCAACAAAGGTCTGCTTCTTTTATATATTTACATTGACTTCGTTTTATTCTGAAGGAGCATTGGAAGAACAAAATTATCTTAGGTGGTGCCCATAATTTTTCTAGACTCAACTTGGGGGGATACAAAAAGAATTGGTTTACGCCACCTGGGTATTTTTTTCCCCATATTAGTGGCTAATGGAAGGGGAATCTCCTTTAGTAGTCGAGTGGATTTCTGGCAGAAGAACCGTTTCATTAACCCCTCAAAAAATTGATCCTGTCACCTGCGTCGAGAGTTCCTATAATCCTGCTGAAAAAGGTCAACCCTCAGAAAAGGTTGACGAAGGGCCACAGACACACGAAAGTACGATAGACGCATTTTGTCCTTTGTGTTTCTCTGGCCAGATTCTCAATCCAGTCGAACTTCACCCAACACAAGGACTGTCAAACAGCCGATCATGTCTTGCTTGTGGCGAGTGTGTATCTCAATTCGGGCGGCTCTTGGAGTCTAGGATACACACACATTTCTTCCCATGCCCGCTATGTGGCTGCGAGGTAGCGAACCCTAGCAAGAACCAGGTGATTCCTCAAATAGCAAGCCTTCCTACCTCTCCGATCTCGCTCAACAATCCATCTTTCTCTGAAGCCACGCAAAGCCATTCTGTCACTGGTCCATGGAGTCAGTGCGGCGTGTGTGAGGAAGAACGGTGCGTATTTATGTGCTTACAATGTGGCTTTGCGTTGTGTTCAGCGTGCCAACTGGCTACACATACCAAGGGTCGATTTCGCCAGCATGAAGTTTTGCCGGTAGAGAAGGCGTGGCAACGCGGTCCACGAAAGTGTTCAGCACACCCTGATCAAACTTTAGATCTGTTTTGCCAAACATGCCAGGTGAGTGGGTGCATTACATGCTGTTTCAAGGGAAGCCATCGGGGTCATGTTGTGGTGCCGCTTCCTGAAATCGCGACAGAGACGAAGGAAGCCATGGAAAATCACCTTGTACTCCTTACAAGTGCAGCTCGTGATGCTGCATCCGTTGAACAAGGAGCCAAGCTGCTGTTGCCAATGTACAAGGATCGATTAAACGATGTGCGGGGACAGGTTACCTCTGCTTTTGCAGCGTTGCGGGAGGCACTCCAACAGCGCGAGACGTTTCTTTTGGAGCAACTTGATGCATCCTCGCAGCGTGTCCAAAGCACTATCGAGAAGCATGCAAATGTAGCGTTAACGATCGCGACTGCTTTTCGGACGAGCCACGATGGCCTCCAGAAGCTTCTTGACACGCTTAATCCTGTATCCCTTATGGATTCAGCTGCAAGAATTCGGTGTAGCTACGATGCAGTGTCTTCATTTTTGAACCAGCAAATACGTGCAGTTGAGGGGTTCACCACTAAGCTGGGCACACAGCTTAGGGATCCAGAGGCACGTGAGCGTCTTGCCTCCTTCTTGCTCTTTCCTAACTCACATCTTGCGACCCCTGCAGAGAACGAAACGTCTCTGTGTGAATACAAGGAGCTACTTTCTCATCTTGGACATTTGGAGTTTATAGACGATGTTGAGTCTTCGTGGAACACGTCACAGACACTTGCAGAAGACACATGGGTAGATCATGTCGGTCTGAGCTTGGATAGCGTAAATGCCGTAGTAGGGGTAAATTCCACAAAGGATACTGCTACTAAACATCCGACAACTCAAGCCACATCAGTGAAGGTGTGTGGTAAGGGTGCTCACAACCTCGGCCTTGACATTGGATTCTCCTCTATAGAGGTCAGTCGAGGAGAGGGCATTCAGTTATCAGCGATCGATCCTCGCAAAGTACACATTTTAGGCCAGGAAGGTGCCCTGCAGGGTAAAGCGATGACATCGGAGGAGGAACGGTCTATTTTCCACTTCGCAAGAAATCATGATGCTCAAAAGGATTCGCGGGACTTCATGGTAGAACAACTTAAGGAGGTAGTAAATACACAGAATTCAAGTTTTTATCCAAGAAAGCGGCCTTATCCTCTCAGCAAAACTGCACATGACAACATCAACAAATCGTCTCAGATCTCACAGTTGGTCCCGCAAGGACCTGATTTGTCGTGCTTAGATGATGAGAGACCACATCAAGCTTTTGCTAGAGCCCGTTTAGAGTCTTTTTTTGAGCGTAATAATTGAACCTTCACAGATGCTCAAAGTTTGCATAGAAGGCAAGACAGAAAAATTTTATGCGCTAATATTTGACAATCTAAGCGAGGTAAAAGCCCTATAATCGCAATTTATCTCTTAAAACGAGAACCAAGCGCTTCTTTCTTCTTGAGCAATAGCACCTAAGTTATCCACTCATTATTTTTCTTTTGGGTTTTATTTTTTGTAGATCTTTAGAATAATAATTATTGCGTCCTTTTGGATGAAGTTTAGAGACATCTTTCGTTGTTAATGTTTTAATGCATTAGATGGAGCATTATTGCATTGCCGTCTGTGAGATCTGATTCTCTCACGCCGCCACTTCCTCCGTTTCGTCATTATGGTGGTAAAATGGAAGTTTTTATTTTAGAAAACACGACAAAAAGAGTAATCGATGCGAATGCTGGTGTCTTTTTTTTTTGCGTTTGAATCTCTATCGTAGAATCTGTAGTTGTTCGCTTCAATTCTCTTCGCATCTCAAAAAACTTAACGTTTTTAATATTGACGCTAGCCTAGGTAGCTCCAAATATATTATTTGACAGGAGTGCCCTTCGAGTAGGAAAGGGACTCTGCTCACAATTTTTTTATGTATAGCTAAAAAGAATATCTATATCTGTATATATAGATATATAATGTTATTGCTTCAAAAGAATGAAATTTTAAATGAATATAGGAAACCGCGGCACTCAAAAGTTCAGCCGGAAGCGTATCAACCATCCAAAGATAAACCGGAGCACAATGCGGCTGTTTTGCACAGAGATCCCAATGCATTGGACCAAGGTTCAACCTTAGATGAAAACGGAGGCCTTGATGCTTTTTACACAGTAGGCGAAAATTCTCCCTATACTGGAGTCATCACGAGGGTTCTTGCAAAGGAACAACACCAAAACTCAGCAGCACCCATTGTTTCTAACGTAAAAAATTCAACTAGGTTGCTCACACAAGCGTTGTTGGATGAAACGGATATAAGGAAGACTCCACTTGAAATGCACCCGGCACCCTCTGCTTCCAGATATGCAGAGGAGCAGCTGCTGCCTGTTTTCAAGGAAAATATCTGCGACGCTAGTTCGGATGCACCAGGGGAAGGGAATATGTTCGTAGATCAGGATAATTATTCCCCTATTTCTCCTTCATCCGGTGATGGAAGAAGTATCAGCCATAGCATGAAGGGTAATAGCACGTCGCCTGTCTGTGAGTGTAACGGTGTTGGCGTCGCGCCCGGGGGAGTCTTCAAGGTGTTGATGAGTCCTAGCGTTGTGGAAGTGGAGACTCCCGTGCACAACGATTATGTAGACTTACATCGAATACAAGAAGATATGGATCTGGCGAGTCAATTGAACTCACAAGGCAGAACTCCTCTTGGTGCCGTGAATAATACTCCTCTAGTAGAAAGCAAAGGCTGTAATGAAAATAACACCATGTTGACCTTTAACGTAAGCGCCACGTCAAGTTTCGATGAGGATATTAGTGGTTCTTCTTTTTCAAAACAACAATATAGGTATGGTTTCATTGGAGCATCAGGGAGCAGTGCCAGATGGCATGGCAATAGTGTCAGCAATAACGATGAAAAGGCTCACGAGGGTCAACTCCCATTGGGATTTTTACTGGCATCGAAGCGACTTTCGGCAACCGAAGGTGCATCAATGGAGCTTTTAGCGTCATCCAGGGCAGATTCATCTGCGATTTCAGTGTCCTCCTACGATATGCCACCGCTTCGTCCATCTTCCTCTGAATTAATGCGATATTATGAATTGGATCGCAGAAATTGTGGTGAGCGCGGTGTGATGGTTGCCTCGGCAACAGCTATGACTATGGTTAAAAATAGACAAACACTCTTTAGGAGTGGTAAGTCGATGGAACTATTTCCCTCGCCAAGGTTAGGCACTCAAGTGGATATACCAGTTCGGATAGTCCACTTCCATCGAGAATCTATTTCTTCTTGTAACATGGACTACGATATTGACACTATCGTGGTTAGCCCATTCAATACATCTGATATCTCATCACGATACATAGGTAATGAAAGCCAAAATCGGATTCTGGATTTCCAAAATGAAAGAATTCTGCATACCTTGAAAAACAAACAAATGATTCAAGCAATTTCATTCAGTGAGGCTGCCGAATTACTGCAGGCAGGTATCAATGTTAGCCCTGAACCCCTATCACAGAAAAAGAAGAAGAAGAAGAAGACGTTTTCCTGGTGTTTCTGTTTTGACAAAAATCAAAGTGATACTGTTCTTGACCGTAAAATAATGCAGAATAATGGGGTAGGCTTGACATCACACCCCACCTTAACTACGGTGTCGTGGAGAGAAGGGCTTAAGGTTGTTGCGAGGCTCAAGGGTATCCCTTATAACCACGCAGATCCCGTTCACAAACGTATCTTGTTCACCATCTACTATGCCCTTATAGACCCGAAAAGTGGGAGGCCACGTGATCAAATTGTGCCCATTAGGAAATCCTGTGTGGAGGAACAGGCGGCAGAGGATGTTCAGCTCACTTTTCCGCGGAATCATCCCGTATCGTGGGAAGCGGTCGGCTTTCAGGGCTCTAACCCCGCTACGGACCTTCGAGATACCGGAATAGTTGGGCTGCTGCAGCTGCTTTACATGCTTGCTGGCTATGCCGACCTGACGCAAACCCTTTGGCGTCTCTGTCAATCGCCATATTCCGCTTCCCCTTCTGAGAGCCTTTCTTCCCCGGTCTCCACCCCCCAAGCATCGGCAGGATTATCGATGCTTAGCCAGGATTTGCCTTTTGTTCTTGTGGTGTTAACCTTTGTTGGTCTTTCCTTGGATTTCCTTGAAAAAAAAAAGCCATCGATGTCCCTAGCATCGTCATCTCCGATGCTGGGAGGCGGGATCGACGCTTCCTCGACTGTTGCGACGTCACAGCAAAAGTCTCCTGAGAGGTCCACCACTTTTGAAGAGCCCTCGGTATTTCATGTCTCTCCTGTGTTGTGCGCGGTCTGTGAGTACTGTATAGGGTGCCTACAACTTTTCTGCGAATCGTGGCAGGAGTTGATCGAAAAACGGTTTCCAAATCAACCGACAGTAGCGGATTTTGGATTGGAGAGGTCTCGACTACGCGATCGACTCATGAAGAGTCGTGGCATGGATCTCGTAAAGAATGCTATCAAAAGAGCCAAACAACATGCTTAGTTTCTGAGGCAGTTGTTCAGAATGCTCTTTAAATTTTCCATTAAACGTGAGGAATATGAAGAAAAGAAATGCCAATTACGACGGGAAAACTTCCTAAGGGAAGAGTCAATACTAATGAATAAGTTCTTGCGAATATTTGTTGCAAATGCACGTGTCAAGGTTGTAGTGGCCAACATATTCAAGTCTAGTGCATTTGTAAGTGAATGGAGACAAGCAAAAATGAACTTTTCTTAGCAACGTGCAGCATGTGGGGGGGGGAAGGAATCTTTTAAAGAAAAAATTCAGCGATTTCCTTCACCCCACCCCACAGTAGGCTAAATATATAACAATAAGGATATACCTGCATAAGCTAACTATTGCTCGTTTAAATTTTCTTCTTTACTAAATTTTACTGCTTTATTAACGAATTCATAGTCTAGCCCTTTTTGTCACGAGAGAAATTAGAAATTGTGATAGTATATGATTGGATAATCATACCTTATGTTGATATAAATATATTAAGTAGTGTATATACGTTTGTATATATACAATGGTGTTTATGATATTTTCCAGAGATGATTTTTCTATTCTTACCCAAACACATTGCATTTTAACCCATTTTCTGAGGAACGGTAGTTTCATCTTCTTTAAATTTAAAGGTAAATTTGATTTATAAAAGGGAAGTGTTGTAAAGTCATCTGGATTCAATTCACAAGCTAAGAAATCAAAAGAGAGACCAGTCACTTTCATATTTTCAGTATAACATGACTCAAGAAGCTTCCAGTGACGCGATGATCCGTCGCGTGTGTCGGGCCTTCAGTGGGAGTTTCGCCAAAGATGAAGCCACAGCGAAGGAGCTCGGCAGCGCGTACTGGATTAGTCGCGTCCTCGGCTCAGGTGCAACCGGAACGGTGCTGTATGCGAAACGGGCATCTGATGGTGAGCCGTTTGCAGTCAAGTTTGTCGACATGGAGGGTATGTCTGAGGCTGACAGGAATCGCGCGCAGGCCGAGGTGCATTGCCTGCTGAATTGCGACTACTTCTCGATTCTAAAATGCCATGAGGATCTTGCTAAGAGGGATCCACAGAATCCTGATAATGTCCAAATGATCGCGCTCGTTTTGGATTACGCTAATGCTGGTGACCTACGTCAAGAAATCAGAAGTCGATCCAAGACGGGCCATTTCTTCGAAGAACACGAAGCCGGCATGCTCTTTCTTCAGGTTTTGCTCGCAGTTCATCACGTGCACTCACGTCACATGATTCATCGCGATATTAAAAGTGCGAATATCTTACTCTGCAGTAACGGGCTTGTGAAGTTGGGTGACTTTGGCTTTAGCAAAACATATACGGTCACCGTTTCAGAGGACGTTGGCCGGACTTTTTGTGGAACACCCTACTATGTCGCACCGGAGATCTGGCGTCGCAAGCCGTATAGCAAGAAGGCGGATATGTTTTCTTTAGGTGTGCTCCTGTACGAATTGCTGACACTGAAAAGGCCTTTCGACGGAGCTAACATGAATGAGGTGATGCAAAAAACGTTGGCTGGACAGTACGAGCCATTACCGAGCAAGGTTAGTCCGGAGATGTGCGAAGTTGTAGCGTCACTGCTGAATGGGGACCCGATGATACGTCCTTCAAGTAGTAAGCTTCTTGATACACCTATCTGTAAGCTTTTTATGTCAGGTTTATTGGAGATTGTTCAATCTCAGCCGATCTTCCAAGGGAATCTCCGTGAGACGATTGCTATGCAGATTCAGCAAACAAAGCAACTGCTCTGTCGAGACCGACGTATGTTAAATCGTAAAATGGAGGAAAGTTCCAGGAGTTCCGTATCAATTTTTACGACTATTCTAGAGGGGGCTCAGCCGTTGAACCCTACTATTGGCGGCCTTATCATCTTTGACGGCATAGTTCGCAAGCAAAGCAGTGACATGGTCTGGAAGCGTCGCTATCTTTGCATCCGCGCCGAGCTTCATGATGGGCAAACTTGCGTGGATAATTTAAATCCATCATTCAAGAGCCTTTCCCTCATTTTGGCCGTGTCGAAGGAAACCATGTGGCAGCAGTGCATTCTTACATCTTTTTCGGAGTTGGAGGATGTTTTTCCAGTGCCTAATAAGTATAACAGCTCAAATGCGCCGCACGTGTTCGCGGTAGCGTTTAAGACGGGCAAGCGTCTTTCCTTTCAGGCACGAAGTGATGAAGAAAGAGATTTGTGGATGTCCAAGATTCAGGATGTTCTTGGCATTGGTGATGAAGAAGATAAAAATCCATAGAATAAGGAAAAGGCATTGCAGCATTTTTGATATTCGCTATGTGATATTTGACCTGTTTTTAAGGAAGGGGAAAATGAATATTCATATCAATGAACATTTAGTAAGATGGTGAATATCAAACTAACAAATTTTAGTGCGTTAACTCTTATATAGTTCCCCTATTTATTCTAAGTGCACACATTTTTCTGCTGATCGTTTTTTACCTGTTGTTCATTGTGTCTTTTCGGGCCTTGGTGCGCGGCTTAAGGAATAGCCTTCGTTTGTGTTTTGTAGTGTGTAAAGCAACACTTTTAGATGTTATGATTTTTCAATCGTTCCCTTTTGTTGCTATACGGCGAACTCATTTATTTAAGAAGGTCCTAGGTCAAATTCTTTGAAACACATTTTCTTATGATAGAGGGTCTTCTTAAAAAAATGAGTGCCAATATAGTATCTTGCTTGTTTTTGTACTTCCAAGCGTTTCGCGCATCGTGTAGGCTTCTCACACATCACTATTACAATTACACATGGTGTTCCATTTTTTATTCGGTTTAAAATATATTAGCAATGAAATATAAAAGAAATCTACTTTACATGCGGATATATATATCTAACCACAAGCATTGTTAAATATTTAAACGACGCATTAACTAGTAAAATATCGATACAAACAAACAACGGATGGAAGAAACATATAATGTTCAACGTTGGTTTTCCACTTTCATAACAAAAAAATTTTCAGGGCGTCAATTTTTCAACCAAAAAGAATCAGGATTGACTATATGAATATATTCGAGATACCTATGTGAGCGCAAACAACTTTTTCTCCGTTTAATTGCTTGCGTATTCCTGTTCATCATTTCAATGATACTTTTACTTGTTTTGTATATATTTCTCTTCGAATGATATTCATCAAATTCTACAATGTTTTATTTTTTATACTGAATCTGATTTGCTATTGTTGCTGATATAGATTCCTTAATAAAAAGCGTGAGGGGACCCTATATCATTGTTTTGTTCAGACTCTGCTTCGACTTTGTGAGGGCATTGAGGCAAACCAATACTTAAGCCGATTGCCCGAAATAATACAGTGGAGTACTTTTGTCTTAAGTTGCATCACCCTTAAATGAATAATTCCAAACATTTTCGCATTCGCCCAAAGATTGACTGAACGGAGACAATCCTCAGGAGTAGCGAAAGTATAGAGCGTATGAAAATATTGAATTCTGTATACTGAGGAAAAACTTTTTTTTAAAAGTCAATAGCCTTTTATTACGTCCTTTAATGAGGTCGGCAATCGATACAGGTAAGTCACAACGTTGGGAGCCCCGCGTATTACTTTTTATCATCTTATATATATATATCTATAGATATATATATATTCGTGCTTTTAAGGATCCAACGCGCAATAGAAATGTGTCGCAAATTAAATGCCATCGTACTTTCAATAATTCTTTCTCACATTGATCAGTTTCATTTCTCTTTTCGTTTTACCTAACCGTGTTTTTCGGCGCGCGGATTTCGTTACTTCACAAATCGCTTTTATTATAAGCAACGCATCTTGGAAGAAATACTACTGATAGCGCATTTTTATTGTATATACATATATCTCAATGGGGAAGGTTTCTTTCTTCAGTGAATCCGTTCTATCGAAGATTTCTCCTCAACTATCATCGCCTATCCGTCTCTTCCATACACATTTGCGCTTCAGTGCTCCAAAACGATGCTGTCGTAGTCTATTTGAGTTTACTCGGGGAGACTCGTACGCGTTCGGAGTGGGGTCGGCCGTTGCCACAACACGACGCTTCAATCCGAACGGTGTGCATATCACTCCGATTACACAGCATCCGGAGTACGTTTCGAAGCTTACTGAGCTTAACGAAAGCTTTGAAGAAGCAAGAGAGCTCATCAAGGATTCGTTCGACAGCGCTGGTACTGTTTATTTTGCAGAAGATCTAAACGATGCCAAGGAGCAGACTAATAAAACACTTGAAAAATGGAAAGAACTTGTACAGTGGCTCGAGGATCGTGGTGAAGTATTGACGTTGGAACAGTTTCGAAGGGAAACGACGCTAAAAATGAATCAATTAGAAGAGGAATTGGATGCTGCTACGTGCAAAGGTCAAAGTTAAAGAGGTCTCAATTTGTGAAACAACACTATTACTAGTAATGACTTATGAAATTGTGACTGCACACTTTCTACACATGAATAAAATCGGTTGAAAATTCTGTTTGAGAAGGATACCTGGCTATAGATCCCCTCACCCTCCCTGTCTGAAAATGGTTCCATTCTTCTCTCTCTTTTTGTAGGTGACTCTTTTTTTCTTGAGATATTCAGGTAGATTTTTTATTTTTTAAAAATTTATTTGCCTATTTTTCTCTTTCCTCGTTGAGTGTGATAGCAATGGGTGTTCCAGATTTTCTCAAGTTTGTCGCACGCTCCTCTCCGAGAGCGTTGTGCCGTGTACCACACAGCGGCTCAAAGTCTAGCCTACTGAGGTTCGATTACATTCTCATTGATGCAACAAACGTAGACCAGACGATTGGCATTGATGCGCTTCTAGAATTTCTCAAACTCCCCTCCATCACCGTACGAAAGGCTGTTATCTTCGCGTTAGATTCCCAACGGAGCAGAGAGGGGACGATGCGACACCATCGGCAGTCGCACACGATGATTGGTGATCTGGATGTTCGTGTACAGCGCATGTGTGTTAGTCTAACTGAGCACTACCGGCTTCAGCTTCAGGGTGAAACAGACGGAAGCAGATACGGCTCCGCTCCGATGGTGTTGGTAAGTGGTCGAAACGTAGCTGGTGAAGCTGACTACAAGATCATGGATCTTCATCGCACGATTACTACCGCTCATTTGCTAGTTCAGGAGGGCAACCTGCCAAGCTTTCTTTTTATTTCGGAGGATTCGGATATTCTCTGCAGTGCACTGTGCGGTCCTGCGCCCCAAACCATCAGCATCGCCACAAATTTACGCAGCACTACATTTGATTTATGCATACTGCGAGTGGAACATGTCCTGGAGTACGTCGCGGACTGCGTAGAGGCATTAAAATCGGAAAATGATGCGGCAACAGGCGCAACGAGCAGCGTTACCCTTGAGCAGTCCTCATGCGCTCCACCAATCAAGACAATCGGGGCGAATGCCCCGGATATTCCCTCAGGGCGCCAATACGGGGACGAGAAGCCACGCGACGGCGAGGATGACGTTCCACGAAGGCGGAGGAAAGATGGCCCCAACGTCGCCACCGGGGTTCGGATTGAGCTGACTGAAAGCAGCGCGGACGACGAGGACGAGGATGCGGGGGGCGGCACGTCGACGGCTCCCTTGGAGTCCGCGACAGCAGCACCGGCGCCGCAGCGTGAAGACGCCACGGCGTCTCTGGTTGATTCCCGCCGCGGTGTTTCGCTCAACCAATTTTGTAAAGAAGCCGGTCATATTGTGGGGACCACCTGTGTGGATCTCGTTTTCTTGTTTGTTCTAATCATGGGTAACGGGGCCAACGTTCCACCTCTAGGGCGGGGCGTGACTAAGGTCGACATCGCCTCCTGCTGGCAGGCCTATTGCCACAGAAAGTACCTTGGTGCGACTGCAGATGAGAAGGTAATGGGCCGTACACTGCTTGACTACGGTAGCTCAACTGCCGAGCCGTCTGTGTCGTCCATGAGGGATACCCCCAACGAATCCCAGCACTTGGTCTCACTGTCTCTGGATTGCAGTTATTTGTATTCCATTCTAAGGTCCGTGCATTATGCCGATGATCAGTCCCGCGCACCAGTCGAAGAGGAGAAGGATGCTGCCCGTGAGTTTTTATCCAACGCGGTCTATGTAACCCTTCGCTACCTTATTGGATGTAATCTCGAAGGGGGGGCCACGCTCACGGAGACCTTCCTAGATTCTCGACCACTCCTTGAGGTGGAGACGAGAGCGCCAAATTTAGCGGCCGTGCTGTGGCTGCTTGGGCAGCAGCAGCGGTTGTCTTTTCGGTTCTTACTGAGTGGCTCGGGTCTGAAAAATCTCAATACAGACCCCGCTCTCGATGGTCATCTCCCGGTGGGGGCGGTTCATACGGACAGAAAGACTACAAACACGCCCTCATCTCTTCAGCTTGATGTGCGGGAGGCTTTAGTTTCTCCAACGCCCGCATTCTCTTGGGCAGTGAGAGGAGCGGGCAGCCGCAACTATTTCCTGAAGGTGGTAACGTCCAGCAGGAACGATCCTATTTTGTTTTCCTCTGTACCTTCTCCAGATGGTTGTGGTATATCGGTCTCTTCTTTAGTGCGTCAGTATGCCACCCATCGCGCCGACGCGGTAGCGGCAACGGACAGTAAAAAAGATATTCGCATACCTATATTCAATGCTCTTATTGCGACATGGAGGCGTAGCGTAATGATAGGCATCCCACACCTCCAAAAGCTTTCCAGTGTATCAACTCTCACAGTTTCGGATTCCCCAGCAAAGCATGTCGAGCCAACACATAGCGACCCCTTGCTTGGGGTTTCCATGACGAACACTGTCGCTCAAATTCACGAGCAAACAAACCACGGCAAGAGTAGTGATACCCAGGCTGCGGAGGGAGAAGATTTAGTATACAGTTTTGAGCTTCGCCGCATGGTGCCCGTTCTGTGCAGCACGTCTGGTCAGAGTAATCAGTTAGGGAAGGGTGTCAAGGGTTTTAACTCGTCCGAGAAGGAAGCGGCCTTACGCTCGGTACTTGGAATTTCATTGGACTATACACGCCAGGACTTGGCGACGTCGGATCCAAAATCTGAGCCCACACTTCCTCGGACCACTAGGGGTAGGGACAACAAAGATCATGCTGAGCGCACTCGTGTTCGTAAAATTCCAAGAAAAGAGAAAAACACAAAGGACATGACTGCATCAAGGCCTAAAACTCATAAAGTTCAGCAGAAAGAGTTAGCAACTTCTGCTTCACATCCTGTTAAGAAGATGCGGCCTGGCAGAAAGGAGCGAAGGAAAATGGCTCAGAAGCGTCAAGTTGCAAATACTGAAAAATAAGGTCCAAATTTTGAATGGCATTAGCTTTTGTCTGCATCCAAAGCTGCAGGAATAGTTTACCATCTATTTGTATGCGTGAAGGGATCAATGCGACGACGAGTGTGCAAAACGGGGCTACAATTATTCAGGGAGGGAGAGGCTCACATTTCGATGATTTTTATACTCAATTTTGTTAAGCAGGATGAGTCATTATATTTCAGAGTAATTCATTAATATATTAAATCGTGTAATTCACTTTGCCCTCTACAAAAAAAAAGTAAATAAAATACATAGTAATACTATGTTGTTGAATGGATTCTCGGAGGAAGGAAAACAAAGGTGTTCCACCATAGGTGTTGCGGGTTAAAATTACTGCTGTCATTGCTAGCAATATTATCCTCATTAGTACGCCTGTGTGTCACATATGGGTTTCAAATTACAAAAATTTTCCAAGATTATAGGTTTGGGCGGCAAACATAAATCAAAGGATACTGAAACCAAACAACAAGATAGTTCGACGGGGAAAATTGTGCAAGAGTCGCAATCCCCTAGGTTGGAGAACAAGAAAGGCCAAATACAGAATGAAAATATTGACACTGCCATTCAAGAACGGCAACCGTCTCCCGTCGAAGAAGCTCAAACAGCACCAGTGGAGCAAAACCGAGCAGAGGTGCGAGTGAGTTCCGTTCCAGAAGAGAGGTTACACAGCGGCAGCTCTTCCATTCACGGTTCTCATTTCGTGACAGGTTCCTTTCCACTCTGTGAGCAGGAGAATGCAAAGGGAGACAATTTGGAAGCACAGGAAGTTCATTTCCGTGTAATAAATACCCCAACTGAAAGTAGCGATGAAATTAACATTTCTCTTGACCACAGCGATGAGATTGAGAGCGCAGCGCATAGCTCCAAGCCCGCTTCGGACCCTGGGACCTCGGAACCACGTTCGGTTTCTTCGATGAAGCAGAAAAGTGATAAATCTGAAACTCTGAAGAGGATTAGCTGTGAGACGGTCTCCAAGCCGATACGGCCTCACGCGGGTGAACACGTTCCCAAGTGTTCGTCATCTTTTTCTGAATCCAAATCGGTAAGTTTGGACAAAGACAAAGACCAGCATTCGACGAATACTTGCAAGGATGCTAAAAGAAGCCGTTCGAGGCAGCAAACGAACAGGATTGAAACAACACCCGTTTTTAGGAAAAAAAGCGTCGATCGCAAGCATGTAGCAGTAAAGGAAGTCTATCATCCCTCGTGCGTCAAGAAAGTCAACTATGAAGGGTCAGATGTGCAAGTCTCTTCTCGGCATGAAATTGTGCGGTCAAGTGTGGCAGTGTCTCCGAGTGTCGTGCCCTGTGGGGATTCAGCAGCCTCAAATGGACGTGCGAGGCCTCCCTCGAATTCAAAAGCACATGCTTTTCGGATTAATCAAATTTCTAGCTACGGGGTTGAGAAAAAACGCTCGCCATCAATGTCTTCTGATCGTCGTTCTGTAATTTCAGGCTTAACATCTTCTCATCTCTCAGGACCGCGTTCTCCTCGTTATTTATTGCCAAACCGCAAAAGGGACCCTCTTTTACACGGACGTTGCGCTCCAAGAAACGTTGTGAACCAAGACAAGGATGGCATCGCACCCGATGTGTTGGAAGTCATTTCGAAATGTAGTCAAAAGGGACGAAGCTCGCAGCCTCTGAAGCGTGGTCTCCCTTTGCGTGTATCACCTCATCAGCGGAATGGTTGCTTACAATATGCGGGATTACACGCAAAACTCATGACTAACGTGGTGCAGGATTTGTCACTCACCCAAGGATCATCGGATCATTCAACCCCAAAACGATACAGTGGAGAACGTGAGATGCGTCACTCAGGGCACAATCATGTGAATCCTGTAGATGCAGAGTGTGAGCCATTATGGAGCTCGAACTCTTCGACCTTGTCTTTGTCGTCTCCACCACATGGCGTGGAAAGACCCCACAGGACACCCTTGCGTAAAGAAAGGTCTTCCCGTAGTAGCCATCAGTCTGTAGAGCAGCGACGTGAAAATTACGAAAGAGGTATGAGTTTGCCCCAACGTAATAGCTATAGAAATGCGTTACCAAACCATCATCTAGCCTCTCACATATCCCCGTGTCGCTGTGGGTTTCAACGCGGCCATGTAGCTGACGATCATCGCGACCTCCGAGGATATCGGGAATCCCGTTCGACAGGAAACTGTTTACCCCGCCATAGTCCAAGGCCTGGGGAAATTGAGACTGACAACGACTCATTCTCAGGCTACGCCCATCATTCGACCTCGTTGAGCTCCCCGCTACGACGGGACACTTCAGGCTTGCGTCCGGCTAGAAATGTGATGTTGGGTCGTCAGTATTTGAAAACTAGCCCGACGCACATGCTAAGCCGCCGCACTTCTCCGAAAGCGGCACCTTCTACCCATCTCTCGTCCCAACGCGAAGCGTCTGCATCCGAGGAAGAGTACATTCTGGATGAAGTCCAGTATAAGTTAGACCTACTTGCTGAGGAAATTGCGAATCGTGACTATAAAATAGAGCAAGAAATGCGGTCAAGTCCGTGGAAGCGTCTTTACCATCACAGTAATCGTCAAGAACGGGAGGAGAGGCGTGCTTTGGTGGCTCAGTTCAAAAAGCTCGCGAAAATTCGTGGGAAGATTGAAAATGGCACCATCCATGAGGAGATCAAAGCCCGAAAGGACCGGATACGCAAGCAGGAAGAAGTCCTGAACGATCCAAATGGCGTTTACCTGCGTTTGTACAATGCGAGACATAGCGCCCGCACTACTGAAGGCAGCCCGAACACGAGCCGAGGCAGCTACTATGGTAGCACCTCAGGCAGCGCACATGGCCGTGTTCAAAGGAAGCAAGGCGGATCCGATGGGCGACGGGGCCGCGGTAACGCTTCTACGTTCGCCTCTCCATCGGTGTCTGGTCGATCTGGAGACCACAGCCATGGGGCGGTTCGCCGCACTGAGGCCCAACGGGAAGCCTTCTTTAGCAATATGTACACCAGAGCAATGACCGAAGTTCGAGAGAAGGAAAAAAAGGTCCAGACAGCACGCAAAGAGAAAGAACAGCACGATTTGGATGAGCTTGTGATATCCCGCCTGACGGCGCGTGTTGAGCGTGACCTTCTTCACGGGCGGCATTATCGAAACAAGGATCCTCTCGCTGTGGCCCAGAGCAAATGGAAAAAACAAGCTAGCAAGGAGGATAGCGCTGTACAGACTTTCGTCAACCAGCTCATTCACGGCCCCAAGCTTTCTCTGAGTGAACAAAAAAGGATGGCGTCCCGGCTTACTGTGCAAGGCTATATCAAACCAGAGACCCTACAAAAAAAACAGGAGGAACAGGAGATGAAGGGGTGCACATTTCACCCTTGCATTGGAGATTATGCTGGTCTGAATAACTCCGCACGACGAAGTGCAGTTTCTCCCAATGCAGGTAACCGGAAGGGAAGCGATAGCGGTTTATCCCGAACCGATGGCTCTGAATATAGAGGGAAATCTACTGGAAAGAGAAGTGACGGCAGGATAGCCGAAAATTGTTGCAACAACCTGTACAAGAAAGCTTTGCAGGGAAGGGAGAGAGAGGAGGAGAGAAGAAAGGAGTATGAACGGCAGCAGCGCCTCAATATACTAAAAAGCCGATTGTCTAGCGACCATCACTTTCGAAGACGGGTTGAGCTAAACCCATCTTTGGCGGAACATTTTATGAGTTCACTTTCTGTATAAAGTGCGATGTAGCCTCCAAGTTGAATATCAGCAATATCAAGCTTGAAGTCCCATACGCTTTTACCATAACTGTGACCTTGTATCAAATTACCATGCATCCACACTTTGTTTTAGATCAGGATTTCTGTAAGGGCAGAGATTTATGAGCTCCTTTGGCATGAGACATAGAGCTAATGATAACTTTCCTTTTTTTTACATCGCGGAAAAAACACCTGTGCTCTGAGTGTATCCATTGAGTGTAGTCATGCTTTGGTGCAACAGCAAAGAACACATGGCAAGTAAAAAGAACAACAACACCGAGAATATATGTATAATCTAGTGTCCTGTGGGATCGTTTGTTTCAGTCAATATTCAAAACAAAACTTGCAGTCAAATGTAATGCATGCATTTAAAGAATAAACTAAAACATCCATTTTATTTGTACACCAAAATAAAAAAAGCAGTTCCCCAGAGCACTCTTCGGCATACCAAACACACAACTGCAGTGCACAAGGTGACGCAAATTCCCAAAAAAACACATCGTGGATGGAAAAGGGGATACAGATAAGAATAACAAAACTGATGAGAAAAATTCACCTTGGAGTTGTACATAATGCTTCAAATGGTGTTAGACCAATCGTGCTTACAACCCGGTGCATCAGTGGTCGAGCTTTTCGGCCGTTTGGTCCGCATCTTTTGAATCTCACTTCGTTATTGACGTTTTCTTCTTTGCTTGTCCCGATGCGATACAGCGCGACCAGTTCAAATGAATCTACCGCATCGCATTGCAAGCACTCTTCTGTTCCTGCAACCTCGAATCCCATGGAGCTGCTCACACATATATTTGGAACACATCCAACTGCCCTGCGTCTGCATCGGCAGCTCATCATCTCATTGGCCAACGGAGATGCGGAGTCCGCGGTGGATCTGGCTTCAATACTGGCGCATACTATCCGTAAGGTTCTCGATAAGGAGGAGAAAAACACTGATTCAGCGTCTTCGATGGAATCGGATCTTCAGACAGGAAAATCTCCTGAGGATAAATACGCTTTACCTCTTGCGTCTTCAGACGACTTAGACGAGTCCATGGCAATCGCAGAGAGGCAGATAAGCAAAATGTTGGCGTCAGAAGATCTTAAGCAACTCCAAAGTGGTGCACCGGAGATCGCTCAAGGAGTGGGATCACTGAGCAGCCCTCGTCCGTCTTTTTGGCGCTCCCCGGATTATCTCTGCATCACAACCCTCGAATCGATCTACGAGGCGGTCTCCTCTGAAGGGGGCGAGGACGGCCCGCTTACGGTCGCTGGGGAACGCGGCATCGTGCAGGAAGGGCAGGAGATGGCGATCTTGGATCAGTACCTCGTGAAGGAGGCGGGCCGGCTCAGTGCACAAAAGAATGCGGTGGCGAAAACGATTTTGGAAGTGGCTCGGGCACTTGATCTGATGCCGGAGGATTTGCACGCCGCGGAGGGGGCGTCACTTCGTCATGGACTTGTGCAGCCGCATTCTCAGCAGCTACCCGGTGATGCATCCCGCATCAATGCCCTGCGCCACTGCAATCTCGTCGTCCGGGCAGAAGTGCCCGATATGGGAATTCAAAAGGACGATGATACCCTTAATGTCAGGATTCGTGAGGAGCTTTCGATACTGAAGAAGCGTATGCGTGAGAGCGGAGCACCGCTTTCGGATACTGAAGAGAAAATGGCAACTTACGAACTTGTAATGATGCATACAACCATGCGTTACGTGGTGGGCATTCACCGAGACCTGCAGGTCGCCCTCGATCACAGTGCGGGTGTTACGAAATACATGCAGAAGTTGGGTGTCAAAAATCAAAAAGGTTCTGCTTTCTTCATTCAAAGAGTAATGCAAGCATTGCACCTTACCCCAGAACAGTTAGCAAGCCTAGAGGGGGACGAAACCAGCGCCGATTATCCCTCCGTGGAGCGGCTCGAGCGAACAGAAGCCATGCAACGGCCTGTGTTGCCCTACACTTACATGCTCAAATGCTGCTTATGGTTTAATATTCCATCAGGAAGCGAGAGTTAAACCGAAACAAAAAACTGCTAGAGTACACAGAACTCCAGCAATTTTATTTCTCTTCCATACGTGTTCATTACTTCCATTCGAGTTACTCACCCTTTTTGTAATCGGTGTACCGAGTCAATAAAAAGGACTTTTCGTGAATTGAATGCTAGGCTCGAGATATCCTATAGTGTTCCGTTTTGAACTGCAACTTTCCATTTTTTTTCCGAACATTTTTCATGTATGTAGTGTCACTAAAGCGATTAGCCTTTGCCACCCTCCTCCCTCCCTCTCCATTGATTTCTTTGCCAGGTACTCATTATCCAGACTAACGCTAACCTCTATCTAGCAGAGAGTAGTGTGTTCTTAAAAAAAGAGTAGACAGGAGGAGACTATATTGTCTTTTTTACATATTTTATTTTATTGTAAAATAAGCATTTATACTTATTTTGCTCTGTGAAGCAAACGCGTCTTAAGCAACAGCGCGAAGAAGACTTCGCAGCCACCCTCTTACCCATCTGAATCATCCTGTCCATCTAGTAATCCCGGTTCGAGCTCTTATTCGCTGATTCTATACCACAAGCGGCGCCCCTGATTCTCAAAATGGAGAATTTGAACAAAAGGAAGAGTACCAACATGGATGAGTCGCGAAGAGTTACCATCCTAAGGAGGAGAGGTGAGAGAAAGAGAGTAGTCCCAGAAGCTAAAAACGCGGATTCGAATAGGAAGTTGACCTCCTCGACATCGCATTCGCGTATCATCACCAGCTTTTCTGGCGGTATCATTCCTGAATACAAGGGTTACATGCCTCGTATCGGCCACACGGCCTTTATGTATAATAAGAACTTCTACATTTTTGGCGGGTTGAATGCAAAAGGTCATTTTGTAAATCACTTTTGCTTCCATGAAAAGCGCAGCTTTCTGTGGAAAGAGATGCGTGGGGTTGGAAACGTGCCAACTGGTCGTGCGAATCACTCTTTGGTTTTCTGTGAACCACATAAAATCATGATTTATGGTGGCCATCGAAACTTAGAGGTATTCGATACTTTGTACACTTTCAACTTATTGACTAGTCAGTGGGATAAGATTAACTATGACAAAAGTAATAGCCCAGGTCCCCTTTTCCTCCACGCCGCGGTGTACGTTCCAGCGACCAATAGCATGTTTGTCATAGGTGGGTTTCACCAGCGCGCGTACAATATGTATCTAGGGCATGTGTTTGACATTCGCAATCGTGTATGGTGTGGGTTTCCAGGGCCTAAGGGAGTTGATTCACAACAATTGCAGTTTGTTACTGCCACCTATCACGAGCCATCGGCGTCTATAGTCATCCTTGGACTTAGGGAGCGCGACACCGAGGGGCAGGATGGAATGGCAACGCCGTTTGTTTACCTGCTTAACGTTAATACTTTGATCTGGACTCGGGTGCAAACCTCCCGGTCTTCTGAGAGTCCAGTTCTCTTTCGAATGGACGTTGTCTGGAGTACTTTTCTATGTGAATTTGTGATGATGGGGGGTTTTTACGACGAAGGTCAGCAAAGCTGGTATTTTCCGCTTAATTTATCGGAGCTGACCGTCCTAAACGAGGCTGAGTCACCAGGTGGTGCAGCCTCGCCTCAGTCAAAGTCTTTGCTTGATGTCAATTCAATGAGTCCCTCCACTGTGTCCTTACAGACTAAAAAAGGTTCCTCCTATGGTTTCTTCAAATTGCAACTGAATGACTTCACATGGTCTGTGGTTGAATCGAAGTTTCCACGCAGCATCCTGAAGGGGTTAGTGGCTAAGACTCGGGAAAGGATAAATGAGCAAATTATGCAAAGTAGTTTTGATGAATATTCGAATATGTTTTCTCCCACCCACGCAGGCCGCCCGCGATACCGCTCCATGAAGCGTTCCTCTGATAGCCTGTCACCCAAAGGAGAAAACTTGTCTTTAAAAGAACTAGCATTGATTTCCAGTAATACGCTCATGGCCACCCCTAAACCAGTAAGCAAAGCTTTGTTGTACACCGTCAAGGGCGCACCTATTTTTTATCGTAAATACGCCTATGCAGCGTATTATCACACCCCTAGCAATTCTGACAAAAAAAGGGTGAGACAATTCCATTACCTCATTATGCATGGTGGGCTGCGGCCCGGCGAGGATTACGCTATGTTGATGTTTACACCAGAGAATGGCCGTACTGGATCACCTGCTAAGCATGAGCGTGTTGATTCTTGTGTGGAAGTGAGTATTATACGTGATAACGAAAGTGATTCGAGTAGCTTTTTGAATGCCGTTCATAACAATTCTGAAGGCACGTTCAAACGCGTTTACGGGGAAACTCCATTGCCGCTAGACGATGAGAGCATCAATCTGTCGTTTTCCTATCCTGATAATGCCCAACTTGATGTGAAAGATGCACTGCCAGTTAAGCTTCCTATGATAAGTGGCGCAAACGATGCACTCCTGAAGACTCTCCCCGCCAGTGGTAACAAAGAAAACACAAGTCCTTTTGCCTTACTTTACCACGAAAACAACTCCGTTACCCATTTTCCCCATTTGTTACTCTATCCAAACTGCCCAGTCGCTGTCTTACGCTCCAAGGCGGACGTTAACGATTGGGCAACCTGCTTTTACTCCGACTCACGAACGTGGTTAGCGGAAAGGCTGAAAGAAGCGATAATGCGGGATCGAAAGGAAAGAAAGAATTTGCGTTTGCAGAAACAGCATCAAAAAAATCAGAAAAGGGACCACGCCATTGCTCGCGGTCGTGGGGACGCTGGGCTCCATCTGAGCAATACGGAAAGTGATTCCGACAGCAGCGAGGATAGCAGCAGCAGCGAGTATAACATGGAATTTGGTGATCCTATTCCAGGAGGTTTATCTGGATCCCAAGGACACAGTAAAAGGCGTGATACTAATTCCTCTGGCAAGATATTTGCCAACATGCCATCCCCTCAGAATCTGAAGGACGAGGAAGAGGAGCTATTCCAACGTGATTTCTTTACCAGAAATGACCTGGATCTGTTTTCTCTCATGCCAAGACACTTCTCCAATGTTCTTGGTATCAACCTCCCGAAAGATTCAGAAGTTGATACAGAGGAAGAAATTATGAATTTATTCAATAACATCGGTCCTGGTCGCCTGCACATGAATGTAAAGCGTCGGGCCGAGATTCAGCGGCTTCCAAGCGCAATTTTTCGCACCCCTTTATCCTCAAAGAATGAAGTTGTGCACCATGTCGGGGACTTGGGTAGCGCTACAGCCTACGTTCTTATGAGCAACGCATTAAAACTGCTTGAGGGTGACTACTCACCGGAGGCCTGCGCGGCGCGGGCGCGGCTTCGGTGGCGCTTTCTGCGTGCTATGGTTCGGACTGGAGAGGCCGCATTTATTCTCTACCGTGTGAATCGAGTCGAAACCAAAAAGAGGGCCTTTCGGGTAACAAGCTCTCTTGGGCTGCTGCTAGCGCCAGAGCTGCATTTGGTAGGCCCGACGCGGACGCACAAGGTGCCCTCGCGACCAGTCCCGTACGTCCTCCCGCGGCAACGACAACATCTACACCTCTCAGCGGAGGTCACACCAAGCGGCATGATGGTGTATAAGAACCTGAGGCGCAATGCGATGTAATCTGTCTGAGGAGAAAAGGCGGGACATGAGGGAGTGAGAGGACAGGAAAAGAGAGAAGACAAATGTAGTATTCATCTCTAGTTTTAGGTCATAACTTGAAGCATTGGGGGATCTATCCCGTTAAATGTACATTAGCATCGACAAAAATTGTGTTGCTCTTTTGTTTCTGCTGTGTGGCGTTAGCCCGAAAAGCCCACAAACAGGTGGAATTTTGTGGCGCGCTCTTCTTTTTGTTTATGCTTTTGTGTCGTTCTTCTTCCTTCAAGGGTGGGGAGGGGTGAGGGGGGGGGGGGCTCAATGAAAATTTGAATGATGTAAAATTTTATCTCTTTTATTTTTTTTTAAAAGGGAAAAATAGATTAATCCATCGAAGCAATGGAAAATTTGAATAGTCTAGAGCAAGTTACGTTGACCAGGGAATACATAAAGAAGCATCGTTTGAATGAACTATTCGCCCACTTTCTGAAGCTTCTTCTATATCATCTTCCGGAAGATCCTCGAGGGTTCTTATGTAAGGAAATCACGAAAATCCGTGATGAAAAGACCCGCTCGTCTTTTTTCAATGAGAAAGACCTTGAAACAATGTTTGAGCTAATAGACGTGACTCGACAAAAGTTTATCACAGAACAGCAGCTGTGGAATACTTGTCGTAATTTGTCCATGAATGAAAACGAGGATGCTGATAGCGAACAGTCCAGCTCTACCCAGCAAACATTGGAGCAAGCTATTGCAAATGCAGTCGACGAAAATGGTCACGTAACGCTAGAAAAATTCAAGGAAGTGGTTTCCATGTCACTCCTCGTCACAAACGTGTCCGTTGAGTGATTCAGAAATTAAACTATAGTGGTATTTATGTCATCTTTTCGAATTGTAAATCTATAGTCGATCATGTTAGATAGAACTATGAAGGAAACTTAGCATGTAACTTATATAAGCCTTTCTGAGGAAGAGAAGAAACACCTTAGTCGCTGTTTTTGCCTCATTTTGGATTTTCCACGAAAACTTCTGTTTCAAACATGCTTCTCAGAAAAAGGTCCTATATTACACCTGGTATAGGAAGTTATACGTGCAAACGTATAGACTGCATCCAAAAATTTCCCTTTGCTCAATGAAAAGGGGTTGGTGAAAAATAGCACCACATATTGCTCTACTTTAGCTATTGAGTAGTTTTTCTTGTTAATGCTCGAGAAACAATTATCAGCTCTCTTAGCTCACAGTCTAAGTTGCTACATCCGAGACTTAAATGAAGAACAGATACAGGTGTCGTTGTGGTCTGGGAATCTCGTTCTCAAAGATGTGCACCTGAAGCCGGATATTCTTGAGCAAATCGCACTACTAATTTTACAGTGGCAGAAACAGCAAGGACAGCAGGAAAGTGGTATTCATGATTCTGATTCTTCCCATAATAATTCCTCTGCAGAATGTGCTACTGATGATATGAAACACGCAGCAGCAGCTCAGACCCTGCTGATGCCTTTCACAGTTGTCAAGGGACTCATTCGGGAGCTAACCCTCCGCGTTCCGTGGTCTAACTTGGATCAGGAGCCGGTGAGTGTTGAAGTGATGGGAGTGGAATTAGTGTTTGCACCGCTTCGCAGCCGACCATTCAACCCCGGGGAGGAGGAAGCACGCCAAAGTGTCATCCTACAGGACCAGCTTAGCCTTTTCGAAAAAAAACGTCATGCTGCAAATACTACGATGGCGGCTGTTTGTGAAGAGACTTCAGGAAGCAAGGAGATGCAACAAAAAAGCACTGCCGGCGGCGATAAGCCGAGTATGTATGTGAATAGTAAGAGGAACAAAAAAAACAGCAAAACTTCCTCAATTTTCAATTTAGACGGGGTATCGACAGTTATGACATATGTGGAAAAACTCGTGCATTCCCTCGCTTGCAAAGCGCACCTAGAGATTCGTTGTGTTTCTGTACAGTATATCTTTGACTATCCTGGTCTTCACCCAAGGCTTGCAACCGCGCTGTCGATTTTTGTGGATGAAGTTTATATGGACCCTACAAAGGAATCCTTTGGTGAGCACTTTGCCGAAGATTTTTCTGCGCAGCAATTCAACGCGGTCACGGTGAAGGGTCTTCGTATGGCAGTGCACGCAACCCGAGCCTTGCACCCAACTCCGACGACGTCACAGAAGGTAGGTGAAGGGGCATCAACGGAATCCTGGTCTCAGAAACCTGCATCGTCAGAACGTCCAGCGGCAGAGAAGGGAAAGAAAGAGAAAGCTACGACGGACCCTTTTGACATGCAGGAGTGCTTTCAGGCTTTCTGCGAGAAATGGAAACATACCGAAGTTCTAATCGAACTGAGAGACGCACTGTTGAATATTAAGGTGGGCTCTGATAACGGAGGAAAATTCCCAAATTCGCAAGAAAATGCTCAAGGGGAAAAATCCGAGAACACACATGGGGCTCGCACGTATGATTCCTCATCGAGGGCACGAACCGTTCTAGAAGTATCGCTTGGATCTTTGGTTCGCTCTCAGGCCTCCTTCGGTGCTCTGCTGGCATTGAAGACACTTGTGTGTTCTTTTCAGCATGGGCTTGTCGGGGCCCCTCACCGCAAGTATTTGCATTTGTTGAACTGCAGCGATGATTTCAACCTTGGGAATAGCAGAGCGGAGAAACGGTGGGCCTTTGCGTTAGCGTGTGTACGAAATGCTATACAACAACCAAAGCAACGTTTGTCCAGTGGTGGTAATGAAACTAGAAGTGTATTGGAGTCCATGATGGACTTCTGCAAAATTCGACGCTTGTACTGCGGCCTATTCAAGCGCTTACAAGGGCTCTCCTGGCTACCCCCTTTGGATCTAGAGGAACGTAAAGAAATTATCAGATTGGAACATCAGCTTACCATTGAGCAGATCCTTTTTCTGCGTTGTCTATCCCGCGCCGAGCTGGGAATGGAGGTGGAACTAAACAAGCTTCAGAAACGATGGATCGCGTCTGCTGCAGCCCTCCGAACAAAGCCGTCAATTTTGTCAGGTCCTTTCATTTCAGAAGGGTATACAGGGAGAAGGGGTAGGAGGGGTCTTTTGGGTTGGTTTCGTTGGGGCGGGAGCGAGAGGGATCAATTGTCCATCTCGGAGTTCGCATCAACTGACATCACGAAACCTTCGACGCCGAGAAAGGAAACCGGACTAGCGATCTCTATGAAGGCCTCAAGTTTAGAATCGATTGATCCTGAAGCTTACCGGTTTCAGCTATTTCATATGGAGTGGAGCATTGCAAAGCGATATCTTGCCCGCCTTGAGATCCCTGACCTTAAGGAGAGATATAGAACGTTGCACTTCTCAGACCTTTTTCGCTCTCCATCCTCATCGACTGAGAAAGGGGACGACTTGAATTTCATGGCGCAATCTTCTGGTCTGGGCCTCCTCCTTCTCGTTCGGTGTAATGCGCTCGAGGTGTCATTCATCCCGCGTTACTGGACAGCAGAACTAAGCGATATTTCAACGTCAGACTTCTTTTTTGCACATTTAGATCAAAACCTAATTGTACGTATGAGTAATATCGAATGGTTTTACAACACAGTGCAGGAACCACAAGACGATCGATCGGGCCTTTCAGTCTTCGTCAAATCGTTTTCCGCATGCTTCACAGGAACTTTTAATACGCCTTTGTTGCAGTCATACGAGAGGGACTTCCCACAGAAACAGGAAAATGAGGACTTCTTGGTTGTCAAACGCAATGCAACGTGCACATGCATGACAGTGATGGTGTCGCCTTTCTTGATAATACTTCGACCCACGCATGAAATGCTGTGGTGGTCGAAAGAAATTTTCCAATTCTGGTGCGTCTTTAGTGAAGCTTACATGGGCACCTCTTTCTCAGTACTTTCGTCACCACCTTGCGCAGATCCCCTGATGGATACCACACCAGACTTTTCCACCGAGGAACTGCCTGTCGTTCCGCCAACACCAAGGAAACCATTTCCGCTTGTGAACGTCTATGTATCCTACTTTGACATTTTGGTACCACTTTTTATCAACGATATCACTTCCCCCGGAGGGGATTTTAATGATAGCACTAACTTCAACATGTATCCACAATCGTCAGATCTGGAATCGCATCGAGCATCTACGACACTGGCATCGAGTCCCTTTACGCAACATCCTCACAGCACTACTGAGGTTGAATCTTATTTTGAAACAAATGCAAAGTTCGCTTCCGGTCTTGTGCAAGTTGTGCAAAGCAGCCCAAGCGGACGAAACGAGTTTCTGAGCCCCTCGTTCAACTACATCGCAGATGAAAATCTATTTTTTGATGAACCTTATCTCGTACTTTCCATTCCATGTAGCACTTTAAAAACAGTACGAGGCCCTTCAAAATGCTACAAGGGTCCAGAAGAGGAAATTCTGATCACCATCGGCAAGGAACTCCGCGGCGTTAGGTTTTATTGTCAACCCGGTAGCATGAGGCACCGGCGACTGTCGTTGACCAGCACGCTGGAAATTTTGTCTGTCACCAGCATCTGTGTCCTTATGAATCCCTCTGAGGTGTCAGTAGGCTTGTACAACGGGATGGAAGTGAGCCTCGAGCCGTATGTGATAGCGCTTCTCAACGATCGCTTGCTGAAACCATGCATTCTTCACGACACTGAGCATCAATCAAAGACGCAATTTATTATTGATACTCTTGACCGACAGTGGAATGCTATCCCGAATGCGAAGGAGGGCTCCTGGTATTTTACGTCACCGGAAACGCTTTGTCTAGATAGAAATGCCTCGACAGTGACACCCATACCACGTCATCACGGTCGCGAGTATGCCACGTTGTTGTATAGATGGATGGCGGAGCACCATTGCGCACTTGCGCGTCAAACGTCCAGAACGAACATGCAGGTGCGAGTCGATGACACTTCGAGGGAAAATACACAGCTAGCGTTCTGTCACAGCAAACGCACATATTCTTTCTGTCTTGAGTTCACTCGTGTGTTTCTGCGAAACTTCTCCCATGAGGATGTAGTAGCGGTTGAGCTGATGCGTCCAGCTGAAGTCCCAGTGGTGTTCTTGGAGTATCGGCACTTTTTTGAACACTTTTCTAAGGGAGCACACGCCTTGGAAGTGATAGTGAGTCCATCAGATTGCTCCTGTTTTGCGTCACTTGCGGATGTTTCCATTACAAATGGGGCCAATAAGTCTTTGGGGACCATACAGTCTCTTTATGTGAATGCTTCTCCTAAAAGCAATGCCTTGGTACACGTGGATTATTTGACAGTTTATCTTCGCGAAGAATTTGTAGAGTGTGTGGAATTAATCCTGGCAACAACCAAAACCATCAAACAGTCGACGCTCTTACAGCCTCAAAAAGCTTCACAATCACCGCGAAATGCAGCCTCATCTGATTTTCTTGCATCCTCTTGTCTTCTGAGCATGCCCTGGAAAGTGGAATTCGATACGCTGTTAGTGGAATTGCCCTACACCAAGCTAATGGACTACCCATACCGAGCTTTTTCGGTTATTCACAAGAATTTTTGCATTAACAGCAGAGTAGAGGATCAGATAGCGCATATGGAATTGAGTGGGTGGATCTCCAAAGCGCTGCGAATTGAGGAGGATGTCGCTTTTGAAGAAGTACTTGCACCCTTTGTCGTCTTGGGCCCAAGTATTGGGCTGTGTGGCCCCGCTGAGGAGTTGCGTTATGCAATGTCACTGAGATGGCCTTTGCTTCAGACACTTGCCACAGACATTGAGGGGCCTGAATGCTGCTTCCGCGTCTGTGGTGGGCATATTGCGGTCTACATGCCTTTTTTTATGCAAAGCATGGATTTAGCGAGTAACTCTTTTTACGCAAAGCTCTTTAACCTCAGACAGTCCCCTTTGGTGAAGTGTGGTCTGTCTCTGTCTTCGAATGTGTGGGCAGCCTCAACTGATATTGCGCATGATGCTACAGACGATACCACAAAGCCCAGGAGCCCGTCCCGTTCTCCCTTCTCATGCTGCTCCATACGATTTCACGGCCTAGTTAGCGATTTGGACGTCTTATTAGCCTCTAATTCCAATTTACCCCTCGACATATCAGATGAAAGCACTTACTTTTATCTGCATCTTGGAGAGCTCTCCTTTCGAAGTGCCGTATTAAGCACCCAGAACGAGTCTTCTGCGCCGCTTATCCCCTCAACATCTGGATCTATTAGCACGCTGCCTGGAAGCATTTCGATAGATGTTAGGAAAATATTCTACTCGCCCTTCAGTGGGCGGCCGCCTTCCCCACTCTTGATGGAGGTGGGACTAGTTCTCACACTCCGAGTATTGCTGGAGCTGAGGGATGATCTAACTGGGTATAAATACACGGCTTCGGATAGGAGCACCGATTTCACTCTGCTCATTGACGTGTGTCCGGTGGATGGAATGACACATCAGGAGAGTGTGAGTAATAAAGGCCATACACATTTACCCAAGAGCGAGGCTGACATCGTCAATGTGATTATGTCGGTTCGTCGGATGGAAACGCTTCTTGACGTGATAAAATTCAACCTTATGATGACCTCATTCTCTAACGTGAATGGTGGATCAACATATGGCACAGTTAGTATGTGTTTATCAAACTCTACACCTATGGCACCCGGCGTTTTCCTTTCACAATCTGAGATCCTTCAACATGATACACCTCGCGCAAATCTTTCATCGCCTCGAGTATTCTCGTCCTCAGTGACCCAGCCATTGAGGTTTACCACCATGCTGACGATGTCGCCCATGCGTCTTGGGGTTTTCACTCATGACAAGCAGTTAATCTCTTTCAAGATTCTAGGTGGGATTCAGAACTACTGCGCGCGAGGTGGAAAATGGTCTCAGAGTGTTGTTGCAAACCTTCAGATTCGTGATTTGGTTATCGATGCCGTGGATTACAAGATAGCGTCATCGGCAACATGCGATATGACACCCTCACCTTATCCCTCAGAAGAATCACCGAAAAGGAGGGGTGGCGGTGACGCTGCCACAGGCTTAGGCTCGGCCTCACTCGTTGCAAGATCTCTACTAAAAGTGCGTCTCATGGGGGCAACGATGGTCTTAGTAGAAAATGTCTCGCCATGTCGTGGTCAGCAATCCTTTCCATTCCTTGTTGAAGGTCTTATAGAGGATGCTGAGGTTTACACCGAGTTAGATTTGTGGCTTACTCTGATGAAGCTGTTTTCAGATTTTATGGTACGGAAATCCTCCCAGACAAACGTGCTGGATAATCTAGCAATATCAAGCAAAAACAGGCCTCAGCATATTAGTGAAAACGCATCTTACTCTGAATCTGAGGCAGCCGGGCTCAACTTTTCCGCGCATAACAGGCTCTGCTCGCAATTCTCGTCATCGTCGACAATTCTGAATTCGACAGTTGGTAGAGTTGGTGCTCATTCGGAGGTGAGAGTGAGCCTTAAGAATACTAAAATAGTATTCAAAGAACCGTGGGAAGAAATGCTGGCACTTTTTGTGCTACCTAAGTGCTCTACTTGTTGGATACAACTAAGCGATTACAGCGTGCAAGTTGATGCTGCAGCTATAGAGCCGCCATCCTTGCTGGTAAATATGAACCTGCCAAAGCAGGAGTCAATTGTCGGCACTCATTCAGCGTCTCTAACTCCAGTGTTGGATTGGAAAACTCCCAGCAGCCCCGCTCTGGTGATGTCTGCTTGCTTGACGGAGTCATTTATTAGCTTTAGCGCCTCACTAAATCTCCAGAAGAAGCCATATCAGTCTCTTGATGAAATATCGCGTCGGCCATTGACCCTCGAAATAAAACATCGCGTCGACATAAAAATACAAGATCTACATGTTTATTGCGACCTTGTTCTCTTGAACCGACTTTTGCGCTTTGTATCGGGGAAGCTAATTCCCACTCTTCAACAAAGTGTTCAGATGTTTACCTCCAGGCTACATGAGGCGGATTCTGCCAACTCCCCAGCCATGGCGGCAGAAATTGGTGCGGATGATACCGGTTGTTCCCTCCCGACGTCTGGATTGGTTTCATGTGAGGTAGTTTTGCGTCGCATGGAGGTACACTTTGCTTTTGAATTAGACACCATGCAAAGGGCTAGTAATAGGCAATGGAGGCTTCACATAAACCACCTATCGGCTGTTACGGCTGCAGATGTTTCGAAAATTGACTTTACTAGGGAATCCTCCCTTCTGCAATCAACGAAAGCTAAGGAAGAATTCATACTATATCATGTGGTGAAGGTGAACACAAATGATGTAGAGCTTCACTGCGGTTCTCTTCATCCTATCCCACTTCCAGCCTTCAGTGTCGAGGCACGTATTCCAATGTCTTACTGCATTTTCGTTGAGAAAATAGAGGAAACAACTGAACTGAGCACGAGTGAAAGTGGTGATGTGAAGCCCAATTATGGTCCAAGCCCTCGTTACCTGCCCTTGGGCTTGGTGGCAAACTCTGAAACCTACATCACAGAGATTTTCGTTAAACTCGCATCCGCCAGTCATGTGTTTGTTTCTTCCGATCACATTCATGATGGGTTTCAAATTGTATCTACCCTCGCGAAGATGCGAACCCACGCCGCAAATGTCAATCACTGTTCTACTGAAGGGAGCTATCCTTTCTTTACCCAGACAGGTCATAGTGAAGCACTTGTGCGGCCTAAACAGGCTTTCCAATCTGCCGGCGTTGCGTGTCGTACATGCACGGCTATGAGACTCACAGTTGAAATTGTCGATTTTATGCTGGATATCACAAATGTTGGTACGCATTCCAGGTGTACCCCCTCATTGTCTGAGTGCAAATCGTTTGTCGGTGTGGCCCCTATGCAGAGCCTTGCAAAGCTCCACGTGACTGATTCATTGGTTGTGTGTTTTGATCAGAATCCCTATGGAGAAACTGTCCGAATGCAAATTTCGTTAATGGGAGACTTTATGGTATCTAACGGGAGCGGCACCCCAATTCTTTTCCAACATACACAGCTTGAAACTTTTTCCACTGCAGAGAAAGGGTCAGCTCCGACACACTTGCCCTCAAGTCCACGGACAGTCGAATTCACGTCGTCCATTGACTCCTGTACTCAGTCAATCACTCTTGAGCTGAGCATCTTAGGTGTGGCACTAAATTTATCCCCTGAGACATACGAATTTGCTCTGTGCATGAGCCAATTGGTTTGGTATCTCTTGCCTGAGTCTAATAGTGTTTACAATAGTATCAACACGAGTATTCTTAATAGCTCAAGTCCTCAACCACCACCATCATCCCCTGCCGACCCAACATGCTACCCACAGCCGACGCGGATGTCTTTCTCTATCAAGATCCACAGCTTCGGTCTGCACATTGAAAATATAGCCGTACTACTGCTGCGTTCTATTTATACGGATGCATCGACATTGCAATCGATTTATTCCTGCTTGGCAAGATCAGCAAGGAACGATGAATCAGGTCAGACCCCATCTGAGAATTTGTGTGCAGTCTCAGTAGGAGAAATCTTGCTCCAATCAGAGGGAGAAACCAAATTTGTGTTTTTGCACATGAAATCGACCAAAATCCGAGTTGGGGCTGGCCACATCAACGTTAAGAATGACTATCTGCATCTAAACAACTACAACGTAGCTTTCTTCATGAAACTAATGGAACGTATCATGTCGCTCGCGACTTACGCTGCGCAAAAGATAGGTGTATCTCACAGGTCCTCTCAGAATCAGTTTGGGTTCAATTTATACTTATCCCTTGGTGAATTTTGTGCGCGCTTTTATTGTTTGGATAACCCGTTCCTAACTGAGGGGTATGTTGAAGCATGTTTTCCAAATATGACGTTTGAATACGTAAATGATGTGCCCAGGCGACGCTTTGCTTTCGAAGTCGAAGATGGCGTATTGTCCTGGGTGTTCTACCCTGCCCAACCGCATCATTCTTTGGCTCTTACCACGGCAAAGACCCTTTTGACAGAATCAATAATTTTAGTGACCTCCATAAAGGCTTCTCTATTTGTAGAGGAAGACATCGAAAGACTATCTCGAATTGTAGATCTGCGTTTCTGCGATATAGAATGTGTCTTTCCCACCGGGAAAACGATCCAACACTGTGTGGAAGCAGTAGCGCAATTTGTGTTACCTCTTTTCTCATTTATTTTGCATGCACGTACCTCCAAAACATCGCAAACGTACTGGACAACGCTGGTTAATTCTGAGGACGGATCCAAATTGGTGAATTCAGAACAGCATAAAACGCATGCGTCTTGTGGCGCCAAGGATAGCGATAATCATGGAACCCGCACACCGAGTAAAAAACATGCAGACCACCGAATTCTCTTCCAAACTGAACAGTACACCTTGCATATTCGAGGAGTTGATATTCATGTGAAAAGTATTGGCGAAGAAAATGCCGGGACGAATTACGCACCCAGAGCATTATTTCTAGCGAGTTCGCCTACGCTTTTGAGTGTCCGTTTTGAGGAAATTGAATGGGAATACTCAACAAACACGACTCTTGGCGATACTTTGCGACTACAAGTTGGGTCGATCTCCAGCAGGATTCATCCCTCTCTTCAAGATGATTTCGTTATGGCTCAAGCTACTAGTCAGGAATCGTTCTCGTATGCAGATTCGACCGCTGCTCTATATATTCGCAAACAAACAGTCCCTTCCTCCGCTACTCGGATTCAAACGTGTTCCGTTGCGTGTTATGTGCAAGACTTTAGACTTGTGGTCTCCACTAATTTACTCTCCTTTCTTAACAATGAAGTATTGGCTCACCTTGCAGTAGGGATGTCACGTGTATGTGACATATCCAGTCAGTGGAAAGCCCATAGACACAGAACCTCTCATGCATCTTTAGCTCACACTGACAATAGTCCTGCCATCCACCAGATTGATAGTGGTGAGGACCGTGTTATTGCTATTCACACTGACTTGTGCCTTCGTCGTGATTTGTGTCTCGGCGGGCGCCACGGCAAACAACTTCATTTCGTCAAGGGCTCTCTTCTCGGGCACTCACCACAGAACGTGCTCAGGGTAACAAGTGCTAACCAAGCCCGTCTTTTGCTCTTCCGATGTGATAAGTCACAGGGTGGAGAAGATGCCCCTATTCTGATCGACGAGGGCCTCACCGTTGTGGTGGAAGATACTCCACTGATTCTACACGATGTTAACGGTTTCAAAGCTGACATGAACTTGGTGCAAGAGTATGCTATACTAGGCCCACGCTCTCTCTTAGTTGTTCCTGAGGAACTCATCATGACTTCTAGCACACACGTTACTCAGAAAACGATCCAATCATCATCTTCAACGGCAACTACTGGTGATGAGATTACCACACGATTTAACCTGAACGTACTTTTGAATATGAAGCTTCAGTTGTGGTCTCCTCACCAGAACATCACCGTTGATGCAGAAGTCACTGCACAATACTATGTTGAAAAGCAAGTGCACTCAGGGGAAGCCAGCAGGAGCGCTGTGGTTGTGGGTGAATGCGGTGAGGTTACCCTGCAGCGTTTGGCGGTGGCGTATGACAATGGGCACATAACCACCGATCCCATAAACTTCTCAGTTAACGTGCAACATCACCGATCTTCAGTGAATGATGGTAAACCCGACTTCACCGCGGTTCACGGAGTTCTGTCACCTGTTAAAATCTTAGTCACTATGAGTCATCTCAGACTCATCATTGCCATCTTAAACCTTCTTTCGGAAGGATGTGCACACGTCAAAGCTGGGATGTGCTTCGGAACAGATAGACAGACCAATGGGCCAAGGTTTTCACCTCTTGATAAGCAGCGGAAAAGCGCTAGTGAGGGAGAAACAAAGCATGTCGAGCCTTCTATTCAACTAGGCTTAACCATCCCATCTGTTGAGCTTGTGATATTAAATGGGGTTTTCAAGCCACTATTAGTGTGCAGCATGTGTGCCTTGGCCTGTCAAGCTTCCGGACGTCGTGACTTTTCTTCGGTTTCCTGTCGCTGCAGTGGTGTTTTAAGTCTAAGGGATTACCCTGCGATGGGGTCGCCTCCCCGCCTCCTGGTTCATCTTTCACCTGAAATAAGGGTGGACTATGTACGCTACGCTAACAATGGGGTCTCCCTTACAGGTTATTTATCATTACCCGATGGGTTTCTGACGATTCCTGTAGTAACCTTACTGAGACTGCTGGAGGCACAGAAGAGGCTCCAAGACCAGTGCATGGAGCCAAGTGCCTTTGTCTTTAAAAATGAACTTGGAGTGCCACTTATGTTAGTGCCAGCGGAGGTTTCCAGTCTTGAGCCAGCAACTTCAACTGCACCAATACCGTTTCACAACCTTTCTGTAGATTCTTCGGTGAAAATAAACCTACTCCAGTATAATCAGATGGGCTTTCGTGTTTTCGTTGCCAATGAGAATAGGCATAACCCGCATAACTTGGCTAGAGGACTTCCGAGTACGAGGGTTGATATTTCTACCCTTGAAAAAGGCACCACTCAACGTTTTCCACTCCACGAATTGTCCATTGGCACCATGGATGCTGTGCTACGCTTCGATGAGGCTTCACAGTTGGTTCGCATAACCACTTCAGTGAGTATTCGAAACAATATGACCTCCAGAACTGTTAGCTTCCCTAGTGATGGGCAAGCCACACCGTTCCTGTTACAGCCTATGCAATCTAGTTTTGTCCAACTAGGGGTTTTGATGCATTGCTTCAATATGCATGTGGACGAGTACGAGTTTTACAGTTTGTATCGCGGCGCTTTTTTGCCATTTCACTCCATTATTAGTGTGTTTCTACTACTATTTGACCTAGTAAGACCGGGGGGGGTGGACACGGAAAAGACGCGCTCAGGAGGACTGCAGACGGATGTTGGTAAGCAGCCGCAACCAATGCGTCCCCGTTTGCATTGGGACCGTGTGGCTTTTATAGACTCCAACACATTGATTCTTCCTGTTGCTCTAAACCGCAATCTACCACAAGAGGAGCGGCACATAAAGCCACAACACCTCAGCGGCTCTTCTCAAATTATAGTCAATTTGGTATTTAAGAAGAAACTCTCACGAGGAACCCAAAGCCGCACCATGAGGCTGTTCCCTAAGAGTGAGGTGGAGGTCATAGTCGAGCCAATAGTCTCCATACTTAACTGTGCGGGAAATCTTCTGAGAGTAGAATTGTTTGTGCCATCCCCAGGTAGTGGGGATGCCACCGCATCTCTGCGTCCCACAGCTTCCCCCCGCAGTGTGGCGCGATCAAAGCTACTCTCTCATGGAGAACGATTCGAGTGGTATCCAGACTTTCCAGAGGTGCTGATGCATGCACCGTTCGCGAAGCTCGAACTTTACACCTGTGGAAATGAGTCAGGATGCATTATGCGCTCAATTGACTACTTTAGCTTATCTTTTGATAAGGAGTGTTTCTTGGGAATGCATTCCAGTCAGTGCCCGACGATGAGCTGTGGTGCATTGATCGTGCAGAAACTTTCAGAAACATTAGTTGTCATCAAGGGACTCGCAGTGCTTGTCAACCAGCTCCCGGTTCCCGTCTGTCCAATAGATGACTCTTTGAAACCCCTGATGTTGTGGGGTGAATCCCAGGATCAGACAGAGGGGATCATGCTGTTACCAGGCCAGCAATATCCTCTTCTTTTCCCTTGCGACACAGACGGCAGGCCGCCGAGAAGGCGGGAGTTCGCTAGGCCCCTTCGCGCACGCGTCGCAGTTGGGAGTCCCAGTGCTAAGCCGTCACAGGCCTTTACGTGTCCCTCTTCTGTTGCTGTGCCTGTATTCCTCAGCTCTGAGGACAGCGACCATGAGTGGATTTTTATGGCATCCAATGAGGGCACAGATGCGGCAGCGACGATGTTCGGGTCCCCTGAAAAAGTTATTCCGCATCTCCCTTTGACCATCTTAAAACCGGCGTGGATTGTTCACAATGCCCATCCATCACTTGCACTACGCCTTCATTTTGTGGGCTTGCATTGCGATGAGGATGCGTTGGTGCGACCATTGCAAACGCTGGAGCTATGCCGCTTTGGGATAGGCAGACAGGGAAGCCCTGAAGTCTGCTTTCGGTTCGAAACACTTGCAGAGAATGACAAGAATCACGGGCGAAGCGGTGATGCAAGTTTCTCTTTCGAGTGGTCTGATCCTTTCAGGCTAGCAAGTCTTGCTGAGAGTGCGCTTTCGATCACAGTGAAGCACCGTATTCGTGTTCATGATAGCGATGAGACCGATGAAAAGAAAAGGCAAACTGCTACAGATACGAGGACCAAAGTGCAGGCTTTTGCAGAGAAGCTGCACGATCAGCATGGTGTTTATCTCTTTACTAACATCTGTATCCCAAAGTACTATAAAGAAAGACCTGAGGAAGAAGCCTTCACGTGTTTCACATTGACACCACTTGTACATGGCCAGCAGTGCTCTTTCGTTCTTTCCTTGAGCGACAAGCCACCCTTGGTGATTGAAAATCGCACTTCTTACACAGTTCAGTACCATCAGAGGTTGTGCTCCAAAGTTTGTGCAGATTCCCGCGACGTGTTTGCTGCATCTTCCCCAATGCAGTCAGCATTGGGGTATCTTATTTTCCCATACACGGACGTCGCCACCTGTTGGGAAGTGGTTCCTCTATCTACACCTGTTCTGCACTTCGTTATAGGCACAGAACATGCCAAAACTCAGGATTGTGAGTGCATCGTGGATTTGGGAAAGACGGAGGGCGCAAGTGGTGCAATTAAAGTAGGAAATGTCGCCTTTGTGATTACAACTCAGGATTATCAAAGCCGCTGCTTTTTTGTGTCCATCACAGAAAATCGAATGCTTGAGAGCCAATTGCTTTTTCAACCCCGCTTTGTAGCGCATTTACATGTGCTCATTCACCACCTCTCCATTCTCTTGGCATCCACATGCGTTCCTGAGAAAACTGCTCATCTTTCCGACACGATTTTCAAACCATTGCTTGAACAATGGCAAGTTAATATGAGTCCCTCCATCACAGCAGAATCCACCGATGCGGAAAAGCTTAACATGCTTAAAGTGACTGAGCTCAATGTCGTGCAGGTATGCATCACCTCCCTTTTAGCCGAGGCCTCTTGGAACGAGAGGCATGCCCTCGTGGAGTTACATATTAACAAGTTGAGTTTGACAGACTGCACATCTCCGTCGCCTACATTTCCAACTGTGTTGCATCTTGGTGTCGGGAAAAGGGAGGATTCACTACCAGAAGGCCCTCTGGAAAACGAGTCACCATGTTTTTCTTTGATATTACATCTTTTGCGACCCGGGCGGCCTTTCTCCAGAACAGGAGACCAACTGATGTTTGAGAAACCATCCACGTGCAATATCTCCTCAATGGATCAAGGACATACGAGAAAAGGTGTTGGTCCTCAGACACAGACATCGGGTCAACTTTTAGGAGAGTATCCAAACGGCGGAATCCACACCAAATTGGCTACGATCCTCGTAGAAGAGCTACGCTTCACCTGTCCTATGGTTCATGTTTGTTTGCATGATGACTTTCTTTATGTGATTCGTCAAGCTGTCGAGAGCGCAATGGAGGTGCATAGGATAAGCCAGTCATCACTTTTGCCGGACAATAAATCCGTTCACCTTTGTTTGGCAGCACCGCTGCCACATCAGCCTGCTCGATGCCAATGTTCACTGAGGAAGGACGATATTCTTAAGGGTAATGAACCCCCTGCCAAACAAGTGGCGACGATGTACAACTTTTATGTAGCTAAAATGTTCATCTCTACCACATCACTATGTGTTTCGTTGAAGCGGCGCACGGACAATCGCTTCAATCCTTACGAGGGCCTTGTAGATCTTCCTGTTCCCTCTATCGAGAAAGCTGTGCTTGCTATTGGCGGGTTTCATCGCCGAAATATCAGTCAACACTGTTGCACCCCATGGTCTGCACTATCTGCTATCTTGTGGCCGTCATACCGCTTACAGCTTATACTTCAATTCTATAAAGTGATAGGAGGCTTGGAAGTATTTGGCAATCCAATTGCTGTGATGAATTCATGGGGCCGGGGCGTGCGATCTCTCTTAAAGGGGAGTATTCAACACGATTTTTTATCAGGAACGGAAGAATTTTTGCGGGAGACGGCCTCTTCTACTTTGCATTCGATCGGTTACCTCTCATGGGCTGAGAACTACAGCCTGACGACCCCTTCTCTTGACGAGCGTGGGACGGAGAAACCGTACGACTCCAGAAGGCCAGCGGATGCTGCAGTGCTCCCTAGAAAGGTTGGGGTTTTGAGGGATGTCGCGCATGGCATCCTCGGCGAAATTGAGAGTGTTCCGCATGAATCTTTGCCTGGGGCGCGTGTCTCGGGGATGTCCGATTTATTGGTAGGAATGACGTCAGGCACGGTGGGTTTGGCTAGTCGCCCTGAATCTGAGTTTCTTCATGGAATCACCGGTGCAGATGAGTTAAGTGCTCGTCCACGCGCCTCTGGAGGCCTTGGTTCGAGTGCTAATTTTTTTTCAGTCTTTTCAACTGATAATGCACAATGGAAGCACTTGCTACCAGCGCAAAATTTTTCGCCCGCAGACCGCTCGTTGTGTAAGACACACACACGCACGGATAGGTTAGAGAATGACCAATCTCTTCTGTCGGAGCGCAAAAGCTGTTGTTTGTTCTCATCAAACTCTGTGAGAACTTGCGAGTTTATTTCCCTAGATTTCTATAACCACATAGTTAAAAAGGGCATGAATGGGTTGAATACCAAATCTTCAGCTCATGAGCTGTCGCGCGCGATTATTGAGGAAGTGGGGGCACACAACTATGCCTTGCATGCTTCGTATCACGAGTTCCTCCAGTACGCTACGCCAGAGGAATTTTATCAATGGGTGCATGTCGCATTAGATGCGCATTTGGCTCGTGAACTTAGCAGCTTACTGAACGGCATGAGCCCGCATCAAGAATGGGAAGATTTCGACGAAGAAATTGATCACTCCAACAAGGTAGGGCAAAAGGACATATATCACCCCGAAGAGATTCTAAATATCAAAACCTCTGTGGGTATATCGAGATTGCTGGAGTATGTCTCCATGGATGTGTTCGTAAAAGTCTGCACTTTGGATGAGATTAGGGCTAATGTGAGTATAGATGAATTCCAACGCAAGTTTGGCGTGCCATTGCTTAAACATAGGTGCACTATTTTCAAATTTTTTTTAAAGCTTAGTCAAGAATGAATGATGCTCAATCGGGCCGTGATTTCTCACTGATATATTGCTTTGTCATTATCGTAGCTGATGACTGAACTTTATCAGTATCGCTGCCAAAAGCGCTTTATGGACTCCTTGCTGTTGAAATTCGGTAAAGATCATTTGTGCTATGCGGAGGGGGCTAAAAATAAAGAGTTATTTTCCCAGCATCAATGATGATAACAAATTCATTCATGGCTTTTTAATTTCTTGTCATTTTTGTGGTACCCCTCTATTTTATTTTCTCCCTTTAATCAATTTGTGTGGGTGGTTAGTTACGTCACTCAACGGCAAATATTCGCTTACATACACTGACACCATTATTCCTTAAAATACAATAACATGTCCACACTCAAGGAGCTCAACGGCCGTCTGTCCGACAAGCCATATGTATCCGGGTTTTTACCCAGCAAGGAGGATGCCAAGGTTTTCGAGGAGATGTTCGGATCGAACATTAATGTAGCCCAGTGGGCAGCCCGCATGGCGTCTTACTATCAAAGCGAACGTGACGCATTGCTCAAGGGTGAGGAGTCTGAGAGCTCAAAGGAGGTGACGAAGGCAAAAGCCAAGGGTGATGATGACGATATTGACCTCTTCGGTGAGGCGACGGAGGAGGAGAAGGCAGCGCTGGACGCAAAAAAGGCCAAGGATGCGGAGAAGAAAAAGGCCAAAGCCGCTCCCGTGGCAAAATCTTCGATTCTGTACGACATCAAAGCTTGGGACGACACAGTCGACCTCGAAGCGCTTGCGGGTAAGCTGAATGCTATTCAACGGGATGGTCTTATCTGGGGCGACCACAAGCTCGTGCCGGTCGCGTTTGGTGTTAAGAAATTGCAGCAGCTCATTGTGATTGAGGATGATAAGGTATCCAGCGATGACCTGGAGGAGATGATCATGAGCTTCGAAGACGAAGTTCAGTCGATCGATATTGTCGCCTGGAATAAAATTTAAACCTTTGAGACTTTGAAAGTAGTGAGGTTTTAATGAGATGAACTTTTCCTAAGAGCTTTTTAAAATTATTTCCCTCCTTAATTAACGAGCATCGCACCTTTTCCTTTTATCATTTTTATCGAATATTATGCCTTGAACTTGATGATGCAATTTAATAAAAAATAGGAATACCACCGTGATAGTTAACCCCAGAAAAAAAGAAATTGGAAAGGATGTGAGAATGCTTTACAGGCGTATGGAGGAAAATGAAGCAAAGAGGGCATATGAACTAAGAAAAGAAAATAATATTAAATAGAAAACATAGGCAAGAGATTTAAGGACAGAATCTATGGATCTCATAAATAAACGAAAACGAAAGGTACAGACTATGAGTCTCAGTATATTCGAGATGAACGTTACTTTATGCATGCTTTTACCTTTTCTTTTTCTTAGCTTCTCAAGGAAAAATAGATTGGACTTCTTTAAGAATACCTAAGTATCTCAGGGGTTGCAATATTTCTTACGAGAGAAGGGGAAGGCAACTTGTTTTTTTAAAACAACACCTGAAGTCGCAATCATGCGGAGAGGAGTATCAGCTATGAATTTTGGCATAGCCCGCACTAAATGTTTTCAAAAAATAGCTGCTAGACGCTTTTATCGTCTGAGTGTCCAAAACGACAGTGCATCATTATTACGTAGAGTATCGGGTCCTTTGCGCGGTACTCTCTATGAGATGTCAGGATTGGCCTGTGTCTACCGCTATCACAGTAACTACACAGTTGTTTTGCGGCAATCTTGGGCACAAAATTCGATGCGTCAATGGATGTGCTGCAAAGATACTTGCCGAAAAATCAATAATGAGTTCAAAATTTCTTGTGAAGAGTGCGGCGCAGAAAAACCCAATCTTCTTGGTTGGAAATGCGTTAAATGCCAAGCGAGGAATCACCGAGGAGTGAAGAAGTGTAAATCCTGCGGGGAGTCGTTTGAGGTGAGCAAAGATTTTTGGATGTGTGCAGCCTGTGGTGAAAACAATCGAGTTGACGAGTTGGATGATAACAGTCGGTGCGGACATTGCGGTTATGATATGGCCCCTTTGTCTTTATCCATCAAAAAAGTTCAGGAAATTTTGCAAATGCGTGCTCAGGAAAGTCAGGAATGTCAGGAGGCCTTCGACAGCATAAGCGCGCGGGATGCGGAGGAGCAGTTCGGTGACGCATTGAGTGGACATGAGGTGTTGCCTGTGGAGCTAAAGTCATCTGAGTATTCGGCAAGTGCTCTAAACGTGAAAGAATTGCCCCAGGAAGAAATCAAACCCTTCACACCGAGGCCGCGAGAGACGGCCCGTTCCCTCCTCTTTCGAAAGTCCAACCCATCAGCGCATGTTTCCGACGGTCGCATCCCGCCAGGGCCCCCTGGGTTTGACTGGATGTGCCGCGTGCAGACTTGTGGTCACGCAAACCCCGGTGACGAAGAAAATTGCATGAAATGCGGCCAACACATTACTCCGTCTGAGTGGGAATGTCAGCAGTGTGCAGCCTTGAATCATCTTTCGCGGCCCCGTTGCTTCAACTGCCACAGACTCATCCCTATGCACTGGACTTGTGGGCAGTGTCAGACTCTTACGAGCATCTACGACAAGGTTTGCCGGGAGTGTGGGTCCGAGAGGGCACCAGTGCAACCACGCAACCCAAGTGATATCCAAGAAGACATGGCTAGTGGCCGCCATAATAAAAGGGGATCCAGTGGCGTCAAACGGGACGATTGGTATTGTGATAAGTGTGGTTGTATGAATTTTGCGCGGCGTAGTGAGTGCTTCCAGTGCAAGGCGGCGCGCCCGAATTTTGAGGGTGGTACTTCCGAAATGGATCCGTCCGCATCTGGCAGCGCTAGATCGGATATCAACACAAACCATCAGAACTGGTCTTGCCCAGGGTGTCATACGGCCAATTTCAGAACTCGTACCGCCTGTTGGAAATGCGGTGGCCAGGCACCATCCGTGACTGCCTGGGCGGCAGAACCGCGCACGCCACATTTCCAGCAGGAAGGGTTTCAGAAAGATGAGGTCGATACTCGACCCGCCGAGGGTGCTATGAATGTCTGGAAAAAAACAGACGATTGGACTTGTGCTAAGTGCTTCACAAAGAACTTCCGGTCTAAAGGTGAGTGTTTCAAATGTGGCTCACCAAAAGCGGTGGCGGTTGCACCGCGTCGTGCCTCTGTCCGAAAGCCGGTTAAGCTATAAAAAGGAATAGAGAATGATGAATTGTATTATGTCTCTATCTTTTTCGTATCGGCGGGGTATGGGTATTTGCTAGAACGTTGTCACAGTAAAACCCAATAATATCATTATCTATCGATGTGTGTGTGTATGTATGTATGTCGCCCTAAACGACTTTAGAGAAGGAATAGCCGAAATAAAATTTTATGAAATCTCCGATGTGTTTGAACCTTTAGGGAATTGAATCCTAGAATCTAGAGCATCAATCAAGAATCCTACAAAAATAATAAAAAAACTACCCTGTAATTCGGGGAATCTCACGCAAGTGAGCCACACTCTGGCCGCTCCAGCAATAGTCTGATCTTATGCCATGAGAAGATTGTCTCATGGGCACTTTCTAAAGTTATCCGTTCGCTTTTTTTTCACCCTCAGGCGCTTTGAGGATATTACATTGTGCAGATTTCCCCAGGGATCTTGTCGCTATACTCATACGCAGTCTACGGGACAACTGACGGATGAAGAAGAAGAAGAACTGGTGCGCTATCTTGTCCAGGATGCTTTTTATCCATCTAATGCAGCTGGCAAGTGCTCAGGTTCTCAGTCTCAGCCAATGGTCATGTGCCAGAAGGACATCAGCTCTGCGGACCCGACTTTAAGTGTGAATGGGAATAGGAACGAACTCAAGGCCACTGCCACTGACGGATGCTCTCCATCACCAGATGCATTGAGTGCTGAGGAAACAGATTCACGTGCTATGAATAAACCCTATGAGAAGTTTGCGCGTGTACGCCTGAGCTCGCATGCCTACACTGTCGAAGAACTGAGTAAGATTAACAACCGAGAAGCAAACATTGAGTGGATGTGCATGCATTGTCAAACGTACAATTTTATGGGACGCAGGTCGTGCCGACACTGTGGGGTATCTGAGTTAAGCTCGCATCGCGAGCGCCATCCTCCCACACGGTACGTTGTTTCCTTCCCGACAAGTTGGATTTGTGAGGGATGTGGTCATCAAAACAATGCTTCCGATGCGAACGGCAGCAGTTCTACTCGTGCTTCCGTTTCACCCATTGATGCGCTGTCAAGATCTACGGTGAAGAAACACAGAACCAAGTTCTTCTGTGCCCAGTGCTCGAAACCTTTTGGCGGCGTTCGAGAGTGGTATTGCCCATACTGTGCTCACATTAATTCGAAAGCCTCAACGCAGTGCTCTACATGTTTGGCGGAGCGCCCGGTACTATGGAAATGTGGTGAGTGTGAATACGCCTTTAACAGTATCTTTTCAACAGTTTGTTTCAACTGCAAGCAGCGCCGCCTTATGAAGGCGTCCAATTCTACGGTGGCTTGCTTAAGTTGCGGAATCCGAAATGACTGTCGATGGGAACTTTGTGAGGCCTGCATGTCACCGCTTCCGGCAATGATCGAGACGGTGGAAAAAAAAGACTTCGATCAACAGGCAGCTCGAGTCACCAGGGGTACGACTCCGCGAAACATGGGTCCAGTCGCTGCGTCAGTGCAACGACGCGCTTCGGAGGCTCAAGCAGGGAAGATCAAAAATCCCTTGCAAGAAAGTAACACGACAGACCCCCCCCCATCGGCATCTGTCGCCACTTCTCATCGACCCCCGCCAACATCGGCAGAAACGAGCGGCGCGTGGTGGTGTACCCAGTGTAACATCATTCAACGTCGCAATGCGGTCTTTTGCGATGTGTGCTTGCGACCACGGCATCTAGCCGAGGAGATTACGGCTCCCTCTGATGTGAAGAATGGTCACACCAGTGAACGCGAGGGGTGCGACAAAGGAAATCATTCAACACGTGACTCACTCAAACTCCCCCCGATGGGATCATGGCAATGCCCATACTGCAGGCAGTTCAGGGACGCCAAAGAGTTGAGGTGTTGTGGAAAAATTCGTGAGATCCGAAAGGACTATTGGCTCTGCAAGATGTGTTCTAGTGTCAATCGGAAGGATCGTGAGGTCTGCATCGGTTGTAGTATGCCACCTGCGTTGGCGGAGGAGCACTGGGCCTGTGTGGTATGCGAGTTCGAAAACACCAAAGACTCCCTCCTTTGTGAGCGTTGTGGGGCGGCGCACGCGTCGCTCTGGCGGTGCATCTCCTGTCGGCTTGCGGTGCCGCAGTCTCAGGGGATCTGCCCAACCTGCAGGGCCGCGAAGCCCGACGTCCCTGCACCGATCGTCTGCCTGGTTTGTCAGGCCCCTAACGCACCAGCGCGCATGGCCTGTTTTCGCTGCCGCGCCCGCTTACGACTCTCTTGGCAATGCACCCGTTGTCAGGCGACTCATGCGGATCGAACGCTGCTGCGCTGCCCCACTTGCCTCGCCCCACATCTCTACAACGAGGCGGAGGAAACGTGGGTGTGTGAGCTCTGCGCCTCCGCCATCGCCTCCGGCGGCGACCTCCCTGTACGGCAGCAATGCCCTAAGTGTCGTGCGGACCGTCTTCCTGAGTGTCTGTCGTTTCCAAGTCGTTGGCGTTGCAAGCGGTGCGAAATCTTCAACCGGACGGCGAACCCCCAGTGCGTGGAGTGTGGCTCGGCGCGCTGTATGCCGGAGACCTTTCACCTAACCGTAACCTGCCCCCAGTGCTTCGGACAAACGGAGGCCAACACCAAGGAGACATGCACGAACTGCGGCTGTAGCCTGTCCGAGATGCTTACTCTGGCGGCTTCAGATGTGCATGTGAGTCCTGCTTTGATCCAATCCAGTTTCTCCAGTACAAATCCACACGCATCTCCTGATCATCATCAAATGCCCGAGTTGAGTGTCGACGCCGCACCGCCGCCCTGCGAGCACGTCACCTTCCCAAAGACACCAAACCAGGCAAATTCGGATGACGAAATAAGTTTAGAAGACGAGGTGTCTGCTTACACATCAGAGCATCCGTAGAGGAATGGGTATCTGGGGCAGGATCTATGCCAAATGCCCTGGAATGTGAATTGCTCCGGCTCGATGAGGGTATCAATTCGGTAATGGTGGAACAGGATAAAAAGGATGATTTTATTGCTGTTGGGCACTTCGAAAGATCCGAAAAAGCTGTTGGGCTGATAACTTTCGAGATAACAATGCATAACTTATATGAGTTTTACTATTCGCCTGAGAAAGGAATGCGAGCGAGATAAACGTGACAACACCGCATTAAATACGGTGCTACAGCAAAACCTACGATAACGGCCAGGTAGAGCAGCCTGGCTATTCTTGATCTTAGCGATGTGCCTGATTAATACATAAATTCATGCATATAATTCTTAGTTCTAGTAAATGCCAGATTCACCACATGTAGGGACTTTCCATATTACCAACCCTTAGTTCTTCGTGGTTTCTAGCCCTCATTTTTTTGGTTTATATTTGTGCTAGCTACAATTAACAATAGAAAAGCGTAGGCAGGACAAATTGGTGCGCGAAATTGATTTTAACACAATTGCTGACTTGCGTTTGGAATAAAGAAATACTTTTCCCACCCTCTGCAACGTAACGAACCAACAGTGTGATCTCTCAAAGATGGAGAGCAACAATTGGATTACCGAAGCCCTTGTCCAGTTCATAAAGTCACCTGTATGGCTTACTCCAGTTAATAGTTTCATTGATGAAAACTGCAATATATTTACTGATGATAGCGAAATGAAGCTTGAGTATACTACCATTCATCAGAAATTTAAATCAATCGTTGACGATCTGCTTTCGGAATTTGTGGGCGAGTTGGGTGTCTCACTGGAGGACGCCTTATCCGCCGTAAGGAGTTCCCTGCAAAGTGAACATGAGCTAGAGCATAAATCTGTTGAAGACTTCATGAAATACATTTATGTTGTGGACGACTTTGAGAGCTTTTACCGCATGATGATAAAGCGAAATGTCGAGTTAGACATTATAGCCGTAAGGGACCTGCAGGCTAAAGGAGTGAATTTGTCTGTCGAAGATTCAGAGAATTTACTATCCTCTATTAGTGGAGCGGCACCTCCTACTCCTGAGGATATTGCTCGTATCATCGAGGCCAATGGCAAGTGTGACGATGAAGAAGCGTTTAAGCGCGCCATATCTGCATCCCTGATGGGTGATCCCAAAGCGCAGGAAAATAAATTGGAAGGAGCCAAATTGAAGGAGGCGTTGGCGTTATCGGCTCAAGCCGAACGCGATCGCGCACAGCTTTCAACAGGCGATGCTCAAAAAGAGGTTCCGAAACCCCTCCCCAAACGCGTGGAGGATGTGGCTAGTAAAGAGCCCAAAACAACGACCGCACATCAAGCTCAGGTCGAACGCGAAGCTCATGCCCCATCTCAGACGAAATCACATGTTGATGGAGGGCCCGTGCGCCGGGCCTCGGAGTTGGATCAACCGATGGCGCACAACGGAGCTCCCCCAGCTGCCTCAGAGCCAAAAGGGCAAATACCAACGGCAATAAACAGCGCGGCGAGTTCTTCGTCCCCTCATAAGGATCAGAGTTGCCCCCTTCCTGCGCTCACAACTTCAAAGCTGCAGCAGCCCTTAGGAGGGCCTAAATTGCAGCCCCTCCCACCAATCTAAAACGCTTCTCTTCAAGGCATTAACGGTAATGTCGTTACACGGTGGAGGGAAACGTCGATAGAAGCGAAGTGGCCGCAATGAAGAAAATAGAAAGCAAGTCTCGCTACATCTGTCAGTGAAGTGAAAAGCCTATTCTATATGAGGGAAGATAGCTGCAAGCAGAAACTCAAGGCTTACAAACAAGAACACCACTTTGGTTCGCGGTATTTGGGTAAATTCAGCCTCGTGGGATGCATAGAATAGGTTGAAACGATTATTATCACACTTCATTCCTCAATGATATTGTTAAGGTTCCGCTAAATGATTTCAGTTTATTCCATAACTTCATACATCTAAGTATCTGAGATGGAGCTCTCTTAGATCGCAAAGGCAGGTAGGTGATATTTAAACCAATGATTTCTGTATAGCTCAAGCTTATGATGTAGAATATGTGCAGTGGATAAGTAACATGGAAAATTAATCCTGCTCTAGGTAATATTTTTTTATTATTATCGAAGGTTGTATATAAAAATAGAAATAAGACTTTTTTTCTCTCGAAAATTATCTATTAAAGAAGTAAATATGTGGAAAGCAAGAGACTGAGTGCGTATATTGTTTTTCTTTTGAATTTTTAATTACAGGATGCTGTCATTAGTAAGTCAGTTACATCAATGTTATTTTTTTTTTGCTGGAGGAAAGGCGACACAGCACTTGTCTTTGCTTCTTTCTTGTTTATGGGGTCTCTATAGACAAGGTCGGTTCGTTACAAAGACTCGCAAGTAGAAACTAAGCATAATTTACGATTGAATCGTGTCGACAGCTGCGCTGTATGGTTTAAAATACTATCCCAATTTTTGAAAAGTCAGCGTTGCATGGACATTTGATGCATCAAAGTCTGGGCTTCTGAATTCATGACAGTATCTATCTGTCTTCGTGTGTAATGCAACTAGGCATTTTGAATTCGCCTGGACTTCTCCCTCACAATGGTAATTGATGCGTTTTCTCTTTCTTTGCTTGGGTAGTCAGTTCGGACTATCGAACGAAACCAACATCATTAGCAAAGAATACTTTTCTAGACCTCTTATAAGGATTGATGTTAACTCAGTGAGGCCTACGACACTACTGTTTCATATGTGCTTCTGCAACCTTACGAAAAGTCCCCACGCCATTCCCATCACCGTCATGTGAGGTTTGGGAAAACACACCATACCGTTGCTTAAGTTTCAACAATACCTCTGCCTGTAGTTTCCGTTAGCGTACCCATATATTTTCTGCCTTCTCATTTAATCTTCTCCGAACACTTAGTAGAGATAGGACGAACAATTTTGCATTGAGGAAGGGGAAACATGACGACTCTCACTGAGTCTTTCCACGTAGGGGTTCTACCGTACGTCATCATGGAGGTAGTTTGTGAGCAAATGCTTTCGTACACGGAATTGTGTTGCAGCCAAGCACTCGAATTCAACCGTATTGAATGCCTTCGAAACACAGAAAGATGTATACGATGGGGATATTTGCAGCAGGTGAGCGACACCTCTCCGAACTTGCCTGTACAAACAAACTGTGAGGGTTCTTACAGCCGTTTATGCTCCCCCTTACCAAAACAGACCACCGTTTTATCTTTGGGGGCTGGAACACTCCAGCAAAATGACGGGTTGGCAACGCCTTACACGATTGACACCAAGGCTAATGCCCCTTCCTGTAGCCATATAGAAGGCTTTTCGGTCAAATTCTGTCGCTATGCCGAGGAAGCCATCGTTATGTTGAACCGAAAAGAAAACCTCGATCGAGAAGCAGGAGTTTTTATTGATCGTATTCATGCCGCTTCCAAAAGAATACACAATCTGGTACCATAGGGGCATGGCCATCAGATTGTTTTTTTTTTAATGCACCGTTTAGAAATAATCAAATGTCAAAATACGCCATGCACACCTTTTTTGAGGAATGGTGCTATACAAATTATAACTACACTAGCTCTTGATGTCAAGATCGGTTTTCTTTTTTAAAAGACGTGGGGTAAAGAAACTTAGAGGCGATATAATGAAGATCAATTAGGCTTAATTTATCTCCCCTTTACTTGATTTTTTCTCAAGTTTTAATCCTTTAAGATTAGATATACACGTGCAGTAAAGTCAAAACCTGCGATTGTGTTCTCTCAATAGGTTACCATAAAACGTATCTTGCTGCTATTATTAACGTATTTACTTTGATTTATCGACGAATACTGTGCTATAGGAATTCCTAATATCAAAAATAGAGATATAGACATACTATATATTTGTATAATATCGATTGAGCGAATATTTGAAATATGAAAATTTGTGTGATGGGCCCTCCTATAGAGGGCAGCATTTTTTTAGAGGTCACCGATTCTGTTCCTTTTCAGGACATTCTTCCTGAAATTGAGAGAAAAGCCAACAAAGGTCCCTTGTGGTCGAGCTACCAACTCTATTCGGCTGCTACTAGTGAAAAGGGGTCAAAGGCCCACGTACGACCACTCCTGCATGCGGTCCGGGTAGAGGATACCCTGGCTTCACTTAGGAAAGATGGTAAGAGGACTTATGCATTTGTTTTAAGGCCGATTGGGGACCTGAAGCCTGACAAGACAAAATCACTAATAGGTGCCGTCTCACCCCACCACACTCAGAGGCAACCATCTGGGTCTCCTTCCGCGCCGAAGGCTGCTTTACAAACGCTCAGAGGGAGTAGCCTCAGCTCAGAACGTCCCTCATTGTGTGCAACTCGTCGGAAAAAAATCGATGGAGATGGTGAGTCTTCAATTGGTGAACCGGCCGGTAAATATGGATCCGAGCGAGCTATCAAGGGTGGATCACATCCCGATGTATCCAGGGTCTCGTCAACGCCCCATGCGGAACCGTCATCGGTACTCACACGCTGCGAAGATCAGGCCAGCAATGTAGTTGATGTATCAAAGATTGAATCTGCCGGTGTATTTGTGGTGTCGTCTGACGAACCGATGAGGGCATTCAATGAAGATAATGGGAAGAATGGGGATACGGACCCCATCCCTTGTATTCAATCCCCGCAGATCGCAGAATCCCTTCCAGATCCTATCCCTTCTGGTTCGGTTCTGTCTGTCTCGCCTACGGGAACCCCGCTAAATGTGGGAGAAACGCGTGATGGGGTGGTACTAAAATCAAGAGAGAGTGCCCAAGGTGTTATTTCAATGGGGGGACTATCCAGCGACGAGCCAACTCATGCCCTCCGCTCAACAAATCGGTCTGAAGGGGGTAGCCCTCCCCAACTTCACATCATGTCCTCTCAGCCCTTGGGGCGTCTGGGTGTAACAGTCAATGGACTCTCAGAGGTTGGTCTGTTACAGGCAAAGACACACCCCTTGGTAAATCTTGCCCTTGGGGAGGCGGAAGATAAGGCCCTTTTTATGACACCCATTCAGGCTAGCACAGAAATACCCTTTCCAACCCAACCACCTATTGGTAAGACCGACGCGGATGGTGAAAAGCTTTGGTCTGTGCTTAAAAAGTTAATCTTTACAAACCCAGATGAGCAAGGGAGCTCCAGTAAATCCGAAGGGACAGATGAAATGACTGGAGGGAACCAGCATGCTAAGGAAGCCATGGTGGTTGACGAGGTGCCTATCAACAACAACGAGCAAGCGAAAAATCCAGCGGCACCTGGTGCTTGCATTATTTCTGGGAAGCGTTATTACGCTGCTGCTCAGAGGTGCGCCGAAAATCTATCTTTGAAAGCCAGGGAAGAGCTTCAGAAGCGTTATTTTCAGAAATGGCTAACATTCCTTGAGAGCCTCGTCGCCAACCAGAGGGTAGGAAAAGTGTGGCAAGGTGTGGGAAAACCGCAAACGAAGCAAGTAGTACAATACCCGCATCACGACAAGGTGGAACCACACCAGATGATCCCGAATTTCTCTGATTCCACAAGGCAGCTACCCGATTGGAATTCTCATGGTACGCTTTCAGACGAGCTTGTTTGCGCTCTCCGCTCGGTGATGAGCGCTCTGAAACACTGCTTTAAGAGTGGTGTGGCGGAAGTAGCCTTCAAAAGAAAACAAAAATCAGGGGAAGCCTTTATCGTGCAATTGCAATCTGAATTAAGCTCGAGCCCTGTTCAGGACACTCCAAAACTTGCCAACGTAATGCATCAAGCAGCACATCTTCTCGATCAATTGGCCAATCTTATGAAACTCACACAAAAGCAAGGTGCCCAACAAACTGAACTCAAAAAGGGGCAACAGACAACGCCGGAAAATATGCGCCTGTTTGAATATTTTCATTCCTTTTTGAAGGAATTGGAGAGCGATAAATGCCGAACGTTGCAAAATCACCTCGATAAGGCCCTTCGGCGAGAACAGCAGCTGCGAGGGGAGTTGGAGCTAGCGATGCGAAAGTCCCGCGCCGTCGAATCGGCAGAGAGACCCAAAACGCCGCAGCCGATCGAACCCAATAGCTCCGACCTCCATTCCATGTTGCGGCGCGTGGCGTCGATGGAGCAAAAAGAGACCCAGATCATTCGACTTCACCAGGAACTCGCCAAGATGCGGGCCACGCTGTACCAATCCAAGACCTACGAGGAGCAGCTCCGGCAGCGGGAGGAGGAGAACACGGAGCTGCAGGCCCAACTCCGCCGGGTGCGGAGCCCGCGACCGGAGGCGATGCGGCCCTTCTCCGCACGTGCGCCATCGACCAGTCGGTCGAGTCGGGATCCGAGCCTCTCACGGCCCCCTTCCCGCTCGCAGACCTCCTTTCCCCAGGGCGACAGCGCGCAACCGGCAGGGGGGGGAGGGGCCCTCCCCCTCCACTCCCTGCGATCGACAAAGCGACCCTCGCGGCAGGGCGGGCGGGGGGAGCTGCACGAGCCCCCTGTCGTCGTGCGGCCTCGCCGGGGGACCCCGGAGCGGGGCTCGACCGCGAGCCGCTCCCTCACTCGCCCGGTCTCGTTGGGGCGGCCTGACGAGGGTCCCTCTCGACAGGAGACCCCTTTACCGGAGGTAGACCGGGGGCCCTGCCCGAACTGCCGCCGGGCCGCATGGTTACCCCTCTCCTCTGAGCCCCATGGCGCTCCAGGGGAGCGGGCGGCGTTCTGCCGGTGCTGTCGTCAATCCTTCACCTTCGGTGATTTGAGTACCAGAGGGAAATGTGTTGACCCGGTATGATCCTGTTCTCTTTCCCCCTCCCCTGAAGGGTCTTGGGGATGGCTCTAGCATAGACCAACAAAAACGTAAATTCTAATATCAAGGTTGGATTTTTCCCGAATTTTTGAAGCACCACGTCGGGAAACATCTCTCTCTTCGCCTTGGTTCAATGGGTAGGTCAAAATGACTCTTATAGCCTTAATTTCCCACTTACTATTCTTTATCATACTATTTTGTAACCTGTTTTATCTTCATCTAACTTTCGATTACCTACAGTATTAGAGTAAGCTGTGAAGTATGTATATATATATATATATTATATGGATATGTGCTGTGCTAAGCTTGGATATCTATACACCTTCGAGCTGTTTTTTTCCCCCTAAGCATCTTCGACATAAACGAATCTGGTGATGAGGTGGGTACTGCAATAATAATATTTTATGCTTTATATGCGTTTCGCTATGCTTCTTATACAAAATTCTATTGCCCAATAAAAACAAACTCAAAGTAGCTTTACATGTAAACAAGGTGAAAGTGGTTTCTGAAGTGAAGTGTTTTTGGAAACTTCAGCAACGATGGTTTTCTCCGACTCGCATGAGCTTGCCAACTGTGCTAAAATTCCAGCCATTTGTCGCATTCGCTACGCCGACACAAACCATACCACGGGAACTGGGCTTCTTGTGGCGAACGGTGTAATTTTAACCTCAAAATCAGCCTTACTTCCATTGCTAGCAGACACTACGAAACGCACAGACTCACTTGTGGCCACATTTTTTGAGGGGACCAAAAAAAAACCGATTGATGCAGCTTTTCGCCCTGAGACTTTGTGCTTTCACTCAGTCTACCCAGACTACGTAGATTACTGTCTGATTGCGTGCTGCGAGGACAACCTTTTCAATGTAGTTCCAGTTTCGCTTCCGTTAACACTGAAAGAGTGGGCACCAGTGCGAGAGGGAGAGATTATTTTAGTCGTTCAGCATCTCATCCCACGAACCGAGGATGTTGTAACGAATTCAGGTGCTTCAGTGGACTGTGGAGAAGAAACTACGGATGATCGGACGGTCGAAGGCAAGTGTGGCAGTGAAGCTCCTATCTACATTCAGCAACAACGTTTCGAAGAAGTTTTACGATGCTTCAAGGATTTGTATTACTTAAAGGCAAATGGAATCGAGCAGACGTCAGGGTGCCCTGCGTTTAACGAGTTCGGTCAATTGATTGGCCTCCAGTCGCAAAGCTATACTGACGGTGAGGGTGTTATCAACCGTGTCCTTTCCATTGTACCTATAATCAAGCACCTCTTTGTTAACCAACAGCTATATCGTTTTGCAAAGCTTCAAGGTAAAACCCTTACCTTTAACGCTATCTGGGAAACGTGGTATACGGAGAAGGACCTCTCATGTGTTGGGTTGATCTTGGAGAACTTTAAACAGAAGGATATCGTGCGTCAAAGCTTTAAGAAATTGACCGAAATGCCGCTGAACTTAAAGAGCACCGCGGAGTTCGGTATTTTCGAAGTGATCCTGTGTAACCTTTGTTCCTTCCGTGACGAGGAGGAACTTGTAGGGATGGGTCTTAGGGCACTATGGAAGTTAAGCGTTGGCAAAGAGTCCTGTGCGAAAAATATCATTGATAATGGAGGAATCGAGTTTGTTGTCGCGCTGATGCATCAATATTCGCACAACAGCAGCATTTTACAGTATGGGGTAGTAATCTTGTACAACACTGTATCGATACTCGCCGGTCAAACATCACAATGCCGTTTATCAATCGATAGTGATAGTCGAAATTTTTTAATTACAAGTGACGGCGAGACAGAGTTCATAGTGGCGACGGCGAACATTTCGAAAGCGGACACCGCATATTTTTCAGGCCCCCTTGGATTTGAAGTGATGGAATTGGTTCTAGAGTCGATGAAGAGGTTCCCCGAAGAGATGGTGTTGCAGAAGTTCAGTCTGGAGCTTCTTTCAATTCTGTTGCGATGCAACGACGAAAGTGGGATGCGGATGCTACAGGAGAATACTATCGAGCACATGTGTTACCTCATAAAACACCAGCATCAGAACCTTTTCTTGATGGAAGCGCTTATGGGATGCATGGGTAATTTAGCTGAAGGGAAGCATTTTGTCGACTTTGTTAATGCGTCTTGTCACTCCGCGATGCAGCTTGTCAACCCAATCATTTCCTTGACACTTGAGTACCTTGAAAATAGGAAAATCTTAAGGGCTGTGAGTGGTGTCCTATGGGCTCTTGGTAACAACCCAGTGTTCCGAGCGAACATTCTCAAGAATCCTCACGGGTACGAAGTACTTTTTAGGTCCACGTCTGCCTTCAGTGACGTTGTGGTTTAGGGGGCGTGTGGACCTCCACTGCTGCTGCCACGACGACCGTGAATACGCGACGTTTGGTACAGAGTGTAGACCAGGTGATATGCAGCCAGACATTCAAACACGGGACCTTTGCGTTCCTCCCTCTACATTCTTTTTTTCTTATGTAAATCAGTTTTAGTTTGCACATGTTGTCTCTTTTCGAGTATATTCCACACTGTTTGTTTACTCGGAATGGCATTCCTCAGAAAAAAAAGGGGTAAAAGTTGTAGGCTTACTATAACAATATGCCCAGCATCCAGGTAAAATCAGTCAAGGGAATGAAGGTAACAATACTCAGAGGTTGCCTCAGATTGCATAAGGTTTCTTCTTCTTTTCTCTTCATTGAATTTTTCTCTTACTGGCTTATTTTTTAATTCATTACACAATTTCCTTCCATACTCAAAAGGGAAGCTAATAAAAATTGCCCTCAGAGGGTGCAGAGTCTGAACACACTTCTCACCTCCCTTATAGAATCCAACTAGTATTTAGGCCTTCTTTAAATATTCGAACCCTTGGTATTTCGAAATTCACCTGGAAGAGTGGCATGCCATCACCAAAGGATTTTATGCCACCCGCTAATTGGCGAAAACTTTTCGATCAGCTCGTGCAATACCGCGCAACCTTGGCAGCACCGGTAGACACAGTCGGTTGTGATTGTCTCTATGACCGAAAAGCATCCAAGGAAACCAAGAGGTTTCAAATTTTGGTGGCCCTCATGCTGAGCTCCCAAACCAAGGATCACATCACCGCAGCCGCAATGGAAAACCTGATGCAGCACAACCTCACACCACAAGGCGTGATGCGCATGCCACTCGATCAGTTCGATGAGTGCATTCAAAAAGTTAGTTTTCATAACAATAAGGCCAAATATATCAAAGCGGCGGCTGAAATTATCGTGATGCGACATGGCGGGAATGTACCGAACATCTATGAGGAATTGATTGAACTTCCTGGGGTGGGCCCAAAGATGGCCCATCTTTTTTTTCAGAGCGCGGATCAAAAGGTGTTTGGTATTGGTGTCGACACGCATGTGCATCGTATATCTAAACGCTTTGGCTGGACGCCTGCGAGTTGTAAAACACCCGAGGAAACTCGAAAGGTACTCGAGTCGTGGCTTCCTCGGGATCTGTGGGATCAAGTAAACAAGCTTCTAGTGGGTCTGGGGCAGACGGTGTGCCGGGCCGTCAACCCATGCTGTTCGGAATGCATGTTAAACAAAACCTGTCCCAACGCGTTTCGAGAAACGCAGGGCGGAAAGCGCGAAAGAGACAAGACTCCTGTCAAAGGTAAGGTGAGCGACATTGAGGATCAAATAAAGAGCACAAAAACAGCACCCAAAAAGCAATTTCGGAAAAAGATTAGTACGATCGAGGTTGTAGCGAAAAAGAAGGCAAAGTCAATGTAACTGCTCAAGTGTTGTGTGTTTAGGGAGAGGTGGGTGGATGTTGATGCTACCTTATTAGGCTTGAATTTATCCTCTTCGTCTTGCGTTTTTGTTACTGGTGTGATTTTTTCATGAATATATTTGGAAGACAATTTCTGATAATTCACTCCTAGGTGTGATATTTTTACCTCGTTAAATTAACTCACATCAATATCTATTTCTATTTTCTTATCACACTTCCACAATGTTATGATGTTACTTGTCCATTGTTTTCCTTCTTCTGTTCCCTGTTTTCGTTTCGTTAAGCACGAGGACGGCTCGGTGTTCCTTCAAGCCTTTTATAACTTTCCTGAGGAAGGGGAGTCAGTGTTGGGACTAAACTGTAGCACTGGTGCATTTTGTCACAAGAGAACGAAGCCTTTCGTTTTGTAGAAACGCATGCATGTACCTAATATATTCGCTGATGATCCGATTTGCACATAAGAAGTATTTACTACTCTCCTCATTTTCTCTTCATCATTTTTTTCTATCACTAGGAGCCTTATTATTGTGACTTAAGACACCTCTATACTTCTACTGCCGCATTGTCATCGTGAGGCAGATTCATTCTCTCTAAATATTTGTTTGCCCAAATAACAATTTTTACTTGCAAAGCGAAAGGCTTGACTAACAATTGTAGAGGATCAACTAATACCTTGAAAAAAAAACATATTCTGTTATTTATACTTCATTGTCGATTTCTCAAATCCATTGATGACGCAGCCCAAGGAACAGGAAAAGAAAGCCGCCAAGCTGAACAAGCTAATCGTGGAGGAACCTTTCAATGATGATAACAGCATTATATCTATGCATCCAGAACGCATGGATGCGCTGAACATTTTCCGCGGTGATACGGTCCTTGTGAGGGGTAAAAAACACTGCTCCTCTATTTTTGTTGCTATGGAGGACACGGAATGTGCTGTTGGTAAGATCAAAATGAATAAAGTCGCGCGACGGAACATTCGCGTTCACCTGGGTGACTCGGTACGCATCTCGCCAGCTAAAGATGTTCCGTATGGCAATCGCATTCACGTGCTTCCTTTTGATGATACTGTGCAGAACCTCTCGGGGGATCTTTTTGAGAACTTCCTGAAGCCCTACTTTCTTGATGCATACCGTCCAGTTAAGAAGGGAGATTGCTTTATCTGCCGTGGTGCGATGCGCGCGGTGGAGTTCAAAGTTGTGGAGGTAGACCCGGGTGAGTACTGCATTGTCTCGCCGGAGACCATTATTCACACTGAGGGAGACCCTCTTCGGCGTGAGGATGAGGAAGCTCTCGATGGCGTCGGGTATGACGATATCGGAGGCTGTCGTAGGCAGCTTGCGCAGATCCGTGAGATGGTAGAGTTGCCGATTCGCCACCCAGAACTGTTCAAAAATATCGGTATCAAGCCTCCGCGCGGCATTCTACTCTATGGGCCACCAGGCAGCGGCAAAACATTGATTGCTCGTGCGGTTGCCAACGAAACTGGTGCCTTCTTTTTCTTAATTAATGGGCCTGAAATCATGAGCAAGATGGCCGGTGAGTCCGAGAGCAACCTACGAAAAGCCTTTGAGGAGGCCGAAAAGAACTCGCCGGCGATCATCTTTATCGATGAGATCGACTCAATCGCGCCCAAGCGGGATAAGGCTCAAGGTGAGGTCGAGAAGCGCATCGTTTCGCAGCTTCTCACACTGATGGACGGGATGAAGACCCGCTCGCAGGTGATCGTCATGGCCGCCACGAACCGGCCCCAAAGCATCGATCCAGCGCTCCGCCGCTTCGGCCGCTTTGACCGCGAGCTCGACATCGGTGTCCCCGATGAAATCGGCCGCCTTGAGATTATCCGCATCCACACCAAAAACATGAAGCTGGACCCTCAGGTAAATTTGGAGAAGATTGCCAAGGACGCGCACGGCTTCGTGGGCGCGGATTTGGCTCAGCTGTGCACGGAAGCCGCGATGCAGTGCATTCGCGAAAAGATGTCCGTGATTGATTGGGAGGACGACACGATCGACGCAGAGGTGATGAATGCGATGCACGTCACGCAAGAACACTTTTCTGAGGCGATGGCGAAGACCAACCCGTCAGCCCTGCGCGAGACTCAGGTGGAAACGCCTAACGTTACCTGGAATGACATCGGCGGTCTCATGGATGTCAAGCAGGAGCTGCAGGAGCTGGTGCAGTACCCCGTCGAGTATCCCTGGAAGTTCGAGAAGTACGGTGTTTCCGCGCCCAAGGGCGTTCTTTTCTACGGTCCTCCAGGCTGTGGTAAGACGCTGCTGGCCAAAGCGATTGCGACGGAGTGCCAGGCGAACTTCATCTCCATCAAAGGCCCTGAGTTGCTCACGATGTGGTTTGGCGAATCTGAGGCTAATGTGCGCGACGTTTTCGACAAGGCGCGCAACGCGGCGCCGTGTGTGCTCTTCTTCGACGAGCTAGACTCTGTAGCCAAGGCCCGCGGTGGGCACGGCGATGGTGGTGCTAGCGACCGCGTCATCAACCAGATCCTGACGGAGATGGACGGTATGAATGAGAAAAAGAATGTTTTCATTATTGGAGCGACCAACAGGCCAGATGTGTTGGACCCCGCTATCATCCGGCCTGGCCGACTTGATCAACTCATTTACATACCACTGCCTGACAAGGAGTCCCGTGAGGCCATCATCCGTGCGAACTTTCGCAAATCCCCGCTGGCAGAGAATATCAATATTCAATATATGGCCGCCGCCACGCATGGCTTCTCTGGGGCCGATCTCGCAGGTATTTGTCAGCGCGCCTGCAAGATGGCCATTCGAGAGTCCATCGCGAAGGAAATCCAATTGGAAGAGCTGCGCAAGGCAGGCGCAATATCGGAGAATGAAGACATCGACCCCGTTCCTGAGATTACACGGGCCCACGTCGAGGAGGCCATGCGCGGAGCACGGCGCTCTGTCAGTGAGGCAGACGTTCGTCGCTATCAAATGTTTACGACCTCTTTGAAGCAATCACGCGCGTTCGGCATGGATCACACCATTCCAAATCTAGGAAATGAGGCGAATGAAGATGTCGAGGATGCTGACCTATACGCCTAAGATGACCACTTCGAGTGTCAGGGAAACGAAGACAGGAATTCTCTATACATGTGTCTGAAGATAATTGCTCTTATTTATTTGTTTTCACCTGCTTGACGAGCCCATATTCAAAGCCATCAACTATGCAGGCCTTCAGTAGCCTTTAGTTACTATTATTATTGTTATTACTATCACTATTCTTGTGTCGGTTTTCCATGCTTTAAAGAAGTTTCAAAATTCCTAAAGGATTCCTAATCAAGAAAAAGAACAATAAAGGAAATCGGATATTGAAGGATTTATTTTTCGGTATGAAATGTAAATGTCGTTCCTTTTCTACAGTTTAAATGTTCCAAGAGAACAACGTGTATTCCCTTTTAAAAGGAAAGACGATACCAAATTTGATCATTTGGTTGCAGTTGCGGAGTGCCCTAACAAATCTAAAAGAGCAACCTTAAAATTACATTGCCCTATATTTTTTATCTCCTCCTTTCTGTTGCTAACACTCATTACCTTATAAGTTAGAGCTGAGCGTGGGAAAAAATATTGCAAAAGGGGATAAAGTCTACTGTTGGGGCACAATTGAGGGATATACACAGGTCACATCAGTAAGTATGAAGAAAAGTAGCCACACACAGTGAATACATATAAGTTTATATATATAAGCTTCATAATCCTTACCGAGTCTATTTTTATAAAGTGAAGAAAGAGGAAACACTGACAACTAAAAATGCAATTACTTCATGAACTGATTTGAGTTTCGCATCGCTGAGGATGTGATCTAATATTTCTTCAAAAAAAAATTGTCCATTTACACTTTTAACAAACTTAAGGGACTTCATTATTGTTTTCCTTTTTTTTTTGAAAATACATGTTATCTTCCTTTGTGGAACACCATCTTCTATAGTCACAGTTCCAGAGATACTATGCCATTAAAAGTCATTTTGTTCGGAGCGCCGGGGAGCGGCAAAGGGACCATCAGTGAATGCCTCGTGCGTGATTATGGTTTTTACCACATCAGTGCCGGGGAGCTACTTCGCAGGGAGGTTGAAAAGCGGTCACCCCTGGGCCTGCGGTGCGCAGCGCTGATGTCGGCGGGTGAATTAATCCCAGATGAGCTCATCATAGACCTTGTCTGCCAAGTGCTCAAAAGTCCTGTCGTTAAGGATAAGCCGGTTCTATTAGACGGATTCCCCCGGACCCTGAAACAGGCAAGGGAGCTCAGCAATCGCGGGTTTAATTTCGATATTATGTTTTACCTTCGTGTGGATCGGGATGTGTTGCTTGAAAGATGCTTGTGCCGACGTCAGGATCCTGTCACGAAAAAAATATACAATATCCTGAATGACCCTCCGCCGCCGGAAATAGTAGATCGTCTTCAAATACGTTCAGATGACACCAGGGAAAAGCACAACCGACGCATGAATATCTTTTTTAAGCAAAAGGAAGATTTGGTTCGTTATTTTTTGGACATCCTAATGGAGGTTGATGCCAATTCCAGTGTGAAGGATGTCTATAAAAAGATCAAAGCATACATTGATTGGCATATCGAACAGGAGCGTCTAGAAAATTATCTTGATCGTGATAGTCATTTGTGATACATGTATGCGCATGTTTTTTCCTTTTTTTATGGTTGACCATACCCCTTTTGAAACCTTGGATTAGTTTGAGAAACGCACAAAACTGATGTTTGCACAAATGGTGTGATTGAGCATATGGTGAAATAGGGGAAAGGTCATTAAGAATAACTCGTCTGTTTACTATAAAAGCAAGTAAAACTCCACGGAGAGACTTCCCGTCTTCGGGCATTTTTCCTATTAGGATAAAGTCTCTACAAATGAGAAACACCATCAAAACAGGTATAAATGTATCAAGAAATGATATATATATATATATATTTACATATTTTATGCCAGTATATGCTTGCTGGAAATAGTAATAAAAGTAAATCAGCATTTAAAAAAATTAGGTGTACGTCTGGGATGGTGTACAGTAAAAGAACGATAAAAAGGGAACACTATTACTAGTCGTATTCATTTGTTAAATTCACGTCGCAGTAAGCAAAAAAAAAAAGAAGGGAATAGATCGGACAAAAACAATAATTTTAGCATATTCGAATTATATACCTTTTATGTCAATAAATTATTAAATTAGGCAGTTTCCTTTGAGAAGCAGAATCTTAATATTCAGGGAATAATCGGATTCATTGATAAGCTGCTTAAATAACCCTGTTTCTCAACCATTTATGTTCCAATTTGAGTCAATTTTTATTGTCCTTTTTTAAAATTTTTTAGGCAAGCATTACCTCATTATAGCAGGGTTTCAGCAGGGGTTGTCTACAGGCCTATTACACCATTGTTCAGACTCACTCATATTTACTTCTCATTATATTTAGTCGATCTCCATCGATGTTAAGGTGTTCTTTTAGCCAGGATAGGAAAAGGATCGAGCTCCAATTTCTTGTGTGTCCCCTCCTCCCTTCCCTAAGGGGGGAAAAGGTAAGCAACGAAACATTTGTGTTGTTCGTGATTGCACTTAGTAGCGCATAGGATTCCCACTGTACCCATTATTTTACTCAGCACCAGGATGCATGATGAGACTCCAATCTTAGAGAGAAAGCATGTAGGGAAACAGCTCGCCTAAAGAGACCGTTAAGGCAGGTATTCCTAGCTGAAAAAGACTTATACTCCTCTACTCTTATCCCATTTTTCCAACTTTCCATTTGTCCATACAATCCTATATAAATCCTACCAATGGCGCATTTTGTAGACTCTGGGTGTCAACAACATGTTTGTAGTTTAGGATGGAAAAGCTGTAACATCAGTGTCCACCTTTACCGATGATATGCCCCTTTTTTTTTGCGTGACACCAGCGTTTATTCCCTCCACGGTGTCCATTTCTCTCCATTATATTTCTTTAGCTCGTGCATACTCCTTTCAATATGACTATTAATGTGTCCCCCATCAGAGATACGTTCACAATGAGTGACTCATCGTCGGCGTCTGCTAAAGAACAGTTGGAAGTGGCATTTTTAACCCTAGTAGACATCATGATTGTGGTTGGGCCACAAATCGGATATGTTTTCCAATTCATCGAAATTCAACGAACACGCAGTTCGTCCGGTTATTCTCCTCTGGTCTCCCTTATCTTGTTGTGCAGTAACACAATCCGTATTTACTATTACCACGGCTTTCACTATCGGCTAGCTTTGCTTTTTCAGGCCCTGTTGACTGTTCTCGTGCATCTAACCCTCCTCCACAAGCTGATAACTATCCAAACCGAGGAACGGTGCTCGGTTCACTCACTCTTTCATCAAGTTGATCGAGAAGCAGTGGTGATTGGAGACGTGGACTTAGCTCTCGAGCCTGGGTGTCCGCCCAGGTCCATATCCAAGGAGACGTCCCCGGTGACAACTCCGACCGCCACACCGTCTCTCAGACTTCAGAATGATGATCCTGATTTGCACCAGCCTCAAAGTGGCCCTTGTTTTGCCCTTCTCCAGCTAGCAAACAAGGTGGAGGCTCGGTTTCAGTCCACAGATTATTTCAATTTTTGGATGACTTACTGCCTGTGCACTGTGTTGGGTCTTGTCGCTGTTTGGCTTCTTTTTAGCTTTACAGAAAATGATCCGCGCTCGGTTGCCTTTGTGGGGTATCTGGCCCTGTGCACGGAGGCGCTTTTGCTTGTTCCGCAGGTTCTTCGAAACGCCAATCAAGGCTCTACTCATGGACTTTCTCCGATTCTCATCCTTTCTTGGGTTGGTGGAGATGCGCTAAAACTAATTTACTTCATTACCATGAAACAGCCGATGCCATTTTTGGTCTGCACTATTTTCCAACTTTCGATAGACTTTGTGTTGCTTGGTCAAATGGTCTATTTCAACCGACGAAGACGTTTAGATGGTGATGCCGTTCGACCTACAGCCGGCAACAATCTACCCACACCACACAATCTTTTATGAGTATTTTTAACATTTGCTTACGTAATTCATGGAACTAATTTCTGAGGAAAGAAGTGTTGTGCATTAGATATTCGATATTACTGTTATAATTTCCTCACTAGTGCTATTTTCTCGACAATCTTAGTATTATTTGCATCAGTGCATTGTCGAGAAAAGAAGCATTGTGTACCTCCCCTATGTGGGGTGTAACCATGACAGGCTGGAGGGGGAAGAACTGAGGACTTTTTGATTTATTGTTATAACCTGTTCGGTCATTGTACTTTAATCTGGAACGGTATTGTGCAAATGTGAAAAGAACATTCAACACATGCATATGAGAATGGTGCGTCGATAACAGCGCCGAGCAATTAAAACGGAATCCCCACAAGCGTGGATTTATATTCGCTATTTTCCTCAAAACGGGTTGAGCAAAATTCTAGATTTCATACTGCCAAGATATAGAACCCGCCAAGGGATCCGAGCCCGCCCAGGGCCCCCATTTCTGACATCCTCCCTCCCCCCCACTATTGGCCCGCGGGCGACCAAGGGAGGGGACCGGGCTTCTCCTCTCCAGCCCTTCGTCCGGCAAAAAATTTTCCTTCCGGCCGGAATCGAACCAGCGACCCTGTGATACCTGCCGAATTCTACAGTCACATGCTCTACCAATTGAGCTACAGAAGGCTGCCTGTCGCCGATGTATCTGTTTTGGAGAAACAAATGAAAGGGCTCATTCAGACCGAAAAAAGGCCGCTAGGGGGATCGAACCCCTGACCTCCGTCTTACTAGGACGGCGCTCTGCCATTGAGCTAAGCAGCCGTTGACCCGGCCGCTAGCAAGTGCAGTGAACAAAAGTAGGTCCTCATCTCGCCGGGCCGCAGGCCGGAGCTGCGGGCCGGGCAAGCGTCTGGTTCGTTGGGTCGCGCTTCTGGTCTCTTGCTGGAACAGATTCAGGTGGGATAGCAGAACTTTGGCCATACAATTTGGTATATTAGTACGATTAATAATAATAATTTAACCTTCTAATCTCGGTAGGTGAATTGGCTACAAATGAACTCCATTGCCGTGTTGGTTATCATGGATCGGAAATACGCCGCTGGCTTAGTGGCAATTATATAATAGAAAGGAGCTAAAAGATAGATATAATAATTTTAAGGTCTACATCATAGGCTATTTTATAAAATTTGATATAAATTAAATATACGTCTCGTGGAAATTGTGGAGATCTCGATACAGAAAAAAATGGCCCCCATGGTCCAAAAAATTCCAGAAAATGATTTATAAAAGCTACTCATTCCATAAATTTAAAAAATTTATACATATGCATAGCTTTTGTAAATGTTTTTAATTCTAAATTAATTATTTATCAGTTTCATTACAGTATATTATAAAAAAAACTATTTAAAAAGTTTTAGGAATCATGCACTGCCCAGCTCTGCGGCAACGCCGATAAGAGCCCTGACAATTTTTTAAAAATGGAATAAAAGTAGAATATATATTCATTTGATTTATCAAATTACTTTTCTTTATAAAAT
>HF955061.1:1164207-1191156 GCA_000582765.1 Phytomonas sp. EM1 | reverse complement strand
ACAAATAGTTTTTATTGCATTTTTCAGTATATGTTTTATTAGCTGAATCGTTTTTAAATATTCAAATTATTAAAAATTATAGCATTGGGTCTTTTTATTCGTCGTCGTCGTCACCACCGGCGGCGGCCTTCTTGCTCGCCTTCGCACGTACGCGGCGGACGCGGCCCGGGCGGCCGTTTCCGAACGGCGACGCGTCAGCAAACGCGATGTGGCGTTCGCTGCTCACGCGCACGATGAAGGACGGGATCGTCACGATCTGCTTCGCGACCGCGATGTGGCGCTGTTGAATGAGAACGCGCGCGTGGTGCACTGACTTTGCGAGCCCCGCCTTGAAAACGATCGTCTGGAGACGACGTTCGAGGATATCCGGGACGGTGAGGGAAAGCACGTAATCAAGCTTATCCTTTTCTTCTTCGAGGAAGCCGTAATCGTGGCAGCGGCGCATGATGGCAGCGCCCTCGAGAAGTCGACGGGGGTGGTTCTCCGGCAGGGTGAGCAGTAGACGCGCCGTTCGACGCATCTTCGACAGCGTCATGTTAACCCGCCAGATCTCCCGTTTGCAGCGGAGGCCGTACTGGCCGCACAGCTTCATCTCACGGTCCAGACGCTCCTTCTCGAACGGGCGGCGCGGCGCCTTCCAGACACGATTAAAGTTGTTGTAGTTGCGCATTTCCCTGGAGGATTAACAAAAATAAGACCTAGTAATGTTAGTAATGAGGGATGGGAAATAACAAAAGTTTTAGAACAAGTGTTGGAGGTTAGGAAGTCATTTTGTAGTCGAGCAAAAACAGGTCAGCAAGCAATAAAAGAGCCTTATAAAGAAGAGCCTAATACCGAAAAGAATGAAATTACTCGAGGGGCTTCTCCATACTTTTCATATCACTACAAAAACAGTAAAAAAAAAATACAAGAGCAGCATCGAAAGTAATTTCTTAACTATAATATTTTTCTTTGATTCATTTTGCTGCGGTTCGAAGATCCTGCATGACAGCAGCTAATGCAGGTTCTAGTTCCCACGACGCTTGAACCAACACAAAATCCATCAAAGCCAAAAATGTCTTTTCCGGAGGAAAAGATGTTGAGTTCCTATGGAAGCCTGCGCACTGTCGTTGTGCCCATGCCATGAAAATAGATTTATCGAGCGCACGGCGAGCCACCAGCTCTCGTATGAAGTGCGCAGTTGACACCGAGAAAGTAGAACCAGATAGTACCTCATTAATTATCTTGGTACTTAGGTTAACTAGAGGTTCATCGCTATTTTTATCTTTAAGTGTGGCATTATGTCCTTCGTTATCAACATTTAAGGACATCTGGCCGTTGTCTGATTCGTTACCAACGTTTTCTTTGGACCACAACACAATTCGGGCTAACAGAACTGGGTTCTTCTCGACAATTTTATCAATAAAGCCATTACTAAGAACGTAATTTTGAATCATACATCGTTGTTGTTCGCTAATACGATTCCAGGGTGTCGAGAAGAAGAGATTAGTTTCCTCGCGAAGTTGAGCATCAGTGAATCTTTTTTGTTTCCAACGATTCAGCACCGTAATAAAGGGAGATGTGGCTGCGTCGAACAGAAGCTCAACATATGAATCCCCGGAAATTGAATGCATACACAGTCTAGATGTGGGCAGAAGCACGTGGGTCTCACCGTTTTGTATCGGCAGCGAGGGCAGCCTTGGCTTATATGGCACCTGGGATGGACACAATTCGAGAGTGACCCCTCTATGGCCATCAGTAGCGCGATGCATCAGGATCTCTGGTGCGTGTGTTATGGCTCGGCCCTGCTCCCGTAGGGCTTCTTCCTTAAGTGTGAATAAAAAAGTTTCCAGTTCACATTGCCTATGTTTGACAAACACATCATTAACGTGCTCTAGCACCCGATCATACCACTCTTCCGCTTCCTTTCCGCTTTCGCTCCAGTTCCATGACTCCACCGGATCTGCCCAACGCAGGTGTTTAAATAAGCTGCACTGCGTCGTCAATTGCTCAAGCTGTTGCATAGGGGAGAGTGGGACCGGCACCCCATATCGGGTGGGGTCCTCCATTCCGTCGTTCTCCAACCCTTGGATGGGCGAGCCTCCTTTGTGAGAGGACTCCGGAGCCCCTAGCACCCCCTGATACACCACCTCTGACGCGCTCATGCAACAGAGAAGCATCATCTTCAGCTTCTCCATGAACGTCTGGATTACTCTTAGATTAACCACCTCAGCGGGGGTCGTCTTACTGGAAGTCAAAGCAGCGCCCTTTCCCTTCTTTAGTTGACGAACTTGAACGTCGTGCAGCGTGTCGTTGATCACTGACAAGTATTGCGCCGCAACTTGCAAACGATAGTGATGGAGCTGCATCACATCAGCCTCTGCGTGTGGGAGGGTCCCACCCGATCCCAAGGCCTGAGTGTTGGCGTGCGTGACGCTCAGTGACGGAAAAATGACGGTTGTGGGTTCTCGATAGGTACTCAGTGGGGAGATTTTGGTTACGTTCGCGTCCCGGGTTCCAGTTGAAGGGGTGCTTTCCCGATGGACACTTGGAGATATATTTAAGGCACTATGTAACGCAACCGCTTGTGGGGTTATGGGGGCAGAAGCCGATAGCGAATTGGTTCGAGAATGTGAATCCATGGGTGGTCCATCCATGAAGCAATCGGGGAATAAGAGTATCACCAACGTAAAGAGGTCACGACCGTAGCTTTCCGAAAGGGGCTGATACAGTGTGGAAAAGGGATTATCGAGCGTGTAGGACAGCGAAGGAGAGTAAAACCCCTCTGCAATAAGGGGAGCCATTGTTGCTATGCATTTAGAAGAAGGAAGAAAAACACCATTTTGGATCCTTTGTTGTCGATCAAAGAAAGTAGCCACGACTCCTCCCACAAGGGCGTCATGAATCACCGCAGCAGCATCATGACTCTTCTGACTAGCATATACGAGGACTTGAAGAAGAGCACGGTATTCTGAGAGATTAGTACCGCCTCCTTCAATAGTTGCTGGTGGGTTTGAAGTCCCTGTCATTTAATAAAATAGGTATAAAATAAATTTTTGTACAACTCACCACTAATGCTATTTGCAGATATTGTTTTCGTGTTATTCGGGTTTGAATGATAGCTTAACTGAAGCGCGAGAAAAAGGGAAAAATGACGGAAAAGAGTATATTACGGGTATAGGACACCATTAATTAGGTCACAAAAAGTAGCGTATACATGCAAAAATAGATCATTTGCAAGAGTTACGGTTGACAGAAATCATGACAATAGGCGGATAAATTGACCGCGTGAGGAGTGTGATGAATGATACTTTGTAAAATAAAACTACCTCGACGCAACTCGTTCCTTTCAACAGATCTATCAGGATGATATTTGTCACTGTCTCGACGACTGAAGTCCTATATTTTTTCCCGAAAGAACATTACATACCAATAAAGAAAGAACAGTGGATAATTTGTAGTTCTATCAAGAGGGAAGTAGTCAAGGCAATGGGTATTTAAGATCTCCCACCCATGATATGATGTAATTTCGGTCAACCCTTTTGGTGGAGAAACGGTTCTCGCACAAAAGTTGTTGAAAGCCACTCACCTCATCACTATCATCCCACACGTATATGCCAAAGGGTGGAAAGGGGAAAAATAAAACCTTATGTGTTAATCGACTTCTTCGCTGCCGCCATTTTATCTTCGTCCATCAAATCCCTCCCTAGCCTTAAGAAAATATCATCCTCGGAAAGGGATGCTTTATTTTCAATCAAATCAGCAAACAAATCTGCCTCCTCGTCCATGATCTGTTGTAAAGCTCCACATTCTTTCCCATAATAAGCGTGGAGAGGAAGCGCGTGCCGTTGATCCAGGATGCCCTTAACACGCTCCCACCGTAACTTAAGCAGCTCTGATAGCTTGATTCCACAGCGCTTACAGTCACGTTGAAGGGCCTTGCGATACTCAGGAATCCGGCGACAGGCCTCGCCGTACAACGGCCCCGGCTGCACATATTCACTGAACAAAGGGCAAAAATGCCCCGATACCCCGTCAAACTCCCTCAGACCTTGAGCAAGGTCGGTGGCAACAACGACCATTACTTGCAACGAATGTTCAGCTCCGAAGCGTATTGCGAAATCGCACAACGTCGCGGCGACCTCTTCAGGAGGGAGGCCACGATCAACAGCACGGCCCGCCACCTTTGCCAGCTCGTCCATGCTGGAGTCCTCCTCATGGCGTGTTTCATACAAGGCATGATTGCTTAACACCAGGATATCGCCTTCCAGCATCTCCCAGGTCGCGGTCGTCGGCAGAGGGATAATCTTTTGGTGAACTGGCGAACGGTTGGGGTTATTTTTCATTGACCAATGCCCAAAACTACGCGATACGGTAAAAAAAGGGTTGCCATCGATAATACCACCTTCCTCAGCAGACACCTTGCCTCCGGCACTGATGATTCGACGACGCTCTTCGCCTTGGAGCGGCCGGTGATCCATACTGAGCGGTACGATGCACTCACGGGAGCTATCAAGGAAACTTTGAGGAGTTTCCGAGAGACGACTGCGTGCGATCCCAAAGGCTCGGGAGCTCCCCACGTTAGACACCATAAGATCCAAGCAGTACGGCCTCGGATTCGCCATATTTTTGGGCAGGCCAGTCTCCTCGATTGCGTGCGCTGTGAAGCCATGATCCTTGCTCTGGAAGTGTTTTTGAGGTGGTGGCGCCATACGAGATTCGCATAATTTTTTGGCCTTTTCTCGTCCCCGCTGTGCTTCCAGCTCGAAGGGCGATACCGTCGCCGTGAACCACACCCCACTGCATCCACTTTCGAGGACCTCAGATAGTCTAGGCGTTCTCCCATCATCGCATCCCTTCATATTCTCCATCAAAAAGCTCAGCAACTCTGCTTCTCTTTCTGATACCCGCTTCAGAAGCTCGCTGAGGTTGTCTCCAGTGCGGCCCAGACGCTCCGTTTCACTGGCATCGTCTCTGAGCGATTCAATCCTTTTAAGAAGATGACAGCACTTGAAGAATGCTGCGTCGCCACAAATCGCGTACTGCTGCGAATCCCACTCCGTCATTACGCTTCGCAATTCATGAGAGGCAGGTGCATTCACCGGCCGAGACGTATCTGACCGCGAAGGATCCCAGCTCGACGCAATGGTGTTCGCTCGAAGCGATTGATGTCTATGCATTGAGGTTAGCATCAGCTCAACGAAAGGATCGTCTGGACGCATTTTACGAAGCTCCGCCAGTTCGGATGGAACTATCGTGTGCATGCTCAGCACCTTGGCGATGTAATGCGCCATAAAACGAGATACGGTTGCCCCGGTGTAGCTATCCATCAAACCACCACCTATCATTTCTCCCATCATGGAGGCGGTCCGCTCTGCGAGATTTCCATCGCCGCGATACGTTGAATTATCAAGGGTGTAGGCCTTCCTATTTTTTGTGTTGTAAACGTTAAAGGAATCCATGAAACATCTCGAAGAGGCATTCATAACCTCACAAATACCAACTTTGGCATACGGAAGTGTGAGCCGCTGCAGTTTTTTGTGTTGTAAGGGGAAATGCTGCATGAAGGTTCATGTGACGGAACTATAATGATGTGTATTTTGGAATGCTACGCAGGTCTTGCAAATTCTTTGCCTTTGATTTGATCTAACAATTTGAAATAGCAAAAGGAAATAATTCACTTACGTCTGGATTAGGGAAATAAGGTCGGATTGTCTCATTAGAGACTCTTTTATAGCTCGATTGTAGATGCGTGGTCATATCAGTAGGGTTGGGGTCAGGGAAATGCGTACTATCGCCGACCATAACTCGAGAAAGGTGATGCCAAAACTAAAGCATCCGTCTTACCCCTTACACAAAGAAGAGGGGGCAAAACTCATTCCACATGGTGCACGTCTCACTACCTATCTTCATCTCTTCATCCGTTACATCCCTTATAGGAAAACACCTACTCTCAAACGATATCGAAGGGTATCATTCGAAAAGAGAAAGGAACAATACATACATATATATATATATATATATGTTTGTTTATATATGAAACTGTTATACATGCGGACTCGATGTGGATGAAGTCAGTAATAAAACATCACTAAATAAATTCATTTTTGCTTGTTTCTGCGCTCCCAGCGCTGTATCTCAAGCTGCCACCGTACTTCTCTGTTGATTGCCTCAGCCATGGCAGCGTCGTAATTGGATGCTAATTCACTATCAAATTCAGTCTCCGACGCGCCCGCTAGTAAATTGTCAAAGCATAAAGCGGAGTAGTCCTGCAAAAAGTTTTTACACTCAGATTTGAATAAACTGTCTTCTAGATTACATATTTTGCTCAATTCCTTGCGGGTCTCGATGGCCTCATTGAGTAGTTCGGTTTTAAGACGGCACTCGTGCGCTTCCAATGAGTCCAACATTATCTGCCTTTCTATTTTATCAAGATGGGTTAAACTATTTTTCGCGTTAAACTTGGCGGAGTAACCAACACGTGCTTTGCGTGCCAATAGAAGGTAATCGGAAACCTCAGCGGCTTGAATCTTGCTGAACTCAAGCCGCTGTTCTTTTTCAATCTGGAAACGCTCTCTGAACAGTTCATCCATGTCGTTATCTTCCTCGAATAGGGTAGACTTTCTGATTGGTGACGCTTTAGGCGATACAAGCTCACCTCTCCCTTTGTCCTCCCTCTTGATTAATAAGCCTTCATTTTCCTCATTCATGGAGGGAGGGAGAGAAGCAATCTCCACACAACATAGCGCCGGACCGTCGAGGAAAGGCGATAAAAATGAGTGGACGTTTCCTGAAAACGAGATATGGTTTCCTGCAAGGAAGTGTAGAGTATTTCCTGTCATACTAGGTGATTGAATACGGATTGCTGACTCGGATTTTGTCTGAACGGTGGGAAAGGAACCGTCCAAAGCAGCACTATCTGAAACGGTCTCCCTCGGGTGGCTTCTTCCGAACGCATTCGAACGAAGAATACGGATTCGTTCGGACCGGAGCGTGGCATCGGAAAGGGCAGAATTAATTTCGGTAACCCAAATGGGATGCTTCCTGATATCCTTTTCAGCGTTTTGGTAGGAACTAGACTTATGAGAAGGTATTTCTGCTCCAACGCCGTTATTCGCCCTCCCTGTTGGCATGGACGATGACATCCTTTGAGTCTGCTGCCCAAGAAGGAGTTTCCCCATAGAGAGCCGTCGCTGGGCGTTTGGGATGTCTTGTGCACATATCTCATCACATGTTTCTAATTTGCTGAGTTTCATCATTTTGAAATCATCAATTCGAGTTTAAGGCACGAATCTCCCGGATTTCTTCCGTTTCTGTGTGTCAGAGGAACGAAGTTCAGGCACAATTAGTGGGATCAAAGAAAAGGTCGTGTTGAAGGATCCCGGAAGCAAGGATTCGACCTCCTCCACGCTCTCTAAGTTTTATTTCCCGAATACCAATTTGTCCAGTTCTTTTGCAATTGTGAGCAATATTTCGTGACTCTTGGGCAAACATACAAATAGATACCTCCTCCTCAAAAGCTTGTTTAAAGAGATTAATAAGTACATGAATATTTGATAAAAGTGTGTGTGTTTGTGTAGGAGAAAGTAGGTGGCAACAAAACATTAAAAAAAAGTAAAGCCGTTAAAATATCAGAGAATACTCGTGCAAACACGTCGCATCTAACTATTATTCCTTTGAGAACCGGTATCCCCCTCCTCAAAGGAGGAGAGAAAACAATAAAGATGCACTCAACCCATTCCACACCGCATCCCATAGTAATTTTGGATCGGTTTCTGGGGTAAATAACAGTCCATAATTGATCCCATAAGGCCAACAGCTACACCATCCATAAAGGTGGGTGGCCGCCTCTTCTTCACGAAGGTTGATCCCTTGCGGATTTTGTATAATTCCTCCATTGATTTGTAATGACTCGCGGCGGTTGATTTAGGGGGATTTGTAGCCACTGTTCCCGTCTGCGTTGGGGTGCCAGATAGGGAAGGGGAGAATGAGGCGTGGGAGCTTTCGGCAGGGCTTCCAAGCTTTTTGTAGTCCATCATCCTATCATCTTCCTTCGGCACAAAAAGCTTAACGAACGCGTCATAAGCCACAGGATCCTGCATACTTAACTCCTGCAACATGAAATATTCCGCATCATCCCTTGCGAACTCCCGACATCGACAGTTGGCGAGATAAAATTTGACAGACTTCAAAAACGTGGTCGTCATGAGTGCGATGCAGCCCACAGTCATCATTGGTTGAGAAGATATACCGCGAAGAAGTGTCCAGCGAGAGAAATTGGGGTTTCGCTCACCAAACTTCAGCCCAACAGCAAGGTTAGCTTCCATGTGATCCCTCTTGATTAACCTAAACTGGTAGAGCGAGAAGCTGCCACACAAAAGGCCACCTCCGCCAGAGCCGCATCGAGCCCCAGCAAAGTAATCGGAACCGAAGGAACAAACTATCTCGTCCTCTTCCTTTTCCAACAAGTATTTGACGGCTGAAGCTTTCTTTTTTCCACTAAACGATGCATTAGTCATTGCTAACTTATTCGTTTGCTTTCGCCGCAGACTAACTGCAGCGACATTTATAAGTGTAAGAGAGGAATGAAACATTTTAACACTAAGGCATGCATCCGCCTAGCGATAGACGGAAAATTAAACAATATTTAACTTTGAAAACGATATTTGATAAATTAACAAAACAGAATGAATCATGTAATGAAAGACTAGATGGAATAAAATTAATTCCGTTTTTTTGTGTGAGCTTATCGATTTAAGTTTAAATCAAATTCACGTTTTATTTACTTTCTCACCCACAAATCAATATAGGAATCTTCATAGGGTTCGAGGGACTTCACCGCATGAAATGCTCGCGTGTGCAATGTGAAGTTGTGTGGCTCAAGAAAACCCTTACGCAACTTTTCAGCCAAGTGCGTAAATATTATAATGCCCTGCGGTAACGAAGCCGGCTTTTCGTTTATCGGCATGAGTTCTTCCAGATTTGAGATCCATTTGTTTGTCTGAGATGAATCCTTCGATGTCTGAGTATTGTGTAGTTCCTTTGGCAGCCTGCGATCGTAGCGCCAATGGACAAAAAGCTCCGAGTTTTCACGAAAAAGAGCGTCCTCGGTGATCTTGGGTGTTTTGAGCAATGGATCCAACTCCATTGAGCAATCCAGGATTTGAAAGAGCTCAACCTTGCCGTGAATCTGAGCATATCCCGGCGTGGTGTGACAGGGGACGATCGCATCAATATGCGTAAACGAAATCGGGGATTGACGGATTGTGCGCATCACTGTAACACCCCCTCGTCGATAACCATAACAAAAGAATAGAAGCAGCAACAAATTCACCAATATGCAGAAGAAGTGAATTCGGCAAACTGAATAGGCAAGAGGTTTTACTGGTTTGCATCTCTTGGCCAGACGGGCACTGCAGGAAACGACAAAGCTTCCCAATATTACAAAAAGGGGTAGCATTGGGTACATGAAGCGCATTTCCTTGTGCTTAATAAAGCTCTGTAAGGTCGTATTCCACATCACTAAGCTTACTAAGCAGCACACAATCTTTACAGCTTTACTTCGTCTACGTTCGATGATATTCTTAGATAATCGATGCAGAACAGATGGTAAAAAGCCTAACAGGACGATGTGTGGCCCTAAGATAACGGGTATGCCCGCGATAAAATACCAACCCCACATATGAGTACCATAGAAAGTGCTAATGTTCATAGACACGTTGTACTTGTAAAACTGCAGCGGGGTGAAAATCCACCGGCGGTAAAGCATATAATCCAGCGTGGCCATGAAGGGAATGGTGATCGCAACAGCAAAACAAGTTTGAGCTAAATAACGCAGAATGCGACATCGACCGTAGCTTCGCCCCAGACGCACAACGTGAAATATAAAAATGGGGAATAACGTTATCGCAGATGTGACGCGTAACATGCAGGCTAAATCGGCGAATATGAGGAACCGAATTTCATTTTCTATTTGAATGAGGGCAAGCATGATAAAAAGTGCCTCCGCAACATTAGAGTAGGCGCGGGCGCCGTCACAAATGAGGTACCCATGTGTTAGACTGAAGTACAAAGCCGTCCAGGCAACTGAGGGACAGATAATGAAGGATGTGGGGTTTTTGTGCGCATTCTGTCGTGGCCATGCCTTGATTGAAAGCAATAAATCTTTCAAATGGGTTACTAGTCTGTAATCATCTTTATTTGCATCCGAATCTACATTTCTTAGGTCTTCGTCAAGCGCATGATCGATTATAGCGCCTAATGAAAAAATGGTGTAACTAATGCCAGTTGCAATGATTGCTTGCACAATTCTTTCCGCGGCATACACCATAAAAGCTGTGTCTGTTCCGATTATTTTCAGTAAGTAAAAGGGAATCGCATACAATAAGGGGAAACATACTGATCGAATACCCTCCCTCCACTCCCAGGTTAGTTCTCCCTTTCCAAAGACGAGGTAGTACGCAACTTCAGCGGATTGCCACCACTCATCTGGGCTTTCCTGAGTCCTCAATGAAAACGAAATGAAGGCATGGTATAAGAATATCCAAAATATATGCAAAGCCGAAAGTTTAAGTTTTTGACGATACTTTGGGGAATCAACAGACATTTTTTTTTTTAAGTCCATGATAGGCGAACAAAATAATATGTTGATAGGTATATATAGGATTATATACCGTATGTGGCTTTGCAGAATTTACTCTATTTAAGAAGAAAAATATCTATTAAAAACGCAAAATGCAAACGATGTATAAAACTAATAAGTTGAACATACAAGGTAAAGGATAAGAAAGCATCGTGATGAAGTTGCTCATCTCTACATCAAGAAGGCCATATTCCCAAAGAGCAAAAAGTCGTAAAACCATACACACTACGAACCACGCTTACTGTTCTACAAGTCCTAGAAAAAAAATACAATACTGATAATAATATTACTACCAATGATACTTCCCTAGCATATTACTCACAACCGTTCTCAATTCTAGCTGTGAGGATGAACCCTACAAATTTCACACGCTCCGCTACCATCTTCAATGCCTCTGCAAGTTGGACTTTTCGCCTTCCAGATGCGATGATAATGATACGCCATATCTTGCCCATAACCTTGCGGATCGTTGTACACTGCCATCATATCATTTGCCCACCGCTGAAATTCCGGAACGTATTCATAGCTGCATTGGTGTGTTAGGTGGCTAAGCTCCTCCTTTCGGCTCATTGGATTGGGGTGCCGCGCCGCATCGATGCTTGCCTCACGTTCAGCTTTGGATTGCTCCACGGTGCGATTCGTATAGTGCTTGATTATACGATTTTCAACAACGCCTTTCGCAGCTATAATAGTTCGAGACGAAATGACTAAGGCGGGTACTTGAATCAAGGAAATAAAAGAGTGGCCCAAACGGTGCATCCTTGGGTAAGCGTTTTTCCTCTCCTTTTGCTATATCTACAGGAATAGAAAGATTTCACAGAAATACTTATAAAGCTTGAAATGAATTGCCAAAAGGAAGTGAAGAAAAGTGCTTTTTCCATAGGTAATGATATAAAACGCTATCGGTTTGCCCAATCAACCTTAGATAGCCAATATCGAAGCTAACAACCAGAAAGGTGAAAAAATAACCAATCAGATTACGATGGTGAGCAGTTTGTAGCCTGAATCGTACCCAGTTGCATATGTAGGTACGGAGTATCCTTTTTGTTACTGTTGTTTGTTAAATTTCGTCTCGAATTTAATGTGAATATTCACGCTTAGGATACCGTTACTTTTCCAAAAAGTAGAACAACTGTAGAAAAATAAAAGGAATCGGAATTTATCTGAAAGAGTAATGTTTTTGTAAGATTTTGAAAACCTTCTGACTTCTACAACAAGCAAGGATTTGACTTTCATCAAGAAGAAACACACACAAAAAATGTCGCTCCTCTGCATATGTTTACGTGGAAAATTGTTGTCAACTATTCTTCAGCCTATTCCTCCATTTTAAATCTATTTTGAGTAGCCTACGTTCCTCATCCTTGTCCTTCACCAGTTAGGCATCTGTCGTTTCTTGGGTAACGGCCACATCTGGTCTCCTAACGGGCACATCTAACTCGAGTGAACCAGACGCTACGGCTGCAGACAGGCCACTAGGACTCACAACCTTCTTGTTAAGCTTGTTGTCATGAACATACAGCGAAAATTGCTGTGATTTTTGCAAGATGGTGTCCGGCAGAGTGATCCACCGCGAGTCCTCTGACAGCATCTTCGAAAAGGGAACCATATCAAGTCCTGGCTCCCCTTTCAGAGCCTTTTGTCCATTTTTGAAGTCGTTCAGTGTGAGGGAGCTGCTTCTGTCTTTGGCAATGAAGTAGTAAGTTGAGCACATGGCTAGATATTGGTCATAGTTTTTGTTGATAACCTGTACAAACTTTTCCATAAACTCGGGGGTGGCGGACGAAGCAGGGGGGCTTGACAGATCAGGGGCCGAAGAGGGTGACGATGGGGGAGGGTGAAGAGAAAGATTTACCAGTGGCATCCGCATCGCGCCATCGGTAGTAAAGCTAGTCAAAGCCACACCATGTGGGTGAGAAACCATGATGAGCACGGCTGGAAGCTCATTCCAAGCCTCCGATGATACCCTTCCAACTGCGTGAGGTTCCAATGCATCTAGATAATCCCCAACGGGCAAGCCGAGGACTTGATCCCCACCCTTGACGACAGAAGGGTGGGGAAGGCAGAGTAAAGGATGATACACCCCTTTTACTTGCTGCAAATTATCGAGCACGAGGACTCGTGTGGAGCCGCTTCCGGCACGCGATTGTCGCAGGAGCCTGTCTTTGGGGTCTAGATATCTCGTAAAGGTATCCCTAACGCTTTGAGGGGTTACTATATGTTTTTGCCTGCATCGGAAGTGTTTCATGCTGAAGAATGCAACGGGGATGCGGTAAAGCGATAGAGTTTGAGCTATCATTATGGTTGTGGTTCTTGATGAGCAAGGCAGGCCAAATTTTATTTAATGTCTATTTTTCTATAGGAAAGTCGTATAATGTGAAGTTGTGTTAAACCACCTTCAAAACCTTCAGTATGCTATGAGGCAGAAATCACTGAAACAAAAAAAATGAACCCACTAAAAACAATATAGAAATGGTGGGAATAGAAAAATAATCAAAGCTTTATTCGATGAGTGGAGAAAAGATACACTGCTTATTTGGTCTGCTAGAGGTATATCAAGGAGTTTCCATGTGGCGCGATTCTGATTTTTAAGATCTCTCTCCTTGAGATAAGAGGTCAATTTAAGCTTGACTTAATGCATGAAAATTTATAAAATTGTTGAAAATATTATCGCATTATTATTGGGTCAAATAGAAATATCTAAAAAACACTCACTTCTTCATTATCAGATTAGAACATTGAATTAAAAAAGAAAAAATAGATAACTACGATCAAAGAAAAAGGAGGGGAGAAAAATAACGAGATCCAACAACTAGGATTTCATCACGTGGATAAACAATTTAGCGATGCCACCCGCTACAACACAAACCACAAAATTTTCAGAAATTATTACGTAATTTAGTTAACGTATTATGCTCCAAGGGCCACTTCCTCTCGAGCTCTTCTAAAGGATTCAAGACCGAGAAAGAAGAGGAAGTAGAAATATTAAAATTTGAAACAAGTATATCAGTGTAAGATCAACAAGGCAAAGCCCTCACATTTTTTTGAATCTTCGCGCATTTTCCTCAATGATTAACTTCAGAAAACATAACAGCATGAAGAAAAAGAAAATAATCAAAAAGAAGAGAGAGGAAGTGAAAACCAAACAAACAACATCCTGAGTACCAAATTTTTTTAAAAAAGTGCCACAGTCTTGAATTGCTTACGGAAGATAATATCCCATACGATTCGCACACACCAAAGCATAAAGATGAGCAGTACACCTCCAAGAACGTAGAACGGCGCCTTCGCTTTATTTGGCGGATCAGCGGACGCATCAAATGGGATGCGCACGTTCATGGAAAAGATGCTCTGAACAATCGCCACGACAGTCAAAACGTTAACCATCTCCGCCAGAAGCAATAGCATTCGCAACGATCGATTACCATTGCGAAGCAGAATCCAATAGTAGGAGATGTTGGTGTACCAATTAGCCATCGTAATGGTATCATGGCATTCACAAATTTCATTCTTTAAAGAATGTAGGTAACCTTGGATATTTATGAGCTGTGCGCGGACACTCTGCTCTTGCAATAGAAAGTTTCGCGACCCATCATTCCGTAGAATCTCGGCGACAACGTTTTCACGCCGTATCACGTCAGCGCTGCACTCACCAAAGCAGAGCCGCGTGGACGTGGTGTACTTTAAGAGAGCACCTTGTTTCTTCTCCACCACCTTCACATCAAAGGTGGCATCACTGAGATCGTCAACGGCCTGAGCGAAAACCATGCTATCGGCATTGTGTCCGACGCAGATTTGAAAAAGAGCCGAAAAAACAAACGACGTCGTGAAGCGTCGGGGGGAGGGGGTCGTCATCAGTGCGGCGCGCGCAACCGGAGAGGCGGGGCTGTTATCCCCCCCCGCCGCCGATACCCGCGCGCACTGGATCTGAATCACGCGGAGCAAATCCCCCATCTCGGCAAACGGCTGATTATGGATGGTGAGGATCCAGTCCTGGAAAAGGATCACCCCGATCGTGATCGGATCCGGCACGCAGGACCGAGGAAGTCGCCTTCGGACCGCCTTAAACCGAAGCTCCATAATGCTCTCTTGCGCACGGTCACCCTTATACGGCGAGGCGTCGTCCTTATAGATCGGCTCCATCTCCATCTCCGCCGCGGCCGAGCCGCCCTCACCTTGTGCGGCGAAATCAGGGGGCGGGCTCAGCTTGGCGTGCAGCGGGGTGCAGCTTATGGTGAAAAACATATACCCACCCTTGCTTGGCGCAAGATGGCTCATATCCACGGAATCCTGCTTTGACAAGTAAAGACACTTATCCACCACACCCTTGTGGATTTGGAAAAGCGCTAACAACTGTTTAAGCTTGATCACTGATTCCGGGTTGTGGGGCTGGGTTTGGATGTCGATCCATTTGGTAATCGGCTGCGCGATCGAATTCGTTCCAAGGGGCGACCTCGGGGAGAGCGGGCTGCTGAAGTGCATAGAGGACTGCTCGTTGCTGGCGACTCCGCCCCTTGCGGGGATACTGAAGGGAGACATTGGGGATTCTTTTGGCTGACTCCTGATGAATTCAGGTAACTTTATCTCGCGTGATTTGATAAATTTTAGAAACCCTTTGACGGTGCTGAACATTCGGGCAAATGGTGCGATGCCATCGCTGGTCTGAGTCATAAACCAAAAGTGATCAGCTGCATCTTCGATCGACACCAAACGGGGTACGCTTCGCTTAGGGAAGCAGGACGATAATTTTCCTTCCCCTGCTTCGCGTTGGGCGCCGGGGAAATTCTCTTCATCATCTTCACTGCCTTGTATGCGAAGAAAGACGCTCTCACTTCGCTTCCCACCAGGTTTCGTCGCTGATCCATGCTCGATATAGAGATCACTTTTGCGAATATGATTCTGGACCTCTTCTTCAGTTGGCTCGTGAGTGCTGAAGCCACCAAAATCAAGCACGTCGTTGCCATCTTCTTGTATATATAGACAGCTCAAGAGAGCGTAGTCAAATGGGTAAGGGTCGGCAGACCTCGGGTGATGATGGCGTCTTGAATGAGACTTCATGGTTAAAAGGGATTGAAACTGATACCGTGGTTGATTGACCTTTAATATAGGTATATAATTGGAGAGATCTGCATATATATATGAGTGCTAATGTTTAGAAGCCTTGTGTGTTTTTCTTAATACAATAACAAAATAAACATCAATGCTATACAAATCTTGAGAATAACATGCGGATTCCGAAACAATAGAAGTAAAGGTAAAAACGAAAACTACTACCAAAAAGATAAAATACTGGGGAGAAATAAAAGAGACTTATGGTATGATACTATACCGGCAGTACACTGAATCGAGCCCGTAACCATATAAATGTTAAGCCCAACTTGGTAGCATGAATGTAATCATACGAAAGGACAGATGTTTTTCTTTTCAGTGCACTACATGTGAAACAATATTCAAAGGAAAATCTCAACACACATGGATAATGTCAATCGCACCTTGCCTTTTTGTTAGCTACAGACCTTCATATGAACCTGAGAACGCATCAGTTAACAATCTTTTTCAGATAGCCTTGAAAGCATAAAATAGTCTTTTGTGCGTTATCAGGCGTATATTGATAATCGCAAATACGAGGTACTAATAAAATAAAAATGCATTATGAACGTGTTTTTAATCAATCGGATAATTAGTGAAAAAAAACCAAACTCTATTACCCAAAGGATTGGAGAGGATCTGAAAGCATATAAGTGTACAAAATAATAAATGTATGCGTTTAACTATAAATCAGTGCGGAAGCGTAGCTGACAGATGAATCCTTTGCGTTCTGGCACTTGTTAGACTGCGAATAGCTAACAAAATCCACGGTCACTTTAGATGCCAGCTTGTTCACCCACGCATTCAACCCAATTCCAATTGGATTTCTCCCACAAATGGTATTGTTGGTTTGTTCCAAGTAGTCATACCAGCCGTCGATATCCTTGTTGTGGAGCAGGCTTATCGCTCGATGATCCAAAGCGATGATGGCCTCGCCGATATTGGGATAGGTGTCTCGCTGATAGTGGTAAGTATACCGAAAGCGGGAGCCCCAGTGGCAGAAATCAGAACTTAAGATAAACACGTTGCTGGGATCGTTTAGATACTCCTGAAGTGCGTCCGACATTCGCTCTTCGAGCCCTCTGTCAGTCCAGCCGATGATTATGGGCACAATACTCACCCGCGACACTGCTGCCGCCTGCGCCTGGCCCTGAGGAAAGTGCAAAATGTAGGAAATGAAGGGAAGCTGCATTTCGATGGAGTGTTCCTCCTCATCCACCTGTTTCGTTGTCCAGTTGGCTGGAATACCGGCCTGGGAAAACTTCCCTAAAACCGCCGCGGCAGTCGTGATGTCCACCGAGACGGGGCCGAAGGGTGTTTCATACGCTGAGGCATGAGAAACTTCTGCACCATTAAACCCTTTGTGGTGGGAGGGGCCCATAATGAAGATGCGCTTTGTTTGGTTGCCACCACCATAAAGATAATCATACAATTTAGAGTAGACCGCGCTAGCTGTCTTTCCCGAATATGAAATACCAGCGTGAGGAGAAATGAGTCCATGAATAACGTTATTTGGAGAGCGAGTCAAATGGGAGCTACGACTCGCTTCATTGAACAAGCTGCCAATGAACTGCTTCAGTGCTATGGGAGATGCATCATACCACCCATTGCCTTCAGGTGCGGAGTGGGAGGCACAACGAGAATACGACATATGAATAAAGAAATATCAACACTGTAGCGAATTATCAAGATGAGGAAGAAGACAAGGCTCGTATTTTTCTCAAAATTAAAGCCAGAGTAACTACTATATCGGCTAAGGCATATTTTCTACAATAATCACATGAAGAAAGGCGTTGACTACTAAAAGCAATTTTACACAATCCGATGCCATAAATATAATAAAGGCACTAATGTAAAAACCAAGCGTAGACACTCCACGCACACAAACCCATAGTTACGTGGACAAACATGCGTATATAGTCATATGAAGTCATTGATAAAATTCAAAAGGCATTGTTCACTTGGTATTAAACAGTCACTGTTAACTGTAAATCATGTTAATATTTAATAAGTGGTGAACATAATCATACTTCCTTACTTTTGTTAATGAGAAAAATACGATTTCTTTCCATTTTTGCTGCGCCAAACAATAATAAATCTATTCATCTTAGAGATAGGCAAGAAATATAAATAAAAAAATTACATATGAATTATTCCTAATCATACGAATGCTTTTTAATGTATTTTATGACATACTACTATTGTCATCATATAATAATATATATATGTATAAGTTGACACCAAGAGATTTACTCATTTTGATCCCCCCGCTGATTTTCTTGCTATAGATGCGTGACTCCTCCTTTACACTGCTCCACACGAGGCACTCGTGTCGATATCTAAGATGTTAGCTACCGGACGGTGATCGCTGGTGTAGACACCCGGCACGTCTGTGTATAGGCGAACTGTAACGTGTCCAGCGCTGGAGCCATGCGTTTTTTTAAATAAAATGCGATCACAATACGCCGGCATTCTCATTTTCTTGCGAGAGAAGTTACGCTCATTCAAAATGATGCTACCTGAAGGGTGTATTTCGTACTTGTACGTTGGCCTAAAATTTATCCTCCCCTCTTTGAAATGATGAAACACCGCCTTTTTCGCCCTCTCCTGAGTCAGTTGATCGTTATTGATGAGAATCGAACGGATGTTACGGTGGCGTTCAACAATGGATTCGATTGCCGAGCGTGTACCGTTTATTCTATAGTTCAGGTCCCCACCGAAGATAGTGAAGTCGAAATCCTCCGTAACGTCGTGTCGAAGCTCCTTGTTCTGACCTTTTGTGGGGAAGGTCGAAGGAGAAGGGGGCTTTAGCTCAGGTAGATGTGGTTCCCCCCTCTTGTCCAGCGATGAGTAGGAGGTGGCACTCGTTTCGCCATCCCCCTCTCTGTCATTTGAGTCGGAGTCCCTCTCAACTAGGTTTGTTTCGAAGGGGCGGCGGACGTTTTCAGACAGTGGTTTATTTTTTTTCCTTTTTTCAATCAATTTCTTAAAGAATTCATGATATTTCCCACGAAGACCTACACGGAGTTTGTGCACAATGTGTCGGTAGTCCATGTTTCGATCCTGCACAGCACTCTGGTGTGGCGCCATATGAGCGGAAATGAGCAAGAGAGTCAGAAAAGGCGGATTCAATGAGGGTTGGTCTAAGTGCGGAGCGACATCTATGGTCTTCTCAGGCGTTTGTGGTTGCACCATGAGGGCTAGAGATCCAATGGAACGTGTCTGCTGCTTCGATAGGTCTGAACAAGAGTCTTGAGAAGGTAGAAAAATCTCTTTCTGGACAGAAGTTGTATTATCTTTTTTTTCAGCCTTATATCCCACACTAGAGGTCTCCAATCTCATGTTAGAATTCCAACAGAATAAAGGTCTCACCTGTGGAGTCCCACCAGGAGCCCTCAAACCTTTCGGTAAATGGAGCTTCATGTCAGGGGTGGGGGAAGGTGTCATAATGTTATCAACATCACAGAAGAGCTCATTGCTGGGATTCTGAACTCCAGTGTGGCTTTGGTGCCGAGGCTGAATAGATGGAAGCAATATCCCCTTTTGGGGTACGTTTAATATGCCGACCGAATTGGACAAAGTGTCACGAGTGCGGTTGCGATTGGGGGAGCACTTGGATTCGATTATAGTAGGGGTAACGGGGGATGCATCGAATGGTTCGGATGGAGACGGGTAAAATGGCTCCTGCCGGGGGGTCATTGACAGCGCTAGGGCTAAAGCCACGGCGCCCTTGTTGCCGCATATGCCGAACAACCCCCTTCGAACCTCGGAGCCGTGAACATGCGAAACGTAGCCGGCCACATCACGTCGACGCGCAAAGAGCACAAGATGAATTCCCCACAAACATCTGGTGCCGACAAGCGCGTATTGGTTTTTAAGACATCTAGATGCAATATCTTTCACCCAGCGCGAGTGACGTTGCTGGTTGTTCACGAGATGTCCATTCTCCTGAGTCCCTACAGCAATCAGGTGCGCATTAGGGTGAATGCAGACAGATTCCACTTCATCCATTCTCGGCCTCCGTTTTGCCATGTTCCACGTGGTAAAAGAAATGCGAAGGGGCTTCCCAGGACGCCAATAGCTATCCTCCCCCTCGAGTAAATCATCCGGGCATGCGATCGGAACTTTAAACGTTTCAGATTGGATCGTGAATGGGATTTCTATTAACTCATCATTTCTTGAGTCCGCAACAAACGGAAGATCGATAAAATCAATGAGGGTGGAATTCTGCTCCCCCATTTCAGTACGAACGGGGCTGTGGCTGGCGGTAGGGGAACAGCTCGCTTCCACCCAATTGGGCAACCTGGGGCAACTTTCTCCCACTGGATCTCTATAAGTGCCAGCATCAGATTCACAGCTAGGGTTTTTATTCACGGTCTTGTGGGTGCGTGTTGTTTTTTGCTCGTCTTCTGCAGTCAGATTAGAGCCTGTTAGCGTGGAACCATTACATCTGGCTTGCGCTTGCACACATACAGCCTGTATTTCATCCAAATCACCTTTTTCAGAAAACTTATCGGTTTCCGGGAGGGAAATTTCTTCTTTTTCGCTCATTAATTTCTTTCTACTACTGGAGACATCAGTTCCTACTCGACTGTTAATGTCCATTTTGCTGTTAAATGTATCACACAAAGAAACAGTTTCGCCGCTCCACACTGAATTCTCGGAAATGGGCACCATGCAATCAAAATAATAAAAATTATCTCTATATTTCTAACCTTTAACACAGTATGAGATCCTCATTTGGAAACAAAGAAAAGTATTTTAAAAATGAATGCTGACGCTGAGCTCAAGCGTTAAGATTTGTTTCTTTGAAATGTGTTTCCTAAAGAGCTTGTTAAAATTCTTATTGCCTCGAAAGACAGCGATACAGGTGAACATGTAGCACAATGAACAGGTTTAAAAAGTCACAATTGAAATTTATTATGGTTCAACAAAGGACTCAAGTGCATTTCTTTTCACTTTAACCTGTTTATAGGCAGACTATCATGGCGTTAGGGGAGAGCTTAAAAAAAAAAGTTTGTGAAGATTACATACCGACCAAATTCTTTGGCCGTGTTTTGATCTCAGTTACCGCTTCATTCTTTTACTTCCCTGCAAACAATGCCACATTCCAGATAACAAGGACAAAATAATGAAGAATCAAGGCTTTAAATAAGATAAAGTCAGAAGGAGAAGAGATCTAAACACAATGGTCAAACGCTCGATGTGCCCTACTGAAAAAAGAAGTATATAAAAAGGTTAGCACGGTCCCCATACGACTCTTCCGGTACTAGCTTCGTAGAAGCAATGACAAAAAACTAAAAGGGCTCAGTCTAACGCCTTAGCTATAGGTCGCCTTCGTTTCCTTTTTGATTATTCTCAGAGGGATGCGTCAGGGGCTCACCTTTAGGCACTGATAGAGGAGGCATTTTTCGCGTGCTGAAACTTTTGCCAGCTGAAGCAGTTTGAGCTTTCGAATTAATTTGGTAAAAATCGACGAGATGATCTTCTGAAAACGAACCATCAAAATTGAAGTACATCTGAGCCTCACCCATTAGTAAGACTACAGCAGGGAGACCACTTGGATCGGCGCCAAAGAACCTCATCACCTCTCCACTGACTGCGGCATCGACAACTACAAAATGAAGTCGTTTCAGCATTTCCGAGCCCGTCGACCCCACAATTTTATCCGCAACACCCTTCAAAATTGAAGTTGCATTCTCCATGAGTGCTGGTTCACTAAAAACTATCAAACATTGATGCCCTTTTGACAGGACAACGAAGTTTTTTTCCCATTCCGCTTGCGTGCGCACCTCTACAGGGGGGTTGTAAGAAGTCGATGGCTGAGAGGTCTCCTTTTCCATCCAATTAAGGATCTCCTTTCGCTCCTTTTCAACTTCACGAAGGATGTACAGGCGTCTTTCCCAGAGTTTCTCAATTGTTTTGGGATTAATTCTTTCCCCTGACTCACGCATAACATTAGCAGACGCGTCTGGAAGATCTTTCAAGAGAGTATCCATGATACTATGAACAGTACTTTTTTTGGTAACAGTTTGGAGGCGGTGTACCTCATCCTCCACACCCGTCTTTCCGCCATCACGACGGTGCAGCACGAGAAACGCAGGCAGCTCACTTTCTTGGCTGATGTTGTACCGCTGCGCGAGCACTTTTTTGTTTGGATCGCCCTCAAAAGCGTTCACAACTACACCAAACACCGCGTCTTGTTGCATGATTTGACTCAGGACACGATACACTGGCCCTACATAAGGTTCCTTGGTAAAGTAGAGGATTCTGGGCAGTTGTGAATACTGAGGCAGTTTTCTAAACCAATCAAAAAGATCATTTTCGTGATCCAGACGTGTGATGAAGTCTGGAGAGATGGATTGTAATATCCAGCGCAAGAGCGATTTGAAGTCCAGTTCCCCAGTAAAAAACTTTGGCAACTTTGTCAGAATCGAAGAGTTTGATGGCGGAGCTTCAAGAAATCCATCAAAAAAAATTATAGCAGGGCTTTGGAAGCCGTACATTCTTTTAAGACTCTGACCAACTTCTGATTGAGAAGTCACGTAGCCTACCTTGATAAGAAAATCATGGAGGGAGTCACTCAGCTTGTTAATCAACGGTTCCCACACATTTTTCCGTTCAAAGGAGTCCTCATCATTAAAAACTACGACTACCAGAGGAGTGTGTTGCGACAAGGTAGTCGAAGAGAATACATCCATGCTTGGAAAGGTTAACACACCTGGAGCAAAAACCGCATCGTCCAAGGTGACGTTGTCTATGGCTTGGCATGGAAGACAACCACAACAAAGACAAAACAACACCAAAGACAGATACAGAACTAATGGAGAGCGCGATGAGAAGGACAGCAGAGTAGGGAACATTTTCTTTTGGTGTAAAGAATGAAAAAGATCAGCTGAAGACTTCTGCTAGAAGGTTAGAATATTGCTCTTTAGCCTTTTCAAAACAAAAAATGTCCGTTAAAATCTGAAGTTGTCAGATGTAAATGAGTTGGTAAAATTACTTATTGATTTTGAGCTGAGCCTATGTAAAGCAAACAGGTATGATAGACATAATACAAGTGATAGGGATTAATTTGCTCATTTTAATTGTTCCTTGCTTTTCACACGCACAAAAGCATATGAACGAATATAAGTGCTACGACAATGACAGTCATCAACACAAAACTAAGGCTCTTTTCTAGTACTAGTACTACATTACTCCTAGTTCTACTGTTGCAATCGGTCTGCACACAAGCAAACAATATATATATGAGAACACAGAATATAAAGTCAATAGTTCAAAAAGCACTGAGAATCGACCCAGTACAGCAACACCAAGCAAAATAATTCCAACTATTTGACAGAAAATAGAAACAGACTAGCGCTTCTCCCGCCCATCATTCCTTATTACCCGCCTACTGTATTTCAGCATCGGCTAGAGTTTTCTCGCGTGCGTCGCGTTGTTGGATGTAGTTGATATATCCGAAACGACTTTGATTCATGTACCAGACTTCTCCCTGATTTGGAAAATCTTCTAGTGGTTGTTGCCACCAGAAGCATTCATTCTCCCAGTCCCGGGGCACTCCGAATGGACGGATCATATGACGACCCGGGTAGAACATGTTGCTCATTACCGATCGCATGCACGTAACGGACATGGCATTTCGAGCGAGGTAGTACAGGGTACCGAAAAGCATCATAAACAGCGGAATCTCCAGCCAACCCGCGCGCAGGTTGTTATCAATCCAGGAACGGTACCAGTTGTACCTCTCCACTTCGGATACTAGCCCATCCTCCTCGACGCCAAAATGGAACTCCTTCTTGCACTGAAGCTTCGGGACGTGGTACCCGGGCGGCGGCCAGTCCGGATTCCACGAGCGTGTCCGCATTGTCGGCTGGATTTCATCCCACTTCACGATGGTATCACTCCAGTGGTACCAGGTCTGACGATTCAAGAGCTCCTTCGGGACGCTGCGAAAACCAGGCCGATTCTTCTTCCATGCCTCCCCTGGGTAGTAAAACTCCTTGGCATCCCACTGCTCTTTCACGGCCTGGGCAGCGGCGACCTTGGTGTTTGTGCCGGGTTTCGTATACTCGTCAAAGTACTCGTACAAACGGTAGTGTCGCGGGGTGTGCAGACTCCCCTCGTTTATGGTGGAGTTGTCCTCGCGTTGGCCCTGGAAAAAGCTCTCACGGCCTTCGGTGCTACGGAATTCGGAGGAGGAGTTGATATTTTCATCCACGCGGTGGTAATCCCACTTGTCGCGTGGCCGATCGGTGAAGTATCGCAGGTTCTCCAGCTCTTCTTTGGTGACTTTGGTCGATTTCGCACCGTAGGGCAGAGACCAGCTGTTGGGGCTCGCAAAGTGAAAGCCGTGGTAGACGCGTTGTGAAGCTTGCAACACACCACTCAACGCAAGTCCAGCCTGAAGCGTTTCCACGGTCGCCCTCAGGGCTGCGGGTCGTGGGCGGCAACGGAGTTGAGAAATCATGCTCAAACTCAACCGGTGCTCACTTTCAGTTCCTATTATTCTATTCTACTCCTCCTACACTATAGTGGGGTTAAAACGATGGAACTCCCCAATAGTCGATAGACACAATGTTAATAAATGCTAATCTATCAAAAAGTAAAGACAAAAAATCCTAGTGTACTACTTATACTAATTGAAATTAAAATGAATCGCTACAAAGAGGAAAAGGCCGGATAAATAGCTATTTTTATTCTGCTGTTCTTTCTTTACAAGGAAACTAGCATGTTTTGCTTGCTAAACTAGAGGTAGCATATCGTTTATTGCATTGCACTTTTTAATTCTTTTTGGACATGGATGAATGATATTCAGTTCGTTTTTCATCCAACCAGTAAAATTATAGATAGCAGAAAAAGAAAAATTGATTTGCTAAATTTACAATGGTTATCCTTTTTTTTCCTTTAAGGGGGATATGGTGAATGGTGCCATAAACGCGAGTAACCAGAAACATATCGATATGTCCGCCTGCTTTAAAGGTAATTATATATACATATATATATATATATATATATATATATGTATGTATGTATGTATAATGTAAAAAAGTTAGGAAAGATGAAAAGCTGATAAATAATAAATGAAGAGGGTGGCGTGAAGGTGATGGAAACCTCAAGAAAGCAGAGCACCGACCCTATGCATCTGTACATACGCAAATTTAAAATTTGTACAGAACATAAGCACATGTAAAACAATACCAGTCGAAACTCATTACGGGGCCAATAGCTCTGAATGACCCCACGTCGTTGGCGCATCACGAGTGGCCTCCGGCCTCTGCCGCTTTACCTTACCGCTGTGCGTCGCAACTATGCCACTCATACGCTGCAATGCTTCGTGTTCGGCTACCGAAAGCATCTCAACGACCTGCGGTTGGCGCAGGAGCCCTTTCAAGATCGTCGGAGAGGGGGGCGCCTCACACAGTTGCCACTGCGTGTCGTCCGGAACGACTTCCGCGGCGTCCTCGCCGAGGATCTCAGGTGAGGCGCCGCATTGGTATTGTGTTTTTGAAGGCTTTTGCGTCGCCACAGTAGCGTGAGACCTCGTGGCGGCCCCACTGCCCCCACTTGATCGTCTGGGATCCGCCGCCCCACCGCCACGTGATTTGGTCTGCGAAACCCCGCGCCCCGTCATGCCATCACCGCCTTTCTTGATCTCCTTGAGGTAGCCTTCCGCCAGCAGCTTCTGTACAACTTTAAGGATAGTGGTAGGCCCAATCTCAAGCGGGCAGGACTCACGCAGGTAGTCTTTGAGCTCCGAGAAAACCATTCGGCCACGACCTCCACCGCTGGACGAGGTTTTTATAAAGATAAACACAACAACCATCAAATAAGCCACCTCGCTCATTCGAAGTGGAGGGGGCTTCGAAAGCAGCTGTGCGAGTGGGGTGGTCGTATCGACGTCGGCTGGCCCTGAGGTCGCGGCCGTACGGCATCGGCTGGTGGAGCCGTTCCTATTGTCCTCAAGCGCCGGTTGATTCTCGTCTTCGGCACGATTGCAGCCATCGACTCGCTTAAATGGGTTACTTCGTATCAAAGAAGGATTGACGAGGCCGGTGGATGCATCGTTGAGCCACGAGTTTACCGCGGTGCCGCTTTTGTCGCTTTGAAAGGGCTGTTCCTTCCCTTTTTCATGACGGAGAAACTTGGCTTGGACCTTGGAGAGAAGTGGGTGCCGGATGGAGACGGAGAATAGGTGGTGGCTAGTATCCATAGAACCGATGCTCACGTTGTGCTTTTGCTCCTCCAGGTAGAAGCGCACCATACGCCCACTGGCTGGAGCAAAACAGGGCGGTTCATAATCCTTTGGGGTGACCTCGTCATAATAAGTCAGACGCATTGTCAAGACTCTCTCCTTTAGAAGAGGTGGAAGACTCTCCACCACCTCCACAAGTTTCGTGATGATTCCGGCTAGAACCTCCTGCACCTCCTGCTTTGAGCACCGCCGCCTGCGGAGCGTCGACAGCGGTAATTGTCGAGGCCCATCTGCGCACTGCTGCTGAATCGCTTCGGCGCCCGTCGCGGTGGTTGGTAGCACTTGCTGAGACGAAGACAACGTCATTCGCGCATGTTGCCCATCATCACTATATGTAAAACCAAAGCAGTAGCTCTCAAGCGTCTCAGAGCAATCGCCGTTGTACACACACAACGCCATCTCCTTTAAGTAGTTTCTGTTCAGAGCATCAAACGCACCCTTTTCAATCCATCTGGAAATGGTAGTGGCCTCCAATGAATTTGGAATGATGTGCTTGAGTTGCAAGCCCAAAAAGGTTCGTTGTTCAAACGACTCATCACTGCACAAGCCACGGGCGTACGTGATGCAGGAAATCGATACACGAATGAAGTTACGAATAGCCGCTAAGCTTTGGGCTTGCGTAACCGCGGCCACTGTTGTGGTCATATAGCAGTAGTAAAGAAAATGAAAGAATGAATACTTACAAAACTATTTCTAATAATAACAACGTTACTATTATTATATTCAGTGAACTACAAAGTTTATGAGTTTTCAAATTGTTAAAGGCAGGTAACCTGTATATATTTGCGTCACTAATAAAATAATAATTAAAAGCATAGAAGAGAAACATCATTGGAATGCAAAAACACTTCAACTAGAGACAAATAAACGCAAACATAACATACTCACCTGTAAACCAACTGCATACCCATTTTTAGAAAAATTTTATGTAAATGACAGAAAAAAAGACAAGAGATGTCTTTACAGTCCTCTAGCTTTCAGTCCG
>HF955061.1:1142388-1160852 GCA_000582765.1 Phytomonas sp. EM1 | reverse complement strand
CTCTAGTTGAGGGGAAAAAGTTTTAACGAGGAAAGAAAGGTGTATCCACGTTATAGTTTCATGTCAGAAATGCCTTAGAAATCCGCTCACGTGGAAACGTGATTGTCTCAGTTTATCTGTTGATTTTACCCATTTATACCTGTTTAATTATGAAGTCTTTATATTTACTCATTTGAGAGGGAATCTTGGGATCACATCATACAAAGACATATGCAACAACACGACAGTAAAAAAAAAATGCGCTATTACAGTGTCACCCTTTCAATGTGTATATAGTATTGAGTCGAGTTCTTTCTGCTTGTTTTTTAAAAATAAGTTGCTAGAAGGAAACCTTCAAATGATTCACATAGCCAAGCGCATGTGCACGGGATCGTGTAATACGGACTGAGGTAGATTGATTTGCGCTTTGTGAATACGGTATGAATTCCTCTAGTGCTTTGCGTAGGCGGGCTTCCCGCTCGCCGCGCCAATCAAGTCCTTTTACAAAAGAGGGCAAGTAGTACGCCGGAATGGTACCCCAGTGTCGTTGTGACGGTCCTTTATCTCCGCTATTTGGCTCCATAGTTTGTGGAGACTTTATAGACAGGTGCTGTTCCCGACGTAAATTGAAATGGGAAGGAGATAAATCTTCTTCATTATCAAACAACAAAAATGCTTGCTTCTTTGCGATGAATTCCTCGGGCTCTGGAAGAATGGGAAAGTCCGGTACTGTCGCATCAATTGTCTGGACATGCACGTCGCGATTGAAGGGAAAACGCCAGTACATGCGACGGTATCGATCCATCCCAAGAGGTTGTATGATGGAACCCACATCAGTTTTGTCCAAGTCTTGATAAAAGTCCATGTACACCTCGTGGCGTTTTTTTTCCGTATCCTTCAGAATTTTGGCTCGCCTGATTTCATAATCCTTCGCGTCAAGATTATCCGTTTCCTTCTCTCCATTTGGAGGAGGACAACGAAATGCTTTGAGAAGATTTTTAACCTCCTTCTCTGCCTCTTCTCGAATTTCGCGAAGACGCTTTTCCATCATTGTTACGCGTTTCTCGCTCATCTTAAGCAATTCTTCCGCTTCCTTACGAGCTTTGGTGCCGCTGAGGACCTCACGAACAAGAAAGTTGAGCAAGTTTAGGCGATCTTCGATACTCAGATTACCCCACGTGGCTAACACCCGAAGCTCCGTAATGTGCTCCATGGTGGTTTTCAGCTCTTTATCAAACCCCAAAACCTCATCCTCAGCTTTATCAGAGGGCGGCACTTTCGCATCATCCGTATTTTTTTTCACGCGAGTCTGTTGGGCAGATCCCGATCCCGCCTCCGATTTTTCATCATCAGATTCCTCCTCCTCCGAGGTATCGCCGTCAAAACTTGGACTTGCCTCAGAGGAAGTCTCACTGTCACTATCCTCATCATTTTCACTTTCCTTGTCACTTTCCGTGGCATGAGATAGGTGTCGTCCCCGTTGGTTGCGCTGTTGTTTATTACCGCTCGCTAGCGCCACAAACTCAACCATAGCCTCAAACCAATTTTTCCCACGAGTCGACATGCGCGGTAGACTGGGAGACGTATTGCGAACCTGCTCCATACAAACATCCAAGAGGCAGCGCGTGATCTCTTCCATGAGCCCGTTATTATCTTGGTCTCCCATATGAAGACCTTTCAGAAACAATGAGAAAGGCATCCGTGAAAGGCAGAGCGTCTGGGGAATGGATACAAGCATTGTCCATATGGAAAGAGCTTTTTGGAAGTTTTCCAATGGTTCGAGGGGAAGATGGAGCTCATACTGAACAAAAGCGCTCTGGGCGGGATTCACAATCTCAGTATCCTCGACGAGTTGGTCCCCAATTGTGATGCCCTCGATAAATTGCCGCAGCAAATGCCGCTCTTCATTCTTTTTTGCCAACATCGCCTCCTTGGCCTTAGCCTTCTCGATGCTTTTCTGCTCAGCCTCATCCCTCTTCACCTTGGCAGCGACACGCGCTGCTCGTTTCGCCTCCTTCTCCTCGTCGGTTGGTTCACAAAATGGCGCAGTATTATACCCCTCGATTTGATTGATAATCTTAAGGCACGCATACGCGATGGGATATAGCAGATCTTCATCGAGTTCGTAGCGCCGATCTGGCTCCTGACGAAATATTGCAGCAGAAGCATCTAGCGCTGCCCTGAGTTCCCTCAGCTCAACTTCGTGAAAGGGCTCAGGTGGCTTTTTATCCTCCTTTGCATTGTATGCTTCAAGCTCCTTGTCTATGATACTCTGAATGGCACTTATGCGCTCCTGCAGGTGGTCAAAAATAATGATTAAATCGTTAAACTGTGTTGCGTAGACGTGCGCAAGAACTAGTATCACCTGATTGAGAGCCGCAACGACTTTTTTCTCTCCGGTCGTAAGTGCTCGAAGGCGTCCAAAAACAACCAGAGGAGCGGAAGAGGTTGACTTGTTGGAGCGATGCTTTGCCGACGCGGTGGCAGCATTTTTGGTGTTCCCAGTGCTCGCGACCTCGAGCTTCTCAATTTTGAGTATGGGCTCCTCTGGGTTGGTACCATTAGATAGCGAGCGCGTGGTTCGCTTTCCGTTGGCAAGTTTCGGTCCATTTTTATTCCCACCCTTCCGAAGAGGAAGGCTACTCGTCTCGTTAAGACTTCCATTGCTGGTTTCTGGGTGAGTTAAATACACTGTGTCGTTCACAGCCTTTTCACCTGAATCAATCGCATCAGGCAGACCTCGGGCTGGCGACGGGCCCTTGTCGGTAGAGCGCACCTTTGCAGGAGAATGAGAACTCACCGGGGGCTTCTTACGCAGTGCTTGCACCACTTGGCCAGACTCCTTAGCTTCCTGACGATAATGCTTCTCGAGTGTATTGAAGGCAGATTCTAACTCAACGATCGAGGAGGGCGTGATCGGCTCTAATGATGCGTTACCAACCACGAATTGCTTCACTATAGAAACTAAAGATGCATCACCGTTGCCGAACATCGTCACCGCGCGGATCAGGGCGTCATAATTTATCGTGATGCGCCGCAAGGCTTGGGAGCGAGCCTGCAACGACGTGTAAGAGGCAAAAAGCGAGAGATACGAAACCGCTGCGTGCAGCGTTGAGACTGCAAACACAGACCTATCCTCATTGCTGGCAGATTCCATGAAGTCAAGGGATCCCACTAAAACTTCTTCAGCAGCTTCAATTTTGTAAGGAAGAAAGGCTTCAGTTGGAAGGGAATTAAACGCGGATATTGTGCCATCCTTCTCAGTGTCTTTATATATCTGATAAGCAGACCTTGCCGTGATCATTATACCTGCCTTATCGTGTCCCCTCTATATAATTTTTAGATGATGTCAAAATTAAAAATGAACTCTGTTCCAAACTACAAAGAGTATTTTTTGCTTCTATTTCTATTTGAAACTATCAGCTTTTCATGTGTTTTACTTGTTTTTATAAGTTTGCATGTGAGTTTAGTTGGTGCCCCTTTCACCTCAGAGTTTAAAAGAGAAGATAATACGTCCCAAACGGTTAAGTTTCTTTATTTAATCTTATGCTTGAGGAGGTTCAATTTTTAACTCACCCTTTCTAACATGCAAGAAAGGAATAAAAGAAAGATCAAAGGAAGGGAAGTCATGAAGTCTAGAGGTTGCATGAATAAAATAATAGTTGAGTTCTGGCTCACAAACGTTTTTGTGGTCTTGGTTTCTAAAACTCTACGTGTTTTTTGTATTTTTTTTCTCTGCCCCTTTATTGATGTTAAGGTTCGCGGAGCTTCATTAAATAAGTTCGGTGATAAGGTTCTCATCAATAAGAGTGGATAGATTGAGGGTGACAGGTTTGCCACCCCACTGAATGGGAGCCTCCTGTAATCGATAGGAGGTCTCCCTGGTGGTGACTTGTTGCGTTGTATCTGACTTCGACCTATTAACAGTTCCATCACCACTAGTCGCGTCTTTTGCAGCAAGGCAAAAGTAAGGCCCTTGATGCCATAATGGATTAAGGCGCTCGGACAATTTGGTCGCAATTTGCAAATGAGGCAAATAGTTTGGGGATGCAGTTGATCTTGGGAACGGAGAGGGTTCCAGACCCCCTAATGGGGGAACTCGCCTGAACTTATCATAGTTTGTGGATTCATTGTATAAAGAGGCAGTGAGTTGATGATTGTGGTAGATTTTTTGAGCGGTAAACCGGGAGTAAGGCACGGTAGCTGCTTTCTTGGAATGATACAAAGACCCCGAGAGTTCCTGTACGGCTTCATTTTGGCCACGCAGACTGGGATCAGCTCGCACGAGCTGCAATTGGTTTTCACGCATAATACGTCGAAGGACACTTAACAGATATTCGACATGGTACATCACCATCACGTGCGCCAATTCCTCCATGGTATGGCGTACCAATGAGCGAACCGCGTACATGTCTTTGCCAAAGGGCATCGAGTGACGCGTGGTACCAAGGTCGAGCTCCGTCGACCACAGGTAAACCTCCAACTCCCCAAAGAGCGTTTCCACGACGTCACTCTTGAACTTGCTCACAACTCGATCACTTTGGGTTAATTGCTGAAGCTCCAAGTAGTCGTACGCACGCGCCAGCCCGTCATTACCGTCAAGAATAAACTGTGAGTAACCCAACTTGCCCCGAATGCCCCCCTCACTCACCGGGAAGATGCAGTTAAATCGGTTGTTGAAGACATACTTCACCACGTTGTCGCCTAGCCACTCCAGCCGCTCAAACTCCCAGGAGCGCCCCGCCCCGGAGTTCCCGGAGAGGACGTTGAAGGCGTCACGGATGATGCCGCGATCGGTGAGAAACCGCAGTAGGTACTGCAACCGGCGCTTTCGCACGTGGCTGTTGTTGTGGCTAAGCGCCGGGATGCGTTCAAACGCGTCTGAGGTGTGCAGGCGATGCCACCAAATCTGCGTGATCTCCTCCGGTGTTCCGCAGTAGGCGCGAACCATCTCCAGCAGCAGCGCCTCCCGCCCACTATGCGGGATGCTATTTTGGTGGCTATGCCAGTTTAGGATGGTCTCGTTGCACAGCTTACACCGTTTCGCGTCGAAGTCGCAGAACATGTCGAGAAATTTTCTCATCGGCACATCGATGCTCAAAGGGGTGGACCTACTGCTGCTTGCTTCGATGATATCGCGACGCGCGTGAAGGTGCTTGTGCGGATCGGACTCATTGGCGAGAGATCCGTTTTCTAGGGAAGTCCTATCGGTAGGAAAAGACAACGACAGGCGTCGATGACGCCTTAGTTGAGTGTCGAGCTGAATCGATGTCGAAAAGTTATAATAGGCAGGTTGTTCTTTAGAAGGCCTCTTGATATTCTCACCGGATGGAGACGCAGAGGTGGTGCTACCACCACCATCCTTTCGAGTAGTGGATGATTGAATATGGAGAAAGCGCTGTATCGAATTTGTACGAATAAAGACACACTTTAGACGACTAGAACTCTCTGGTTTGAAAAAATTTACGATAAAAAATCTCATATCAATTCACCTGTTTTTTTATTATTCGTTAGACTTCTAGCAAGTCACGTCGTTTTTTTCCTAAAAACATTTATGTCGCGAATAGGAGCGAATATTCCTTCAAGTATTTTCCCCTTTCCCTCTAGCTGGCGAGAAAAAAAACGGAAAATGGACAGCAGCGGTGACTACCATGAGTGGAGGGAGAGAAGATGACCAAATACAACAAAAGGTGTCTACATCTAGTAAGAGTCAAGAAATACACAAATGATTCACAAGCGTCTATGCAATTGTGAGTGGGAAGGAGTATAATGCTTCCTAATGATTCAATACAACAACAAAAGTTAGTTTACATAACTATTGCCCGCTCCTCGCAAACATAAGACGGAAAAAGAAGCGACATGGAAAATCCGCACGCATGCTTTTACGTAGAGACTAGCATCAAGCTATTTCCTCTTTCGATCCCTAGAGACTGGGGTGCTTCCTCGCACATTAGTGTTTAATTTGGATTCTAGAACAGAAATTTTCTGCTCCAAAGCGTCTAAACAACCTAAAGAGCGTTGACACACGGCTTCGCGAATGGCCTGCAGCTGCTCCCTAATGCCGGCTTTATATACTGGATCATTCAGGGAAGACTCTTGCTCTAAAAACGCGTTCATGGCAGCTGACCGGTCATCCTCTTGCTTTAACATTTCATTTTCCCGTTCCCGCTCGGCCTCCTCAACTTTATTCTTCCACGAGCTCTCGGAAAGCGCCTCCATGAGAGGCGGGAGGGAGGTGGGCGGAATCTCTGTTGTCGCTCCAAGGTGCATCATTTGTATACTCTTGATTTGCTTTGGAACGAAGGCATAGATATACATCTTATAATGTCGATAGTAAGTAGAAAGAAGGTACTCGTCGATGGCTTGGACGTCTTCAAGAGTAAAGATTGCAGTGGAATACGGCGGACGAGCGACACTATGCTGAATCATGAGTTTTCGAAGTAAATCGTACGACCCAGCGCGTGTAAGACGCTCGGACATGCTTTGCTCGTGCAATTGGTGAACAATTGCCACCAGAGTGCTAATTTTGTCGGCAGTCAAAGAATGGTTCTTCGCAAAGACAATCAAGTGAGCGTAGAGATCTAAAAGAATTCGAATCTGACCTTCATTTCGCTCCTTAATTTTTAGAAAGCTGTCTTGCTTACTTTCATTGCAGTCCCGTAAAATAGGTCTAATCTCGCAGATGTCGGACGCATAGTGCATGCATTTTTGTGTATGCTCCGAGTCGAGAATAGCCCATATTAGTGTTCGGGACATTACTTTGCTATGTTCAATTCTGTCTAAAATTCTAAAAAGACACTAATTAGGAAAACTAGGCACTACACTCACAAGAAAAACATATGAGGTGTGAATGAAAGAGACGCGTTATAAGTGAGGCAAAAACTGTCCTTTTAAGGATCTGTCAAAATGATTTCCTTCTAAAAATTTATCAATATTTTATCTGATGATGCTTCTCAGGGTGAAATTATTTGATTCTGAGGGAGAACAGTGAATTTCACTTACTAATTATTTTTCCTCGCGTATTGGTACCGGGGAGGTCCCGCAATGCAATTCGGCAGCATGCTCAGTCTAATACATAGAGATTTCGAAATGCCCAGAGCGCTCAAAGCTAGTAAACACACCACCACACGCTGTGATGGACGCATGCACGCGAACAAGAGCATTGGAGAGGTGGCGCCACTAAACTTCCACATCGCATATCCCCAAGCCAGAAGCAGCAGTGGCGCCCATGCCTCACCCGTCCTGAGCGACATGAAGAGAAACCGGTAGATTTTATTTTTGGTGGAGCGCTTCACGTTGGCGCTGCGGTAAGAAGGGGCACTGCTGACAGCAGCTTTCAATGCCCACCACTTCACTCCAATGAATAAATATAATACGAACCCCAAGAATAGTAGATAGCAAGCGATGGCGCCAAATTTCCATGTGATATCGGACGATACCAAACCAGTGAGGCGCGTTAGAATCCCCGTGGTGGGTGACGGCAGCACCTCTAGCGCAGGCAAACCCGCATTACAATTCAGACGATAGATAGAAATAAGCGTCAAACTTACCATAAGTACCTGCTCCGGCACGTTTTCAGGCTTTCCCGTACCTTTCGACAACTTTTCATTTCGCTTAGTCTTTTGTATATAACTGTAGGATTCCACCAGATCATTTGCCCACTCTTTAAGCCGTGAGAGTCTCTTTGTAAGAAACTTCATTTGGGCCTCCTGCGCTTGATTCGAGCCATCGTTGTTAATCAGTAGCTTCTTTATCCTCTCAATTTCGAGATTCACCTGTGACACCGCCAACGAATACAAGGGGAGGCTGAGAGAATAGATTGCTTGAACTGCACTCTGGCTTCGCTGGAGGTAGTCCGTGATGTGCTGCATAGCTTGGGTGGTATTCATTTCGATCGCATCCCTATCATGCCAAGCCCCCATACCCGTAGAGCGGTTCGTATTTTTATAAAGAGCTACTAATACCCGTTGTAACATCTTCTCCTCGTGGAGTGCCTTATAGAGGATGTCGGTATTGTACAGCAAATGGGATGGAAGAAACGACCATAAGCACTTCATTTTACTCGCATAAGGGTCGCAAGTCGTATGGTCAAAGCACTTAGTAGCGAGCGCGTGAATGATGTGCGCCGCAGAAGATGACGTCTGCAGAGGATCTCCAGCTAATAACGAAAGGCTGTTATTTTGTATTGCCTTCCCAAAACGTTTCACCGCCATCAGGAGTTTCAACCCCTTTGCCTCATTTGGATTGGAACCATCGGCAAGCAATGACTTGTAAACGCTGTAGCGCTGTCTCATTGTTGGTATTTTGAAGAAATCCATCTGAGCTGTGAAACGGTTATCGATATTCTTTCCCTTCCGTGCATCGTCCCCGCGCACTTCCCCCTCCCAATCTGACAACACCTTCCTCCACTGCGTCCACAGCTCGTGCTGCTCGTCTTCAGCTTGAAAGAACGCCGCCTCAGCCTCAGGTGAATCACCGTATACCCAATGCCCAAGCCATGGGAGCGGCGGAACTTTCTCAGAAAAAGGTAAGATACCCGGTAAAATATACACATTCTCCTGTGATGATTCGCGGCCTAACAATTCGACCTGATCATTGCCAAAAGCATCCATTGAGAGGACAATGGCAACTAGACCTATGGCAATAAGTAAGTTCCTAAAAAACGACATGTTAAGGCTTAAAAATAATAATAAAAATAGCTAATACTACCCTCCTTTTTCGTTTTGAAAGATCAAATTTAATAAAAAGCTGAAGTAGATCTATACATATATATATATATATATATATATAGGATAGTTTTCACATCACGAAAGAACCCCCGCCACGCATAAAAGTGACACCCATGCGTGTGAATATTTAGAGTTCAACTATGAATGAGAAAAGTCCGCATAAACTGTTCCTTGTTCAAGTGCCTCATTCATTTTCTATTTTGCTCGTGCCTTCTGAACCAATTATTCACTTTACTCCACAAAGATATAGCTTTGACCCCCCACCGCATCCCACTTAAACGATGCAGACGAAGGTTATAAAGCATTCCTTCACCACGCCCAAGTGACATTGGCATCTCCTCCCTAAGCGCCGCCCCAATCCGATTCCACGGCTCCACCAAAAACTCCCTCTCGAGGTCAGACCCGTAATGGTCCTTGTTGCCATTTTCATATATGCCATCCTTTCCCTTTTTTAATCCACTTTTGCTATGCAACCCGTCACCTTCCAGAATTGCGCTTGAGGGCGGCAATACGTCCTTCGACAACGGGCTTGTAGTGAGATTGTAATAGTAAGTTAGGCGGCCAACCAAATCCCCCACAACGTACGTCATGAAGTTGCTTCTCATCCGCGCAGTGAAAGAATCCCCATGCACTTGCTCTAAAAGAGAATAAAGCTCCAATGCGCATTGTGGGTCGCCTGCGGGGAACAACATGCTGTCGTATAACGTTGAGGGAATATTCTCAAGCCACATCCTATCATCATCCCTGCAACCCCTGGTGTGGCCTTCATTTTGCGTTGTGTTGGTAGCAGCGCGAGAGGTATTTGGATTGGTTGGACACCCTGAAGCCAAGGTGTGAAGAATTGAGCTCGTACATTGGAGGAGGATGGACATCGCGTTGTGTAGTCGCCGTGGGCTCCCCCGCCCCTCCGAGCTATTCGACGCCGCCATCGCCCGTTGGATCTCTCGCTTCGCGCGCCACCTGCTGACGGAGGTCATGAGCTCCTGCCGAAGCTCCACCGCTTTATATCGAAAAGGAGAGTGCGCGTCGAGCGAGAGCGCACTACAGTAGCCGTGCAGCCGCGCCTTTTCGCGATGCCACTGCGCGACGGCGTGATGCTCCCACCACATGCGCGCCATGACGGCGTCATCCCACACCTCATGCGCGACGTAATCCGCGAAAGGGACCATAAACGGGTTATGGCGCTCGCCTGCCTCAAAAAAGATCAACGCAAACCCCGTCGGGTCGCCAGACTCCAGCGCGATGGAAAGCAGCAGCGTGGCGATGCTCAGCGCCCGCACGCGAGGCGAGGAGGCGAAGCACTCCAGAAAAGCCGCCACGAACTCCGCTGGGCTCTCCAACGTGAGTTGGGATTGGGGTTGATCATCGGTGGGAAAGGTGAGTGGGGGAGAGAGAATCTCTATCCCCATCTTCCGCAGTAACGCCTCCTCGGTGGTTTCCGTGAAGAGGTAGTAGAACGCATTCGCAACTCGGTCGCCGAGACGCTCAAGCCGCGTCCAGTTCAAGGAGGAGAGGTACTCATCGGTATCGCTCGCATAGAGGAGCGGGAGTAGCTGCGTTCGATCCAAATCGCGTTGCTTTCCATTCCGGAGAGCCTGAAAAATGGAGCGACGGGATGTGAGCTCGTCTAGTAGGTTAACAGGAGCGGCAAGCCCACTAAAGAGCAGCTCCACGACGGACTCCGAGCTACGAACATTGCGAGCAGAAAAGGACAAGAGTCTGCGGCTGTAAAATCGGATGGTATCGTCCGGTAGGGGAAGAAACTTGCGCCTTCTACCGACTAAACCTCGATATTGCGTGATTGCAAGGCCCAGGAGTCTGTTCAGGAGGGAGCTGTCATCCAATGATTTGCTCTTTCCCTCATTGGCATACTCAGGGAGCTCTTTTGGATAATCATTCAACAACCAGGTCATCAACACAAATGAATCAATTGTATGGACCGATAGGTAACTTTGATCCAACATGTTGATACTCGATTGTGTGTGTTCCCATTGATTCATCGCAGTCAGCAACATCAGGAACGCCGCCTCTTGAGGAGATCGACTAAAAGGAACCCGAAAAACGTGGTAGAAAAGGTTGTTTATATGCCACATGGAGGCTGACATTTGAGCAGGCCCAAAAACCTTGGAGGAAGAGAGGGAGTTTAGTTTTCGAGGCTTCACGGTTTGATCTAAAAGAGCACACGCAGCCAAGAGGGTCATTTGCTCCCCGATGAAAGCAACGGGAGAGTCGACCAATGCTAAGGGAGATGCTTTACTTTGGAACGCATCGTATGGAAGCTTGGTGCCGGCAACTTTAGCTAACCTTTTTTCGCCCCAGTTCTTGAGGTGGCGGTAGAGATTCTTAGAATCAAATTGAAGGCCTCCACTCTCAGTGTTTGCCCGTCCACCATCTGATGTCTCTTGATGAAGCTTACTTAGCTTGGCGAGTTCATGAAGAACTTTAGGGCGTAGATCAGCATAAGCCACTTTATGTGCAGCAGCTGATAAATCGACCGACAGGCTCGCATACGCTGACACGAGCTCGTATTCCTGCTTCTCCAGTAGATATAGGTAGCTAAGCAACATCAGAGTTTGTTGTAGCGTCAGGAAGTTCTTCTTCATCCGTGGAATGGGCAAAGTGACGGATTCGGTTGCCGCTTCGCGTTTCATCCGCAACCAGGTGGGGCAGCTAATGCGGAGGCGCCCAGGGCTTGACAGAAGATCGCCAAGCGCAAGCGTGTGTTCCATGCAGATGCCTCGATAAAGTCGAGCTCGATGGTACTTTGTGCTTGTTGCCTCCTCGTTTAGCTCCATACTGTCCAAGAGCTCAACATCACAGAGGTAGCCGAACATCCGGAGTATCGTGAGGAGTTCGCACTCGACTCGCCGCAGGTCCTGCTTGACATCCATAGGGCCTGCCAGCAATATACTAGCCTTTGTGAGCTGGTTGGCTGCTTGAGCCGATAAACGTCCCACCTCACGACCAGAGGCCACCTCTAGATTTTCTTCCTCCGAGAGGATATCTTCGGCGTCATTTATTGGCCTTAGCCCCTCGGGGTCGTAGGGCTGTTGATCATCCATAGAAAGTATCGAATCTATGCTCTTCCGTGAAATAACAGGGTAGTTTAAGTTTCCAAATCCGTTCAGCACAGCATAGAAACGCTCCTGCCTTAGAAGGAGCTCTGCCGGGGAAGTCCTATTGAACCCCAGGCTGCTGTTCATTTTCTCCGCCGCAGCATCGCTGCGGCGTCTTTGTTGGAGAAAGAGCTGTCGGAAGAGAAACGCCGACTTTCCACGCATGGAGCGAAGCAGAAGGGATAACGCAGCCTTGTGGTGTTGCCTTGTGAGGATGCCATGCTCCCGCAGCGTGGCGAGAGCTGCTATCGCGTGTGGCGATTCATACCACATGGCTTGGTAGAAATCAACAACCACACGGGGACTCGGGGGGTTATTATACTCCTCCGTTGTATGCGCCCGTAGGGAGGTGGTGTTGGGGCGGCCCGGCGGTTGCAGGAGTTGCAGGAGTGCGGCTAGATAGACGAATTCACCTCTTTCTGCATAAGAAACATCACAGCCACACAACCGATCGCCCTGGCGGTGGATGAAGTCCAAGGTTCGTTTCAGAAAACCCTGGTCATCAAAATCGTCGTCCCGCGGTGAGGTACGAACCCCCCACCAATTCCCGGCACCTGAGGACGGCGCCGCGGTCGTCAAATTTTTCCCAAACGACGACAAAAAAATGGCGAAGCTTTGGGCGGTGGTAAGGGGTTGCCCCGTCCGCTGCCCCCACCCACGCGTCTCCTGAAGGGCTTGACAGAAATTTACGCACATCTCCTTATCTCTTTCCTCAACGCCGGCCTCCACATTCTCCTCCCTCTCCTCCTCATGAGGGCAGCGGTAACGCGCGAGCAGCCGGCGTAGCTGCATCAGACGGGAGTCGGAGCTCAACACGCGCTGCTCTCGCAGCGTTCGCCACGCGCGGGTGAGCTTCATGCAGGCAAGAGATCCCCCTTCAAGCGCCTCAAACGGGTCGCCCAATCGCGGATCCAGGAAGGGATCTGAACATGTAAAGCCTGGGGATTGTGGAGGCTGGTTGGAACTGTTTAGGGGCCCCGATGCGGTTGCTTCTGAGGCACCCTCTTCTTCGAACTGCTGAGGTGCCCTCGGCGGCCCCTTGCTCGACCTGTCAAGCGTAGCGTTATAGTGGCGCTTGGCTTGGATCCTCTTTTGCCACAAAAGTCGTTTGTAAGTCGCTGTGTAATCAAAGTGAACCCACCACGAGTTGATTGACGGGCCCGCCGTAACACTGATGTCAGCTAGCGGGATGGAAAAGGTCTGCGGATGAACATCTCCAGCGACGGTAGCCGGCAGCTTGATCACAATCATGCCTGGCGGGTTCACGTTAGGCATGGCTGCGATGACTTCCTCTACTGCGTTGAGCGTTGAGGCCACCACTGAGGTATTTTCTATCGCATTCCAAACATCAGGTAGCGCTATATGTTCCAACGATTTCAAGCGCTGAACCCCGTATCGCTGCCTCAGCTCCACCGGGAAGGAGATCTGCAACAAGGAATACAATGAGGAGCTATACGGAGAAGGGCAAACACCCTTTTGTAGATTACCAAATAGAAGCACATCGAGTAGGCATTGCATCTGAACGGGATTATCCAGGTTCACGATGAAGGAAATCCCAATGTGGTCGAGTACCTTCATTGCGGCATCACTCTTTGTGGAGATTGCAGCCTCGTGAAGTGTGTCTGGATCTAATTGCAGTTCAAGGTCTGGGATGCATTGCCAAAAATTGTGTAGTGGTGATACTGTTACAATCCAGGAAACCTGCGCATACGATAGGGGACTTGTGAAGATGAGCGCAAGTGCAGTCAATAGGAGCAACGAAAATGCTCCCGGCCTCATAGTTTCACCACCCTACTGCGGGCACCTATAGCCGCTGATCCTGATGCTAAGTTCAAACCAAATGAGAAACCGCTTCTTGAAGAAATGGTTCGAAACAAAAACAAGGAAAAAAGGAGATTAATGCTTGTCACGAAAGAAAAAAATATGATGGGGAGTCGTGAAATGTAAGGTACATTTTTAATAAAAAAAATCCTAAGACTATTTTTTCGTCAACAACATGATCAACAATGTTTCTTGTACATGGTGCCAAAAAAAAAAGGAAAAGCTAACGAAAGTGTGGGAAAAAGTTGACTACACTAGACAGGAGGGAAACATTTCAGCAATGTAACAAAATATTTGAATAAACGATGAAAGCGTGGCGTAAAGCTTTTTTCCTTACATATCTGACTTGTTTTCAACTTTATTCCTTTCCTTGGATGAAAAAGAAGACGACAGTGGAGGGTTTTTTGAATAGAAATAAATCTTCCGTCTTGATCCATGTAAAACGAATTGTCTGTGCTGCCCTCAAATTGATCCGTTCTAGGTTTACCCTCAAGCACACAACTCAATTATCAAGGAACAACTATTCATCCCCTTGAACATCTTGTCTCAGACATCCGTGCGTCGTTTAGGCCCCACCTCTTTTAATATACACACACTAAATTTATCGTAGCTCCTCTTTGTGTTGTTTTTGATCGGCCTTATTGTGCTGGCAGAGGGATCACCCCCTAAAGCCGCATATCTTCGATTTCTTGCATCACTTCCCTGAGAGAAAGACCGATTTGCTTTGCAGGGTTGTAGCGGCAGAGCGGACAGCCGGAGCCTTTCATGCATTGGTATTCATAATCTCGCGCAAGAAAGAAATGCTGGCAACCCTTACAGAGCTTTATGCCCCTGTTGAGCTCCACCAATCGATAGTAGCGATTCGGCACAGGCAAGACGCCGTAACGTGGATTCACAATAAAAATCTCCTCCCGCTTCAGCGATTTGATGAGACTTGCATTGGCGACAAAGGGCTGGTATTCACCTTTCACACGATTAGAACGCATCACATACTGCAGTTGTGTGAAAAAGGGATCATTACCCTTGTTGGCTGCTGCCTTGGCCTTTCCCATCGCTACCAACTGATTGTCTATTTCGTAATCAATGTTTTCGCTCTCAAAATTGATGACATTGGCGCCGGAATCATCGCGCCACTCCTTGCCAGTTTGAACAGGACCACCATCACTAGTTCCATTGAGAGTGGCCTTATTCCACTGATCCTGGTGATCCCGAGCAGATTTGCCCCCTAGGTTCAAAGTGCCGGCTCCAAGGTCGGAGCGAATCAAATTCTCTGCCATATCATCCGTCAAGTCATTCGAGAGGGTGAACTCGACGAGTGGCAACACCTCAAAGTTAACAAACGAACGAACGAAAGGGTGGTAGCAGTTTGGGCAACGGTCACCAGGATCCGTCAGCTGCGGTACAACATGCTTGCAACGAAAGCAAGTATCTAGAAGCTCATCCCGATCGGCGTACCTCTTGCAACGCGCCAGAAGGGTTTCGATGTTGACCTGCTCTAGTATCGGTGGGGCCAGTATCACAGAGTGCAGCTTCTCAAAAACAGCACGCGCGGTGCGTACCATATCCAGACGGCATGCCGTGCGAGCCAAGGTGCACAAGATTTCTGCCTTACCAATGTTCATCGGAATAACCCCCTCACTTGCCATGGCGAGCAAGTAGCGCGACATGCGGTAGAGACGAATTTCGTTGTACGGAAATGGCTGCACCATGTGGGTATATATGGTGGCGTACACATAGTACATATCGGCACGTCGGATACATTCATTGCCTTGCTTAATGAGACTTGCCATCTGCACCTCGCTGGGATGTTCGCCATCTTCGAACTGCCCATACTCGTTGGCAAGATGGACGTAGTAAAATGCGGCATCACGGAACTTGCGGCAGGTGACACTGTTGGAGGCCAATACTTCCATCATACGCACCGTCTCCTTCGGCCACTTCGCGGCGCGAAAGGCCTCAAGCGCCTCCTCGAACTTGTCATTCTCTGCCAACCAGTTAGCCCATGGGACGTAGACCTCACGAGCGTACTGCGGACATTTTTCGAAAACCGCAAAAGCCCTTTTCCAATTTCCCATCTCGACATATATTTGGATCAAAGCGTGATTATCATTAACCTTTTCGTATGCTTCTATAGCAAAGGAAATTGCCTTATTCTTCTTGAAACACTCGGCACACTGTGTAATAAGGGCAACCTCACTCTTGGGGAGGGAGCGACAGATTTTCATGAGCTTTTCGAACTCTTTAGCCTGACTCAACATGTGAATGGCCTTGGCGTAGTCACCACAGGTTTCGTAAAGAAAAGCAGCCTCTGTGTAGTTCTTCGATTCTTCAGCCCAGAGTGCCTGCTGGCTGATAAGATCCTTCAGGTGTCGATCATCGCTACATACCCTTCGTGCATCTTCCCACATCTTCAAATCACAAAACATTTCAATAGCACGATCTTCGCATCCAGCTTTTACATACTGCCGCGCGGCCTCCTGAAACTTCCCCTGGAAAGCTAACACATCACCTATGAGAACATTTTTATGATCCACCTCATCCTTGCCGGATTTCGCATCGATTTCCTTCTGCTGTCGACGAGACAACTCCAGTGTGCTTAATAGTTCAACAAATTTGGTATCATGAATGTGAGTAAAGGCATTTCGAGCGATGTCAAGCTTGAGCGCAGACATGGCATGCAGACCAAGCATCTTCCAATCACTCTCCGTTATCCCCAAACGTGCAATTCGATAAGCCGACTCAAAGTCTTTTGCCTCAATGTAGCGATAGAGCGCGTTTGCATGTGGCACATCTATAGCCATGATGTTGTTTCCATGGAGAGTATAGACTCGATTTGCCTTGAAGCTAACTACGAACCCCTGCACCGTCTGCTGATAGGCTGGGAGCGTGTCAGTTTTGATGTTTAGAGTGTTGGTTCCCGTCGTGTATGCAATCATATTATCATTCTCTGTGCACCAGACGACTGTGCTTGTATTGGGCTCTGAAAAAAGCAAGGCCTCTTTGTTTCCAAGCTCGAAGACTCGAAGTAGTCTATTGGCGTCTACAACAGCAATTTTCATGCGGCTGCTACTCAGGTCCAAATGCCGAATGGGTGCATCAAGCGTAAGAAGCGTCATGGGGAAAGGATTGTCGATGAATATCTTCATCACTTGTCCACTTTCAAGGCCAACGAGAAGCGCCTCAGGGTGATCCGGACTACCATCTACCTTGATAAAGCTAATCACACTATCAACCACCCATTCGCGGCGCTTGTTGCCCTCAAAATCGTACATCGTTATCCTGCACTCCTTGCACAAAATAATGGAATGTCCCGTGACGCACATCATCTTACATTCCAGATTCCTACGGATCTGAGCGATATCTTGATAACGCATACTGCGTTCGTCATCATAGAAAAGTTCAAAAACGACAATACGGTCCTTAAATTGCACTGCTAGCCGATCGCGGAAGGTTGCGAGCTTGTACACGTAATTATTACATGGAATGACCATCCTACGATCAAGAGAGGGCTGGTACACCACCACATTGGTCATACCCTCACGGTAGACAAACTGATCCAGATAGATGCTTTGAAGGGGTTTTGTGGTGACCTCCAGACAGATAATAGTACCATCGCTTGTAGAACAGCAGATTTGGTTGCTTTTGGGCCGTTGTCGAGCGCACCATACCCAGCTATCTGCATTTACTAGGGTTATAAGGTTGTTCCCATCCTTAGTGTACAATGAAACCTTGTGATCGCTGCCGCTCAGTATGAGATACTCCCCATTTTCGTAGAAAGAGATACAACAGGGGTCAAACTCAAGGTCGTGTTCCTTGCCAATGGCCGTGCCATTCAGGTTATAAAATGACAGACATTGATCCCAGGAACCAACGGCGAGCACATCGGCACCATTCTCCCGTAAAGAGCTGAACCCGAGGGCCCAGATTGGATGTTTTCGTCGAATTAGCACTTTCTCCGTTTCGTCGCTCCCGATCGTAATGATAGTCCCGTCGATCATGCCAATTGCCAGCGTCTGGCCGTCAGCGGTCCATGCCCCGCATAGGCCCTTTGACTGGAGCCGGTGCTTCACCACCTTACCCATGGATGGCCCCCATACGGCCCAATCCACACACGAGATCGACGCAATCTTCGGACCCGTAGGGTTCGCGACGAGGGCTTGGATTGAGGCCTTGTGGCGAAACTTGAGGACACCCTCGAACTTGTTCGTCCAGATGATCACTGTCATATCCGCCCCACCACTCAGAAAACGCTGGCCATCAGACATGAAATCCACACAATACACGGTGTTTTCATGGCCTTTGAGAGAGTACAAGAGGGCCCCGGTGGAGGCTGCGTACACCAGCACCTGCAGCCCACACGCGGCCACCAAGTAATCGCCAGATGGGCTGTAGGCGATGCTGTTAATCTGCGGTCGAACGTTGTCGGTCCCATCTACCGTCTGTGTCCATTTAATGCAATCTTGCATCCTCAATTAACGAGGACAATGATAGTAATTAAGAAAATGAAACTTTAGGAAGCCTTGAATTGCCAAACGAATCAATGAACCAATAAAAAAAATCCAAGTAACGTATATTCTAGAGGGACGAAACCTTAGCTATTTCTACTATTTCAAAGGGTTTATATTTAAAGGAAAGGAGGGGGGACGGAAAAAAGAAATGAAAATGATCCAAAAAAAATCAAGCAACTATTTAATAGCATCAGTTTGCTGACCTATGAGTGTGATTTAACCTTATTTTAAAATAAAAATAAAACCAAACAAGTTACTTTTGCATCGGAGATGGTTCACTACTGGGCAGCGACTGCCTGTTGCCCCATGGT
>HF955061.1:1123548-1136931 GCA_000582765.1 Phytomonas sp. EM1 | reverse complement strand
ACTATATATATATATATATATATATATATATATAGCTCAGGCAATAGATGCAGATGGACCATGCGTAGTTGTAAAGGTCAACCAAATTTAATCGCGTCTCATCGGCGTTTACTCCCAGCAATGATTTAGCTCTCACTGTTATCTTCATTCTACAATTTTACATGTTAAGGGTTCCTTATTTACATTGTGTATTGAATTTTGTATCCATACACATGGAATGATTCGACCCATATTCTACGAAATCTCTTTCGAGGAGGTCTACCAGGAAAATAGATTGGTGGTACACTCGTTTTACAAAAAAAAGACGAACTGAAAAGTTAAGCCACATCATTCGGACCATAATAATAAGCCTAGGGGAAAAGTAAGCGCACAGGATACAGGGAAGGCGCCTAAAACGAGAGCTATTTACTGTTTCTCCATCCAAATCATCGTATCATTTATCCATCACTCGTTTTTCACATGCTCAGGGCGCACAACATCGCCACACCACGCCGCACCCAGTGTTTTGGGTCCACCGTGGTCGGAACCTCAATCGCTAAAACGAAGTTTGTGGAATGACCAGTGGTGCTAAGCGTACCTGCTCGACTAACTGTCTTGTACAAAGGGCATTCGTATACCGTCCCCTCAGGTGGCTTAGCGCGGTTGATAATGGGCTTGAGCCACAGCAAGGGAACTGGTTCAAAAAGAACTTTTGGCTTTAATTCTGCGAGCGTCATCGTCTCGGGATCTATGCGGGCGCCTTCCATGAAAATACCGTGAACGTAACACCCTATGGGCGGCGGCGAGGTAATCTCTGACGGCTCCTCCCGCTTCCACTCGAAGCTATAGCTGATGGTATCAATTGAAACCTGCTCTTGCCTGGCGAAGTTCTGAAAAATGCCTGTAAGGAAGGCTTGTGGGAAAAAGAAGCCGGAAATCCAGTATATTTTGGGGTGGCCATTATCATACCAGTCCTGTATCATCGCCAAACGCAGCACGAGATCGTCTATCCATGCAGCTAATGTTTTTAAGCTCGGGTACGCCCGCTCTGCCCATTGCGTTGGGACTTGGTTGTTGTAAATTGAGCGGTATACGTCCTCCAACTCCTTGCTCATGACTACTTCACCTTTCATGGCTAATGGTAACGTGTCCAGCGTTTGATGGATAATGGTGAGTAAGGGGTTAAACCGAATTGCCTCTTGCACTAGAACAGTGTTCATGGAATCTTCGTACTTTGTTGGATATTTAGAGCGGAACTTGTTAATGTCAAACGGCTGGCATAGCTTTTCCTTAATCACCCCCGCGAGCTCCGCCACTTGTTCATCCGGCGTCATGCTGTTTATTCCGCCCGTTGTATGCTCACCTTCTAGTTGGGCGATCGCGGCGAGGGTCTCAAAGGTCTCGCTGCGCGCGCACGCGATATCGGCGTTTTCATGAAGCCCGAAGACTTCAGGATGTGTGTTTATTGGCCATGAGGCAACGTATTCGATGTACCCTTTCTGGTTGGTAACGGCGATGGACTGATAGTACGGCAGCGGGGAAAACTGGTAGCCGTCCTGAATCAGGTCCGGGGTGACGAAATGCTCCAAAAGCGTGTTCAAGGTCCGACGATCCCAGTTGTCGGTAACGCGCCCACCGTAGTGGATATTCCCACTCAGCTCCCGGATCACTTTATACGGTAGATCGTCATATTTGTCCAGGAACATCTTAATCTGCTCCACGCAGCAGCCCAAATCGCCAGAAGTGTACTCATAAGGAATATTCCACCCAAGCGGGCCAAACTTACGGCGCTCCTGGATGAGAGCATGAAAGAAGCACATCGAAAAGAAAAGCTTTTTCAACTCGTTAGGCTTCCTGCAGCTCTCAAGGTAGTCGTTCGAGTAGGCCAACAAGGAGCGCGTAACATTGGCCTGCATCCCTTTCGGCGGCTCGTTGGTCATTTTAACACCATTCTCCAGCACCGAGACGGGGAAGTGCGGATTCGGCATCGAGGTCAACCACAGACGGAAGTTGGGATGGATGATGCTCATAGGCATGGACTCGACAATACTTTCCAGCGTTGGCATCCACGATATCGCGAGATGGCAGTTCTGAAGTAAGACCCATGCCCCACTTTCCATGGCCTCCTGGAGCATGCGTTCGGCCCGTGGACCTTGCCCTTGACCAAGCGAGATATCGTACAGTTTTTTGCCCATGCCCTGAGTCTCTGCAAAACGTTTCCAGTCGCCATATGGATCCGCACCCTGTGAAAGCACAAAGATAAGCGGCGTCGCGGCGGTGGAATCTTTGAACGAAACGAAGAGATCGAAGGGTGGTGGCCGAATGAAGCGGTCACCCATTGTACTCACCACGAAATTATGCACAGCATCCCCGAGCTTATCTGGTCGCAGGCACCGAAGGACCATCATGCGCTGCAGACGCGTAAGCCCCTCGCCCCAGCTAGAATAAAATGACTCATATTCTGCATTAGAGGAGAACAACACCTCGTAGTAGTGCCCTGGATTTTTCACTAGGTCGCGTACAAAATCACGGAACGCAGTGAAGTGATTGCCTAGATAGCACAACTCGCTCCAAGCCGTTGGAGCCAACCACCCGGGATCCGGATTAGCCTCGGACGGAGCCTCAATCATTGACGGTCCATGCAAAAGGAAGCGTAGCTCTTCTTCAACGATGAGTCCACTCTGACGCAAAATACTCAGACACAGGTAGAAGGAGAACATCAGCTTGTGCTTTTCAAAAAGGGAACGACTAATGTTTTGGTAGAAGCTGTATGTAAAGTAGTCCTTGAGATTGAACAGACGTTTCTCAATTTCATCAGCTGCAGCAGCTTGTTCGATACCTGCTATGAAAAGCTGCACAAACCACTGCAGCGAGTACTGATACATTGGGTCCACATTGGAGAGATTTGAACAGCAAAAGTATAAGCAACTAGAGTGCCGTGCGATTGGTCGATATTCCTCGCGGCTGGCGTTGATGCTGATTTCAGCCTCTTCAGCTTCCGCCACCTTGGCTACAATCTCAGCCGTCTTTTCCTTGGACTCGTTCAGGTACTCGATGAGCTCGACATCATCCAACATGTCTCCCTGGACCTCCTCCATTTTTCGGAGGATAGTTTTTTGGATGTGAACCAAATCCGCCTTCATAGCAGCATTTTTCTGAATCAGATCGCTGCGTCGCGTTTCGAGCTCCTTGCGCTCCTGCCCTACGACGACACCCAAGAGCTGATCCTCCAATCCCTGGGGAGTGATGAAGAAGTTGAGTAGCGTCACACGCATTACAACCTCTGGGATATAGTGCGGATTCGACCATTTAGTTGTCATAAAAAATTTAAACTTTGGGTTCCACGGGATCGCCGTGTCGGTGATTCGGATCATCTCAATCCCAGCCTGTGTGAAGACCTGTTTGTCAAGCAGTGGCCCGAGACTGGCATCAATTTCCTCACATACGTTCTCCAGTAACACTGGGCGGCCAACACGGATGCAGTACTCAATCCGCTTGAGAAGATCCTTCTGGCTCAGTTTCAGCACCTCGAGGGAGTCCTTGTAGGTTTGCCGAATCCATTTGTTGGCTTGCGTTTGGGGATCAACTATGAGTGGCCAGCGCCGCGCGTACGTGAGAAAAAGAGCATTTTCAACTGAAAGCTTGTCCCCAGGAAGTCCATTCAAGTTCCATTCACGTGTTTCCACTATGTCCTGCAGGGTGTAATACACGGAGAGTTTTTTGCTATGTGGAATACCCTCTCTTTGGAGCATTTGGCCCCATGACTCGATAAGCTCTCTGCGATAAACAGCTGTAAAAGGGCCACAATAGACAATTTGTCCGGCCGCTGCGAGCATGTCACCCATGAGAAATTTTGAGTTTCGTCTTAGCTCTTCCAAGGACTTCGTCCAGTTCTTTTTCTCCCCTTTGAGACCATCAATCAGCATAGCGGCACGCTGAAGCCTTAGCTCGGTATGTCGGACCGTCTCTTCGAGCTGCTTCATTTCATTCTCCGCACTTTCCTTACGTGCTTGCATTTCAGACAGGCAACGCGACACCTCATCCAGGCGAGCCTCGGCAAGGCGGAGCTTCTCTTGAGCCTCGCGGTTGGCATTTTGGGCGACCGAAAGCCTCTGTCGTAGTGGCTCGACCTTCAAATTGACCTCGTAAAAGCGAACCATGGCGTGTGTCCATTGACACATCGCGGCACACGCCTGACTTGCCCCTGCAATTTTCTTGGGCGTAAAGTCCTCAGAGGTAACGAGGGGCCTAACGGCCTGAATAAGCTTTCCAGGGATATGTTCCTTGTCGTAGTTTATAAGACGTTGCATGAGGGCGTTGGGATTGTTCAGGAGCTGCTCCTTGGCCGTAGCCCAGTAGTCGGGCTTCTTCTCCATCGGGGTAACAGCCTTCAGGACAGGCTTGATCTGGAAAAGGATGCATATTCCTTGCATAGTCATAACAACACCAGGTGTGGGCGCCTTGTAACCTGCCACCTCCGTGATCTGCGAGGATTTCAGATTTTTGAGGGTCTCTAAGGCCCTGTCAAGTTCGGGCAAGGCTTCCGAAAGCTTCTCCTGCGCCTGCTGCTCAATGGTGGCGCATTCGGCCTGCATGGCGGCAACGGCCTCACGGGTCTTCTGGGACTCGATTTTGGTCTCCTCGGCCGACGAGGTCTGCTGCTCTATTTCTTGAACTAAGGCCTTGATGGATTCACTCTTTTCAATCAAGATGGGCTGCTTCTCGGCCAGCGTTTGCTGCATCTTCTCCACTGCCTCCTCTGTCTCGCGCAGCTTGCTAAGACCATTCTCAAATCGGCTTTGATTAGTCTGATCTGCCGTCGTTTGAGAATCCATCAAGGTGGAAAACATTTTAAGCACTTCAAGGAAAGATGTCGGAGTGACGTAGTTGTAACGTCGAGTCTCGGTCAAGAAACGCTGAGACATTTTCTCCACACTTTGATGGATAGCAACGCATACTTCTGCGCACCTTACAATCTCAGCATTGTCGCCTCGCAAAAGTGGCATCGGGGCGAGGAAGCTACGTGCGACGCTGTGCAGCGCCTGATGAGGCCAGGCCTCGAACCAGTCAATCGTGCAGCAGCTCACCAGCGCAGGGAACATGCGCAGGCGGTTGCGGAATGTCTCGCCCAGAGGGGACATGCAGAGTGAAATGTGTAAGTTACTGCGACAGTTGCGGACAAAACGAGAGTACATACTGATCTTATCTAAGGAAAGATTCTCCGCGATACATATGGGCTTCATAGCGTTGAGCAGATCGTCAAATTCTTGGCCAACAAACAGATTCGGGATCTCACATGAGTTGAGGAGGTTGTTAACGTCCTCGAGCATGGATTCGTGCACAATTTGAGTGTCGGTAAATAAGAAAAGAACCTGCTTTCCGTGAAGGCCAACCGAACGCAACACGTTCTTCATATCCTCTTGCCACATGTTCATGCTGTAGCCTTTCGAAATTTCCACCTCCATGAGATTATAGTGCGTCACATGAGCCGCTAACCGAGAAAGTGATTGACGACCGGAGCCACCAACTCCTAGGAGTAAGACGTGGCCGTTGAACTTCCGAATCACACGAATGATGCGACAAAGATGATGCACCGCAACGGTGAACAGAACAATATTGAGCTTGTGGGTCGCATAATTTTCGTTGTACTCGGCAAATCGCTTCTCTAGCTCCTTCACCAGTGTTTCATAATCCTTTACTTGGTCATAGACAGCAATCTTCGAATTTTTGGAGCCAAGAAAATCAACAAAAAGTAAATCAGAAATCGCGGAGATCGAAGCACCCGGCGAGGGTGGAATGACTTCTTCGAGAGTCACCTTGAAATGTTTCCTCACTTGATTCTGAAGCTGCTGATCAAACCAGCTTCTGTCCTTCTCGTTAATGAGCCGATCCCGGAAGGTCCGCATCTCCTCATGCAGCCACAAGCGTATCAACGCAAACGTGTCCGGAACTGACTGCAGGGTGGCGTTGGCCATACCAGAGATCACCCTCGAAAGGTCTCGTAGGTTGAAGAGATAGTGAGGATGCACGGGGGTCGGACGTAGTTCCTTGATCACTTGATTGTACACCGCAATCGAGGCGTCGGCGATGGTTTGCACCTTCGATCGGATGTTTTCCGGGAACGGCGCGAAGTAGCTGTCCATCAACGTTACAAAGATGCGCTTCAGGTTTCGGTCGTCAATATCGGGAAAGGCGATTTGGTTGAAGTGGCGCAGGAACCGGTTACTCACATGGTTGCGGCCGCCACCTGGAGGTCCCATTGAGCCAACTAAGATGACATCCACTATGTTGAAGAACTCGCGCGTGAGGCGGTCATACCAGCCGTGATAGTCCATGTACTGGCGTAGAATTTCAATCGGAGGTTGTGCGCCATATTGCTCCTTCATAGGCATATTCATGTCATCAATGAATACGATAATCTTTTTGTTGAGAGGAGCCCCCCAAATCTGCGGAGAGGCGCGCCGTCGTACCTCGAACTTGGAGAAGATAAGGTCCTGGGTTTGGTTGGCACTCGTCCGAGCGGAGAAGGTGAAGAAGATAGGGGTAAACTCTTTGGGCATCTCATTCATGAGCAGCTGCTGCAGTAGTACGGTTTTACCGGTTCCGGTGGGGCCGCAGCACAGGGTGTGATAAGAGTTTTTGAGGAGTAGCCGGTTAATATACTTGAAGCGCGCCTGGTCTGCTGTGAGTACAATGATATCCGAAATGTTGGCTTGCGTCACCTGAGTCGTGAACGGCGGCAATCGGTCATTCCACGCCACCCAGCTCCGCTCTTCGGGGATAAATTCATAGTTCTGCAGGCAGTCAAGGATCGGAAGGTCGATTGCGACGTCCCGCTGCCGGAGCTCGTTGCGCAGAAACTTATCAAAGCGCCTACAGCTGACTCCGTCGCCCGTAGCGCCGAAGGACCAAACGATCGAGAAGACTAAGAAGTCCAGGTATACATCCTTCAAAATATCGAGCTTCTCTTGTGGGACCTCGTACGTCCTTGTGGGCGTGAACGGAACTAACAGCGCCGCGAAGATGTTAAAGCAGGACGTCACCAGATTCGTCCAGACAGAGGCGCTGTACTCGGCGACCTGCGTCTGAACGAAGTGAATGAGCACGGGGAAGAGTTGCTCGCAAAGAGCCTGTAGGTGCTCCTTGTAAGGGTCCATAGTGGAGGGCAGACGATACATTTGCCAGCTGCGCACCAGGTTGGTGATGCCGACGCAGGTGCTAGGCTCCATATAAATCATACCCGCGCGCGAGACGGTGGCAGGCGAGGCCACCGCAAGGTCCTCCACCTCAAACCAACAGTTCATGTAGGGCGTCATCGCGATAATTTCGCCCGAAATGAGGCAGAGCTTTTTGTTATCATCGAGCACGGTGTTCATGGACTCAATCCAGAGGGCGTCGACGGGGCCGTCGAAGATGATCCACTGCCGCGCATCGCTGCAATCGCGCGCCGCGGTGCGGAAGATCTCCCCGACGAGACCGTCATGCCACTCCCCGGTGACCATATCGAAGCCGCCGTAGAGCTGCGACATCGTGATCGCCTTGGGGTTCAGCGCGTAGGTTTTCACCTCGGCAAAGCGCGGGTTGCGCATCTCCTTGCGTAGCGTCGTCATCGCACTCTGGAGAACCTGCGTCGCGCTCGTCTTACCACCCATGGTGGGGCCGACGATCATTTGGCCATGCCGCAGGATAATCATCTCGTACATCTCGATGCACTTTCGGATGAACACCCCGGTGGGCTGCAGATGCCGCTCCGTCGCCTTGTCGGACAAGACCTTCATGAACTCGCCATAATCCACCGGGGGTACCTGCACGCCCGGGAACAGATCGGAAACGATGCCGTTGAAAAGCAATAAGTCGGTATCGAGAAACTTTGGCGCGTTGGAGTTGCGTAGGGCGCGCAGCAACAGCTCGTTCTCGGGCTCGTTTGGGTACTCCCGTTTCATCAGTGCGGCGGCGGAGATGACGGTGTTAACCGCCCGCATCCCGAAATCGTAGTGATCCTGCGTGGACAGCTGCTCCGAGCTCAGCCGGAACGTGGCGACCATTTTCTGAGCGAGCTTCCGTGAATCCGAGTAGCCGGATGAAAAAAGTCGAATCTCGGCAATCATCGCGTAGTCCGGCACCATACATGCGACCGGGCGGAAGAGCACCTTAAGGTTATCCGGCAGCTCCGTTCGCCCGGCATAACCGGGGTTCATGGTGATGAAAACAGCATAGGACGGGTCGACCACAATCTCGGTTCCCTCGAAAGGAATACGATACTGCTTCGACCGCGCCGCCGTCTGAAGCGAAGAAACCTGCTGCGCCACCACAGAAAGCACTTCCACGTCGATGCGGTTGAACTCATCAAAACAGGCCCACGCGCCGGCCTGGGCAAGCCCTTTGAAGAACTTCCCCATCGACGCGTACGTCATACCTTCCTGGCAATTAAACACCACACACTGCTTCGCAACGGCCTTGGCTAAATCCTTGACGGTTTCGGTTTTGCCGGTCCCGGCGGGGCCGGCGGGCGCGCCCCCCAAGAACATGTGCATCGCTCCCGTCAGCGTGAGATAGATACGATCCGTCAGCGGCGTGATCACCAGACGCGTGCTGTTGCCAAGGTATTCGTGCCCGTAGCGGAACTGCGCCTCGACCTGTCGTAGGTAGTAATCGTTGTTCATCCAATAGCTACGCAACTGTGAAATCCACTCGAAGTCATAGACGCTGCTGATCTTATCTCGGACTAGGTTATCCACAATATCCCGAGCATGGACCTCAATGGTAATGAGGCCGCTAATATTCATACGTTGGAGATTCGATAACGGATGGCGAACGGTTTCGATGAGCAGTTGGAGGTTTTCCTGTGCCTTTGGGGCGTAGGGTTCCAAGGAGCCATGCGTCGTCAGGGAGTTCTCACACTCGTAGGTCCACATAATTTGATTCACGGCAATGACAATCTGTCCGGGCAAACTGATCACAAAATCTTTGCGATCCATCGTGGTGAAGTCTTTGAGGCCCTTTTCCAATTGCATGCGTATCGAAAGCTTCATCATGTTCTCGACCTCAGTAAGCCAGTTCTCCACATACTTTCTCGGCAGAACGGGTTGGTGAAAGGGGATGTATTCATCCATATGAGAGTGCATTCCGAACATCTCATTTTCTTCACCGCGCATATCGAGTTTGGCGACATTCTCAAACAGCTTGCGGAACTGCGGCTGCAGCTTTTGCGGATCCCTTGCCTCAGACAAGATCATGAGTAGCTCGTCATCAGACAAAAAGTAAAAGCGTGCAAAGGAGGCACGCTTGTTCTCCAGGTATTGATTAAGCCCACGCCCCACAAGCTCGAGAAGTGTGTTGCACTCTCGCAACAACTCTAGACAGCGATCCGTAGTTTCGCAGAACTTCATGGTAAGGTTGATATCATGGGCCCTATTGGTCAAGAATGTCCAGTTCTTGTTCACCTGCTGAAATCGCTTGAACTCCTGAGGAATTTGGCGAGAAATGTCCTCGGACTGAAATATAGGCTCCAAATGCAACCATGCCTTTTGGCAGTTAATCCACTCGTCAAGAACACTCTGCACGGTCCGCAGAGACGCTTCCCATTCTTGAATGTCTTCCTCGAAAAGCTTTTTGAATGGTGAGAAGCTGAGGGATTGTGTGATAAAGGTGTGCTCATCCAAGGTTTCTTGCGTTTCGTCGGCGACTTCCTTAGTGATGATGAAGCATCCGGTCTCCTTATGCGGCTTCAGGTTCAAGCAAAGAGCTCCCCAGTGCTCCTTCATCTTCTTCAATGAGAGCTCAATCTGATACTCACGCGACGCGACCTCAGAGATGCGCATCGTGATATCGTCATACTCCTGTAGCCGTAGTGTCGTGATGTCCGAAAGGCTCTTGAGTGTGACGCCTGGTCGAATATCTTTCCCGATCTCTTTGGAGATTTGCTCCCAGTGGCGATCGTACATGCCACGCGCACGCAGGTAGTTGATCGTCGGTACCAGTGGTTTAAACTCCTCGATTGAGAGCAACGTGCGCTCCGCAATATCGATGAGATCTGGGGTAAGTCGAGGCTCACACGTGCATCGAGTCATCGCATTTAAGTTTTCGGTTACCTGCTTTTCAATCGCCTCGGCATCGAGTTCGGTAAAAGGGATGTTGTACCACGTATGCATGGAGTTATGCCAGCTTTCGATAGTCAACCACAGCAAAGCGTAGGGCTCAAAATCCGTGGACAGCTGATGCACCGCTGAATAATCCGTCCGCTCCAGGTTGAAGAGGCTTTCGTGCAGATTGAAGGTATTGGCTTGGGAACGCAACGTTTGTATTTTTTCCAGCACCGAACGGACATCATTGGCGGTTTCATTGAGCTTGGGGAGGCTGGAGTGAAGGTAGTATTGCTGGACAACCCTCTGGACGGACTCCACCTCAGTTGCAAACAGCTCCTGCGCGCGATGCATGGAGGCGGTCATGTACCGCATCGTTTCCTGCAGTTCCTGGGTACGCTGGTTGATTTCATCGTCCAGCTGCGACGGCCATCCGAATATATGCCACTTCTTGCTGAACTCCTCCTCTGAAAGGCTATGGTGGAACAAATGAAGAAGGTCGTGGATCTCACGCGTCTCCTCAATCATCGCCTGAATGTCAAACATTTGCTCGGGAATGCTCTTAATAAACTCCCTCGCCGCCACAACCTCTTCCGGAGTCTCCGTTGGTTTGAAAAGGATGTTGCGCAGTTCTGTGAACTTGGCGTCGATCCTGTCCTCTTTTTGAACGGCACGATTCGCCAGCAAAGTGAGCACACCCGAGACGACTTGGTTACACTTGGAGGACAGTTGTACCTTCAGTTCGAGGCAATCAACAAGCACCATGCCCAAGTCCTTTTCAGCAGGTATATTCTTTTGAATTTCCTCTTGCCGTCTCATAAAGCTCTTTATTTCCTCTTCGATCCCCTTCGTCCGTGGGAAGCGTTCCTTGAACTCGTCCATGTACGTCCGTACATCAAAATCGGCCAGGTCCTGAAAGCTCCTGAAGGTGGCGAGGTACCTCGCCATGATACCCGCCGTCCGATCCAGCACTCGATCGATTCGCCCGATGCAAGACTCCACAAAAGTGTCGCTCAGATTCAGCGACTGCAGCGTCACAAAGTTTTGATCGTGCAGGAAACTGAAAAGACTGCGCTCGACTGTACGAAAATCACCATGTGAGGAGAGACAGCGCTTGATGAGCCCGTGAATGATGGAGCGAATTTCATCGATGGATACGCTGTAGCTAATCGCCGAGCCCCCCTCCGACGAAGTTGCCACAGAGTTCGGCCGCGAGGCTTCGTACACACTGCTCGGGACTTCATGGAAGGTGCCTTGTTGGCTAGATGGTTTCACAAGCCCTTGCAGCCTTTTCGGAGTGGCGTAGATCTTTTGATCACTTATAACCGATACTCGGAAAAGCGGTGCGGGACGGTAGAACGGTTTTCGCAAAAACGACTCCGAAACGCATGCATTCCAGCCGAAAGGTTCGGTAGGCGCAGGATAATCATCCTCGCTCAGCTCAACGTCGTTGATGCTGTTAATGGTCAAACGGAAATTTCCCGCATCCTCAAGGAATCGAGTGAAGACCTCGATGTTGCACTTCAGAAAGTGCCTCACAGTATCCTGCATTTCACAATTCAGCATCCGCATAAAGTGCTCTGTTTTGGTACCCCTATAATCGTCCTCGTCGATGAATTTCAAGTTCACCTCGTCATCCTTGGTGAAGTTGCCTAAAGCCTCTCGTAAGTTTGATACAATGACATTGGACCACTTTTCGCGCAGAAATCGCGCGCTGTTGCGCACCGCGGCGGTCTGGACCTCATCAAAGTTGATGAGTGTTATCGGCCGCTGGTTTTCGAGCTCGGCGCCCTGCAAAAATATCGGACGCGACAAAATCTTCTCGTGGCACTCCCGTACTTGGCGGCAAACAAAGGAAGGGGTCGGCGTGCACGCGAAGAAGGTTTTCCGCTGAAACGACTCAATGATTTTCGCCAGACGGGTGTCATCCCCAGAAGGCGGCGCCACGCCGTACGTGGGGACCACTTGCCCCTTCGTTTCTAAGTCCTGTAGGAAAGACAAGTGAGAAAAGTGATTCGTCTTAGAGAAATTGCGAAGGAGATCCGCGTTCATGCAACGACAGTAGTCGATTCGAACCTCCTCCGCTACCGCTTGGGTCTCGAGAATGCTTTCCGCCTGAACGAGCGCCAACGTGCCCATCGCCAGCTTCTTAATGCGGGACTGCACCCCGGGATTTAAGGTCTGATACTCATCTGGCGGAACGGACTCTACGTAGAGCTCCGCTCGAAGAACATCCTCGGCATGTTGGCGGCGACGATAGGCAGAAGCAAAACGGTCGGCGAACGTGATTGGGTTTTCAGCATCAAAACAAACACAGATACGGGGTAATATTAAGGTGAGGGAGGGTGGGAGGCGGTCTTGATTTTTTTGACGGTCCACCTTCACTGTAAAGTGTGCGGCAGCCACATCACAGCCCATGGCGCGGGCTATAAACCAGGCCCCATTTCCAACCTGCGTATAAAAGGCACGGCATGGTAGGCCTTTATTTTCTTCAATCCGATCTGCCCACTCAGATAAGGTGAGTTCCTCATACATCGTATCATCAAACGCCTCTAACGGGAGGAGGGCGTGATAACGACCCGCATTGGCATCGATAGAGTGGTCCGCCGCGGTTAATTGAACGCCCCTATCGGCTAGAAGCTTCTCCAGGGGGGGGCATGCGTCATAACGGGTGCGCTTTCGTCGTGCTAGCTCCTCAAAGGTAATCTCCCCTCGAACAGAATCGCGAATCACCATAACTTTAGGAGTGATGTCCGCTGCCAACGGTGGTACCGCCACCCCGGGCCGATCCATGGTCGACTGCGCCACGTCTTTTGCATCACACGCCGCCGGAGAAACAGAGGAGAGTGGGTGGGCGTAAGAGGAAGAGCCCAAGAAGCCGTTTTCTAACGGAACTTCTGAAGGGCTTTCCGCAATAAATACATCTGTTTTTAGTTTCTGCTTGTCCTCAGCATCCTGCTTTTTCAACTGGGCTCGCCGTAAGGCAATTAGCTCCTGTGCGGAAATTGACATCAAAGGGGTTCTTATGAGATAAAGAAAAAGTCAAAGGAATTGTTAAGGGTTAATAAGCGAGCTCGGTAAGAATTACAAGAGGAAAGAGCAAAACCTCGAAAAACTCTAGGAGCGCTTTTTGGACTACTGGGGAAGAAAGAGTGTGGATAGGGAAGGAGGGGAACAATTTGAGAAAGGGAAAGCATAGCGCCAAATCCACGTAGCATCTGTTATTTTGCAGCAGAACGCAAAAAGTTGCTGCGCTTCATATTTATCGAAAAATAGTATAAATAACAATAATAAAGAAGTTCTGAATCCCTTTACTTCGTGC
>HF955061.1:1096829-1122507 GCA_000582765.1 Phytomonas sp. EM1 | reverse complement strand
TCAAACTGTTAATTCGATGAGTATATTAAGAAAAAAAGAAAGGAATTCAAGGGGAAAGAATGAGAAAATGAAAAAAGGTACCGCATTATAAAACGGCTATTCCGTCCATCTTTTCATCTTGCATAATTTACATCTGAAGCTAGTCAAAAAAATGCAAAAAGCAATAAATTTTACAAATGGTCATCATCTGCGTACCTAAAATCTAGTGTATCACCTAGCACAACCCCTTGTTGTGATAAAGGTACGTTCCATTCCAAAACGACTTTTCCGTGCTTCAGAATGAGCGGACGATTGCGTTTCGGCCCGAACCAACGTGGTAAGCGCCTCAACACGTCTGATGGTGTACTCTTGTGTATATCAAGACCGTCCAGAATCATGAGAATATTGGTCCTGGTGCGCACACGGACGCAGTCAGTGTCCGTTCCGCATATCTCTTTTCGTTTCGTAGAATCGGATGATACAGTCAAGGCAATGCAGAGGGCTATTAAAACAGCTAGAGATAAGAATTTGAAACTTCGCCTCATCAGTAATGGCAATCCCTCCCTCCCATATGCATGTGTGTGTTTGTATAGCTGTGTAATAATTATGAAAAAATTAGCAAACAGCTGAGACTCGATAGAGCGTAGTTGGAGAACGAAGACATCGGAAAAAAAAAGTGAAGATGAAAGAGGAAAAATCGACCTGTGCATATAGATCTTTGTCGAACAGGATACAATAAAAAGGAAAATAGAAGTTTCATTTCGAGAAAAAAGAACAAATCAAGTTCAATTTTCTTGAATAATGTTAACAAATACGTGACCGACTACACTTGAGTCCCGATATATTTTTTCCCAGTCTACTGATATGCGTATTCCAAAACTTTAGCGAGAGTCCAAGGTTGTGGGTTAGCGTTTTGCGGCTGTGGCGTGTCAGAAAAATCGGAGCACCCCTTCTCCACATCCATCGAATCCACCGTTGCAAATAATAGCTGAACCAGATGTCTAGTTTTTTCCAGCATTAAGCCACTCAACTCCTCACCCGTTAATTGGAAGGCTTCGGCCGCATCACTCTCGATTTGTCGAGCACACCTGAGCTCCTCGTGCTGCCTCCAGAGCGAATACCGTGAGGCTCCTAAAGATTGTTCAGATGACGTGCTGCTCGGAGACGGCTGCGAAACAAAGTTCGTTCCCACCGTAGAGGCTTCTGGCTTCTGCTTTGCACGCCAAACACGCAAGGCGTTCCGCCGGTACTGCTGCTGCATGGATAGCGGCTCTGGAAAGGGTTCTAAGGAGACTAGTCTGTGGTACTCATGCTGCAACCCCGCACGCACTGGGGCGATATCCCGTGAGTAATTCCACGCTTCCTTCCCCCCTTGGCGAAACTTTGGTTGATAACGACTATACATCGTGAGAAGTGGGAGGGGCGCGTAGGGGTGGCGGTCAAGACGATTCTCGTACTCGATGATTTGTTTTTCCCCTAACGTCACCCCACTTTTTGAGCCAGGGGTTCTCTCCGAATGGGTCCATACTTTTTCAAGATAGGCCTTAACGAAGGCCCTTGAGATATTAAGTGTATCTTCCACACGCCACATCACCGCGGTGTGTGCGAGCTCGTGAAGCACATGGCTGACCATCGCCCGTAGGTAGACGAAGTCTTTGTTAAGAAACGCAGGATAGAAGTCGATCCCCTGCCGTATCTCGCTAGCCCACAGAAAAGTCTGAAGCTCTCCAAAAAGGGATTCAATAACGTCTGCCTTAGACTTGTTATTTGCCAGATTGGACCCAATCATCGCGTCTAGTTTTAGATAGTCGTATAACGCGAGCAGGCCTCCATTACTGTCTAGCATTTGCTGAATTAATGCCAGTTTCTTGCAGACGCCACCTTCCGTGGGTGGGAAGAGCACGTTCAAGCGGTCGTAAAAGACGTATTTAATGATATTATCCCCCAACATCTCGCACCGCTCGAAGCGATTAGAGCGCGCAAAGCTGACTTTTGAGGAGCTCGGAATGCTGTCCCGTAGAATTCCTTTAGTCCTCAATAAGCGCAGAAGGAATCGTAAGCGCCAGAGACGCCGACGTGGGTTGTTTGTGCTCATGGAGGGAATCCGCAGAAAGTCAAAGGCGCACGTGCCGCCAGCATACCTCGGGTTAAGCATCGTCCACCAACGCTGGATTAAAAGATCAATCCAATCAATTTTTTTAAGTAAATTCCGATTCGTCCTGAAATTCTCAGGCATTGGAAGCTCATGTCCATCCAAAGTGTGGGTGAATAGCAACACTGAACCTGGACTTTGCAGCTCCAATCTAGATTGCCTTACGGCATTCGAATTAGCCCTGATTCCTAGCAGGTGCGTAAAATAGGTGTCGAGAAGCGCAATAGACCTCTCTAAAATCCCCATTCGGGCCTGATGTTCGACTGTAGAGGCGTGTGCGGCGTAGCTCCACTCTAACTTGACATCACATAGCGTGCAACGACGGGAGTTGTAATCGTGAAATACAATTTGGGCACCCTTCGAACCGTAGTTTGCACTATTTACATACTGCATAGCCTCTTCCATGGACTTGGGTAGTAGGAGAGCGTTATTCAGCACGGGCTTTAAAAATTCATCCGGTGCAAAAGAAGGTGAAAAAGACGAAACGAGCGAGGGAGAGGTGACTAGCTTCTTTGAGCTCTTTTGAGGATGCACCCGTGAGTTAACTACGACGTACCGAAGAGGTGTGTCAAGAAACAGACCTACGGAGCGCCGTGAGAAGCAGTTTACCATAGGACATCTCCAGATCAATCGGCGGCATGAATCAGCCATTCTGGGTTTTATACTTTTCTGTAAGGAAAGCAAGGATCACCAACCCCTTTGCTTTATTTTGATCAAAAGCACTAAAAGAGGGTCCTCAAGTCTTCTACTTTCGGGGAACGAACGTGAGAGATCAGCCCTTTCGCAATTATTAGGCTTGCTTCTTCGTTATAGCAGAGTGTCAGTAAATGCAAGCCTAGGACACCCACGAGCAACACGTGAAATCTGACGGAAAGAAGTCGTGTTGCAAAGCTATGCAAAACAACAATCAAGGACTAACATGAGCTAGTCTTAAGAATACAAAAATGAGGCAATCACAGAGAGTAAATAAAATCAAGAGTAACCATAAACTCGAAAAAAAAAATTAAAGTACTACTACTAATAATAATTCACCGATTGATATTGGTACTAGATTTATTATTATTATTTATAAACTCATTAGTACTGTAATGAGTTTTATCAAGCTTTTATTACACAGTCGATGACCCATCGCTTCTTCGTGAAAGGAATTTGTGGTAACCCACGGCTTAGACAAGCAGAAAAGCGTCACTGGAAATGGGATGAGGTGAGGTGTAACATGTTTTCTTTTACTTCATTGTTGAATTATGATTGTGTTATTCACTACTGTATTATTGATGATGGTAGATATCTCACCCTTTTCAATCCATATAGAAGACCCAAAACGTCATTATTATTGGCAAAACGTTCGCAGAAATGAATATATGATTATGGTTGGGTTAAAATAGAAATATAGCCTCTCATCGGCAAACAATGGACGTAGATGCCGCGGTGCTATTAATTAGCAAAACAACAGTAGTTCAAAATTTAAACGCCAATATAATTTTTTTTTAAGGGAAGCATCCACAATTTAATATTATTATTTTTTATTATTCACCCTATATTATTATGCTAATTCATCAACCAGTACACTACGGACATTCTGCAGCAGATCACTCTCCGGTCGGACGCCGCGTAGATGAAATACGCGTTCCACTACAGTCAGTTCCGTGGCAGTCGTCGTGAGACCACAGAAAGCTACCCAGTCGTTTACCAACAAACCAGAACCTACCGCCGCATTACCACGATTAATCGTTCCGGCAACAACAGGAACCTGCAGGAGCGAGGATATCTCGTCCATATCCTCCGCCGGCGTCTTGGGGTGCACCAGGCAGCCTTTATTGGTAACTACCGCGTAGGTCCCTACTAGTGCGTTAGAAGCGATCGAAGTGCGGAAAGTCTGCACCCCTAAAACATCCCGAATAACTTCCTCCGTTTCGCGGCTAAGATCGGTGTGAATAAGAGCTACGTGGTCGTTACAAACGATGCAGTTACCTAAAGCAGAAAGTCGCTCCTCAACACGTTGAAGCTTGACATTATCGGGAAGAGAGTTACGTAGATGTTGTAGCTCCTGATCAGTAGTCATGGATGGTACGATGAGACCATTGCGGTTGCCAATAACTAAGCGACCGATGATGCGAGATCCCCCAATGGAAGTATAGATGACAGGGATATGCTTCGCAAGGGCCTGCTCAAAGATGGAGAAAAAATTCTGAGAAGAACCGGAGTCGACAAGGCAGTAGGCATTCGTTAGGCATGCGAAGACAGCGATGTCGTCAGAACTCTCGTAGCGTGCACGATAGGTCATTTTATTTGATATTCCGTGCCTATATGTATCGACGCCTAAGTTATGAAGGATGCTTTATGGTTGTATTTATTTCTTCCTTTAGTTAATTTAAAACGCATACAAAAAATACAATATAAAGATAGAAAGCATTTAAATTTGTGACTACTGAGATCATCTGCAGAGAGTACCCATTTTCACAAACACCTTTTATATCACCAACTGCTTCCTGAAACAACTACCCCTTTGTGGTTCATATAATAGAATCACATAAACAAGGCAAATAGTAAGGGCAAATGTAGTAGGGAGAGAAGAAAAATACAATTAATCTCCATCTGGCTCATTCAGAGCATCAAAAGACATGATGCTGGGTGTTAGTTTAACCCTTAGGTTTTTCCTGCGCTCCTGATCTACCCGTGCGGCCTCGCGGTATAGGGCACTTTCGGAATTAAACAACAACTCGTAGTCCCGGTAGAATTGATGATCTTTGGCCTCCACCACCTCCGTCACCTCTGGCAAAAAGTGCCGCATCACACGCTCAATCCCATCTTTTAGTGTATTTTCCGATGAAGGGCAATTACGGCAGGCGCCCAACATCGCCAATGAAACGACCCCAGTTTCCTCATTGAAGTTCAGCAGCTTCACATCACCGCCGTCGCGCTGTACCATGGGCCGAACCTGCCCTCGCAGCAGCTCCTTAATGCACTGAAGCACCTCCGAATCGGTCTCTTTGATATCCAAATCATCCTCAAAGAGGGCGTACTCCTTCGCCGGCGCGACGCACTCGGCCTTGAAGACCAGGTAGTGCCCTAAAAAGCTACTCACACTCCATTCGATCGAGGACCAATCGACCTTGTCGTGGACCGTGATTGAGACGCTGCGTGGGGCGATAAACACACTAATGATCTCCCGCGCGTACTGCTCAAAAAGGCCCTGCGAAAGGGGGTGAACCCACGCCAGCCCTTGATGCGGCACCTCACAGGTGATCCCATCCGGCGTAAAGTTCTCGTACGTGGTAGATGGAATGGTGTAGGAAAAACACAACGGATTGGGTGTCGGTTGCGCATGCAGCTGCATCATCCAGCGCGCAAGATTTCGTCTCAGCATTTTGAAACCAGTATCATAGAACTGGTTTAGAGAAACACTATCGATATATGCCTTTAGATGAAATAAAAAGCAAAGATACTAGTAAAAACAAAAGGACGAAATAGGCAAAGAAGAATATAGAATGGCTGAATTCACAACGTCAATTGTGAATACTGTCAGACGAAAGTCAACTTCTCGTTCATCAATAAGCTTAGGCAGCAATTATTACCCTCGCATTGTACAGTCATGGACTCATTCCCTCAATCTTTTGCGCATTTTAGTCTCCAGCTCCTCTCTAGTGAAATAGTTCAACGGCGACATTTCGAGGATCATGTCGACCGACTCGATAGCAGTGAGATGCATCATATACCGTTTGGTTGTGCGACGTAGCTGCGTAAAAACCACCAATGACGGACGCTCTCGAAGCACCTGCGGGATCCTCAAGTCCACATCCGCGCCGTTAGAAGTTTCTTTGCTCTGCATCATTGCGGCAAGACCCTTATTCGGCAAGGCCTTCATCCCAGAACGAAACAAAAAGCTGTTTGGATGAATTTCCGTCGTGCAGGCGTCGTCATCGAGGCTGGCTCCGTACGACGATCCCCCGGTGTGGATCGGCCGGACGATGGTATAGGTGCGCTTATCTAACCCCATCTTTGCCACGTTGAAGAAAAATCCGGAAAGAAGCGCCTTCGTGAGTGCCTCGGTGTTAATCATGCGGCCACTTGGATAAAGCCCTTCCGTCGCGCCTCGCGCCTCCGGAGCGGCAAGGGTCGTAGGATGCCTCTCGTTGGAATCGTCCTCCTTGAGATCGAGCCCGATCCGGTCGTAGATCTTCAAGATCTGATCGAGCACATCCCGTGCGCGAAGCAGGGAACGGGGGTGGATGCCATGCACGCGGCAGAACTCCCCTGCCTGAGGCCCCGCCCGCAGCCACTCCTCCATCACCCGGACGTACCCGGCGACGTCGCCGTTTCCGAAGGCGAAGAGCTCCCCTTTCGCGCTCTCCACGAGCTGCCGCTCCTGCGGATCGCGTGAGGTGAGAAAGATGGAGTCGATGGAAAGCATCGCGGCGGCCATCGCCATATGCCGCCCGCAACGAAGCCCACACGCGCGAAGAAGCGCCTTGCTCAAAGGGGGTTCGAGCGGGAACTCCGACATCCGACGCCCCGTAACGGTCAGCCTCCCATCCGCTTTCATCGCGCCGAGGAGGTAAAGCTGATCGAGGGCTCGCTCGAGCGACTCCGTCGACGGCGGATCGACAAAATCGAACTGAAGCAGGTTATCCACCCCGATTGCCTTGAGCTGCAGAACCACCGCACTCATGGAGGCGCGTAGGATCTCCGGCGTCGTCTCCTCCAGGAGTTCGTTTCGAAAGGTATATGGGGTGTAGAGACGAAAACACTCCCCTCGTTGCGTTCGCCCGGCGCGCCCGGCGCGTTGCTGCGCGCTCGCCTGCGAGGTGGGCACCACCCGCAGCTCCTCCACCATCGCGCGCGCGTTGTAGTAATCCTGCTTGCACAACCCGCAATCCACGACGTAGACGATCCCGTCAATCGTGATCGACGTCTCCGCGATGTTGGTCGCGATGACGACTTTTCGCGCACCAGGAGGGGTGGGGGTGTAGATCCGCGCCTGCTCCTTCGGCGGCATGGCGGAATAAATGGGCAAAATGAGCAGAGGTCGCATCGTTCCTTGGGATTCCGCTAAGTTCTGACGGAGGATTTCCGCGCAGCTCTCGATCGCGTCTTGCCCGGGCAGAAAGATAAGAATATCCCCCGGTAGCGGCTTCGTCAGGTGCAGGCTCAGGGCGGTTTGCGCGGACTCACTGACGTAATCCGTGATCGGTACGTCGACGTAGAACACGTCCACGGCGAAGGTGCGCCCCTTGACGTTTAAAATCGGCGCCTTATTGAAAAAGTTGCTGAACTTTTCCGCATTGATCGTGGCGCTTGCCACAATCACCCGAATGTGCGGGTTTCGACGAACAACATCTCTTAACAACCCCAAAAGAATATCCGTACTGAGCGAGCGCTCGTGCGCCTCATCGATCATGATCGCCGCGACGGACTCCAGGTTGGGGTCCTTCGTGAACTCATTCAGCATCATCCCATCCGTAACAAAAAGAATCCGAGTGAGGGAGCTGGAGCGGTCATCAAAGCGAACCCGATAGCCGACGACGCTACCGCAGGAGCAGCCCACCTCTTGCGCGACGCGCTCCGCGACGCTCATCGCCGCGATACGCCGGGGCTGGGTGCAGATCAACCGCAGCTCATCCCCTTCGTCGTCGTCTTCGGCTTCGTCTTCGTCTCCGCGGTCCTCCTTCGCCGAGTTCTCGGGATCCGGGCGGGAGACGGCCTCCGTCGAGCGCCTTTCCGTCCTTGACAGCAGGTGAAAACCCTCCTCGTAGAGATACTGGAGGAGCTGGGTGCTTTTCCCCGATCCGGTCTCCCCAACAAGCACGACCACTTGGTTATCTTTGATCAGTTGGAGCAACTCCGCTCGAACACCGTAGATCGGCAGCGAGCGGCGCTGCGCCTGGAGTAACTCATGTCGTTGTTGAAGGCTCGCGACCCGATCCCTCTCGATTTCATCGATGCTTTTTTCAGGCACGTATTCATGCGCCTTCACACGCCGCTCGATCGTCTCACTGTCCATAGCCACAAATCCACTGCCGACAGCGTCCGACCCGGCCCCATCCTTCACATCTCGCGTATACGGCGGTAGCACATCCTCCGAAATTCCTAGACGGTCGCCAAACACAGTGTCTCCCGATAGGCTTGGAAGATCTTTAGTGCTCTGAATGGCCGTGTTATCCGCCATCTCATGGCGGTGGGTGGCTGTCTGAAGGAGCCCCTGCGCTGCGCGCACCTGTTCGGCTCTTTTTAGCAGGAAATCTGCCTCCACCAGGGATTGTGGGACCACACCCTGCTCAATATCCTTGATCCTTTCTTCCAAAACAGCCGAAGAGGTTTTGCTTTGCAGTTTCGACTGTTTTTTAAGAAACGCCGTTCTGGAGGCCTGTTGGGCCTTCTTTATCGCATCCCTGTCCATTTGACCACCTCGAGAAGCTAGAGATGTGTTTTGCTAATGAAAAGGGGGGGGGGAACGCACAAAAAGGCTCGAGGTCAGTCGATTCGTCTATGATTTTAGAGAACATATAAAGGAAAAAAAGAAAAAAGATGAGGAAGAGGAAGTAAAAGTTCAAACTAATGGTTCGTATTGAATGTATATATGCACACATGTATGCACTTTTAAAAGGGTAAACTCCCCTGAACATATATAGGGTTCTTAACAGCTTCCCTGGTATCAATAATTCTATTTGTTGAATATAGGACGTTTCTCACAAAAGAAGTCTGTTTAACTCCTCGTCTAGATTAATAGTGTGGTCCCCATCTGCTGTACGACTGGTAACCAATGTGTAGGTTTCTGTAGATTCTTCTTGGGAAGTTGAAGATCTAAGACGTAAGGTAGGTAGTTGAAGGTCATAATGTTGCGCCTCATCATGTTTGGGCGAAGCAGCTGTTTTTATTTTTGTATTCGAACGCGGCATTGAGCGTGCATTTATCACATTCGATTGCTCACCGTGCGATGAATGCGAACTACCGTAATACAAGCAACAATTGCGGTCGACTGCACTATCTGATGTTGTTCTAGCCTTTACAGAACGCGATTTTTTAAAAGGCATGTTTAGCCACTCTCGGATTACCCGTCGGTCCTCCTCATCAAGATCACCATCACATGAAGTGCAGTGGGAACTAATAAAAGGGTGCTGAAGGAGCTCCGCGCATGTGGGACGCTTCTCTGGTGCCTTGGCAACACAAGATATGATAAAGTCTGCGAGAGACGGATCCATTTCAGGCGGCAATTCGAATGCGGGCTCATCGCTGCTGAGGTGCTGAAGAAGCGTCCAAAAGCACGCCTCGATGCTACCACAATGCAGACGCGCATATGGGCACTTCCCCAACGCCAGCTCCGCGACCACCAACCCAAGAGACCAGATATCCGCGCCGTACGAGTACGGCTCCCCTTTAAGCCGCTCTGGGCTCATGTATGTCACTGTCCCGACAAAACTATTCGCGTCGCCTCGAGTGCATTCGAGATTGGAGCTGAGGCCAAAGTCGGATATCTTTATCGCCCCTGTTGAGCGGCTAAAGAGAACGTTGCTTGGCTTCAAGTCGCGGTGAATGAGATGGCGCGTGCGGTGGAGGTAGGAGAGCCCCTGTAAGACGCTTCGTGTGATATGCACCAGTACGGCATCGGGGACGGGTTTCCGTATTTGGCCTAACGAACCATCCAGGCACTCCATCGCAATAAAAACGGACCCTTCATGCGAAAACGCGTTGTAAAAATCTACTAACTGACTACAGGACTCATGGTTACTAGTGTATAACGCCTCAAGCTCGCGCCGTATTTCACCCAAATGTTCCTCACGGTTAACTTTGATTTCTTTTAAAGCGAGAACAGCCCCTGTGCGGCGATTAATCGCGCGGTACACCGTTCCACTACTTCCCCGACCGAGAAACCCCCCTTTGTCGTCCGGAATAACCGCCAAATCCCTGAGCGATAGGGCTTGCCGTGGAAAAGAAGCACCACCATTCATCACACTACTAACGCCCGCAGATGCCCTTAAACCCTGGGATGAAACCAATAAAGAGCCCAGGCGCACGCCTTCATCACACAAGGCCTCCTCGCAATCGCGCTTATCGTCATACACTATATCGGCAATGTTAAGTCTCAGTCCATGAATTCTATCTCCCATTGGCACGCGCAATCGGTTTAAGGGAGATATCAGTTTCGCCCAGCTTTGTTATGCGTGAAAACACAAAACAGTTGTCTGACCTTTACCTCAGATCCTTTCAATGCTCGTGTGTTGCGGCAAAAAGAGAAAAGATTACAATGAAGCCTTTTCCTATTAAACTTAATTAACTCTTCAAACTCAGAAAATAATTTAATAAAAAATATATATACAAAACAGCAAACAAGACGTAGGCGAGTAAAAATAAAAAAGAACCTTCACTAAGCGTTTTTCTTGTTATAAGAACACCCTTGTGTAACGTAAGCACAGCAATTCTGAAGGTTGATCGGAATGTAATCTACCAATAGCAAATAAACGAAAGCGAAGAAATGTGACTGTAAGGATTTCCACTAGTGCTTTCGAGACATCAATAAAATTTTCCTTGATGCTTTAAAATTATCTAAATAAATGTAGATATGGATAGAATATGCACCAAATTGATTTTTCATATAAACCGAATGAGATTTTGAAAACCAAATTATCGAAAAACAAATGAACATTCAAATGCCATGTTTTGTTTTCAGAACTTTTCTCGGAATGCAATATAAATCAGAGTAAATTTTTGACATGCTCTAGAGGCCCTCTATCTATCCATGCACGTTTTCTTCTTCCAGGAGTTTGGAATCCATTTCTATATGAACAAAAAAAAAAAGAATAAGGGCTGGCTGTGATGGAGAAAAAGCATTCATGATAAATTTACATCACATAAAATAGTAGAAGCAATAATCACGATGAATCTATTATCTATTTAACTTCGATGATTTACAAAATTCGACCACTAAGCTGCCACACTGCAGGCCGTTGAGCATAACAGGAAGCTTGAGCGTAGCCGAGCGTTCTTTCGAAGAAAAGATCTCAGATACCTTTACAGAGGTCTCACCGATGGTGTCTTCGTCGGAATCACCTCGAATGGCTTGTACTTCGAAGCGAATCGTTTGGTTAGGTTCGACCGCGGTAATGAAAGCCGAATCCTCAGAACTCCAGTGCACCTTAAGGTTACCACAGGTTTCCGGTACCGTAAAGATGAGTTGCTCATCAATCCACACCAACACGCGGGTCCTATAATCCACAAGTTCCTCAAGCACCTCATCCTCCCTGCCCTCCGTGAAGCGGTAGCCCTCCTTGGCGTAGATGTATAAATTCACCGCAGGAGAGAGTGGCGCCTGCGGGGCCTCAGAAGAAGACCGCAGCACAGGCTCCGTCCCCAGAATTCCTCCGGAGAGATTCTCAGGGACGGCCTCGGCGGGCACGCTATGCGCGTTTGAGCGATGGGAAAGACCTCCTTCCTCGTCAACGGCGGAGCGCGGCGAGGTCGTGCGATCGGATGAAACACGTAATACCTCACGATACGAGGCCGTACTGCTGGATGTCGGTGGTGATAGCGGTCTCTCCGCCGCTTTTCCGGGTCGCGTTGTCTCCTTTGTGGGCCTCTCCGCCTCGGCTGTGGTCGGGGGATCGGGAGAATCGACGATGAGGCCGCTCACCACGGGCTCACTCGACCTGCCAAGCCGACCAACGCCCGGCCCCTTACGAACCTCCACCTCAAAGCAGACCTCCCCCACCACCTGCCCTTCCTTCGCGGGGTCGAAGAGCTTCATGGTGTATAACGAACAGATCGGTCCGGCCTCCGCAGCAGCAGCAGCCGAAGAAGAGGTCGGCCGACTCCCTTTCGCGGGATTCGAAAGCAGCGCGTTGACCGGTATGGAAGTGCGCCCGAGGAGGAGGGCCGCCCTCCCCGGCTCGACCTCCCTCCCCGCCCACACCTCCACCTCCAGCCTCCCGAAGACGTCGCGGGCGATTCGAAACCGCCCCTCGTTTGACGGGCCGTTGCTAAAGATCGGAAAGGCCGTTTGCGTGGTCTGCTCCGGCGTCTTGAAGAGGACGTCCCGCCCAAAAGGGCCCCGGACGACGACCTGAAGTCGACCTTCCGAGCCCAACCCACGGAAAAGCTCTTGGGGGTACGCGAGGTCCGCACAGGAAAGCACCCGCATACATAGGGTTACGATCTCATCCTCGGCGGCCTCCGCGTCGTCGGTGTGAAACTCCCCAAAAGCGACTGGAGAAAACCCTTCATAGCGATCGAGCAGGCGATTAAACGCCACCACCATTCGCTGCAGCCCTTCTGTTGTGTTCGCTTCTTGGCAAAAGGCCTCACACGACACCACGGATCGTGGCGCTTCGGACTCCTCCACGTCGATGGTCTCCGGCACCTGCGTTTGCGGCGGCTGAACCTCATTAAGAAGTTTCTTCAGTTTGGAAATGATCCCATCTTTTTCCTTGCACTCTTTCTGGAGCAACTGCCGCTCCGTCTGCAACGCCTCGAGGCTGTTTTGGAGGCCTTCCGCACTAGGCATGTAGCGTAGCACCCTCGCCTTGCGTTTTTCCCTAATCAAATGGCACGGATCGTGGCGTTGAACGGCACCGGAGAGCGTGCAAAGCGTTGCATTCTGCTCCATCACCGTCGTCCCCATCGCCTCGAGCTCCGATCGCAGCCGATTCACAACCCCTTGTAGCGCCTGCTGCTGTTTTTTATACCCAATGATATTTCGCTTCAGCTCATCGTTCTCCTTCTGGAGTCGTGCGAGGGCGCGCTCCGCGGCCGACGCCCGGAGGGAATGGCATACCTCGTGTGTTGTGGAGTGCAGCGCGCAGCCCGGGCGTCGGTTGGGGTCGTCTAGCTTAGATTCCCTGGATGGGGGCTCGTAAGAGGCCTCCATGGGAGGGGGGGGCCCTCTTGGCATCTCCCGGTAACACTTCGCGAAATCATTCCTACTTGAGGAAGCCACCGTCGCCTTCGGGTTGGTCTCGCCGAAACTAAGGACATTTTGGGAGGTGGTGGGGGTGTTAGAAAAGGGACGAGTGCCGTATACACCAGGCGGAATCACCACCTGGAATGGCTCACCTTCCCATAAACTTGGCGAAAAAACGGTCCCCGATGTTGTTTCCATCGTAGATGGAATAATTAAGCGACTAGAAGAATAACAAGCGAAGAAACACACGTTTGCAGGGAAAAGGAGATTCTCTAATATTGGTAAGATAATGTGAAAGTCTAAACGAAAGGGAATGAATCCAACGGATAATATTAGTGATAGCAAGCAAAAGTGGTGTGTTTGTTAAGGGGAAAAATGAGCTTCAGAGAGAAGAAATCAGAAGCAAAAACATTAAATAAATGCATAGTAAATACCTTGCTTCAGAACGCAATGAAAAAGGGCAGAAGTCAATTGGTAGAATCTATTGATGTAATACTAACGCCCAAGAATCATTTGAAAATCTAGCAGTGTGTGCAAGGAAAGAATTTCAGCTATATAACATCACAGTAGCAATAGATTGAAGGTACAAAGATTTAGGAAAGAGGCGATGGAAAAAGCGACATTCCTTTCAAATTCGCAACAAAAACTAGATGTTTAAAAATAAATTTTCGGTAAATCGTCATGATGAGTCAATCTACATGTACAGACAGCATGTTGCGAATGATTAAAAGACTAATAAACCAAGCCTTTACGCTTTGAAACGAGCTAGAAGCGTAAAATACATAACAAGATAGGGTTTACAAAATTTTGAGAGGATCAAAATCACACCATAAAATGGGAAAAACTCAGAAAAAGATCGTGTTCATTAGGCATATATAAAAATGCCACTCGAGGAAGGTTCACTAGTGGAATCGCTACCTAACGGTGGTCCTACCGCAATAAAGGAAAAGGAAAGGTATGGTTTGGAATTCCCTCGAGTTTCTAATTTTTCAGAAATCTTACTCTTTTGGTCCGTTATAAGGCTAAGAGGTGTGTCAGGGAGATGCAGCGTGTCAATCAGCTCCACAGTATCGACCTGAATGCGATCAATCGTTGCGCTTGCTAATGTCGTCGACGGAATACTACCACAAAGCACACGGCGGAAAGGATTTTTATCGGAAACAGCATTGACTTTTTCTTCGGCCACAGGAGAGCTTTTGGATTTTGAGGGATCACTGCACGCATCACACTCGGCATACACTAGAATCGCACGCGATTGGAGCCGTCCGATGTCGATTTCAACAATGGTCTCGTCATCCACCTCCCAAACCGCACTTAGCCCATTATGTTCCTTGTTAATGGATTCGGCTAGGATCGGGACGGCTTGAGTGTGTAGTAACAACCTCTTTTCTTGATCCCCTAAAGTCATCTTAACCACGAGTTGCATATGCTCATCAGCGCAGTCAGTTTCAACAGGAAAGTTGGACAGGCTAATCAATCGCAAGCGCACGTGTGTGTTCATGAACCGATACGGTCTCGAATTCCCTTTATTTACTATTGTAGATACTAAATCGTCCGCTTCGGCCTTGTCAGCGGTACTGTATTTTTGGTTTTGAAACGATACCAGACGCTGGAAGGCAGGGTCGTGAGTGAACACCTGCGATCCTAAAATACCGCAGAAAAGCTTGAGCTCTAGCTTTCCTATGCAGTGTGTTGATAGATAAACCATTTCAGGGCGGCTGGAAAACACGCTAAGGAGCCGGTTCCCGCTCGTACATAATTCACGCAACGGTAGCTGAACCTCCCCTACTTTGTCAGCCTCGTTAACGATACCTTCAAAAACTTCAAAGACTGCCATGCTATCGGAGGGAATAACCCTCGCATCAAGACGTAGAACGACGCCGGCGTCGTGAATCGGCCACCGCTCGCGGAAGCTTCCGTGCGGCGTCCGTAGAAACTCCCGGCCATGAACTTTCAGCCGCACCACCACGTCGGGCTGTAGCCTCCTCCATAAGGCTTTTGCCCAGGCCGCGGTCGTTCCCGCAGAGGCCGCGAGCGTCGCGTCGTCGTGAAAGCGAACTACGTGGAGCAGCACTAGGAGTTCGTCTTGGCTAAAATGCACCGCCCGCGGGCTCCCCGCGCGTGGGCGGTTCAGAAGACGCCCTTCCGCTGGCAGCACAAAGGCGTGGAGCCGCACAGCCGCGCGCATGCCACGAAGAGCGATGTCGAACAAGCCGTTCGTACTCAACCCGTCGCGGCCAACCGCGAAGACGGCCTGGTCGATCAGCTGCGCCTTGACCTCCTCATTATCGTAAAGCTCCAGCCGATAAAGCGCCTTGGATCCCGAGAGGTCGGGGAAGGGCAAGAAACACGACGCATCCTCGGCGCTCCAGGAAGCCTCGCAAGATGCACAGACCAAGGGTGTACGGAGCACCACTTTACCATCGGCGTTCCGAATCACCACAAATGGATCCGGCTCGACATTAAACCCCCAACTCATTTTCCGTGTCGTGGAGGAGGCCATTTTCGCCTTGCTAATCGACACCTTCTCGACATACAAAAACAAGACCTTTTCTGGGATCCGGCTCTCAACCGGTGTGGGGAGGAAAGTGCTGAGAACGTACACGAGGAGCTCGCCCATCACCTTACCCTTTTCCCGCGCCGCGAGGAGCGAGAGATGGCGTAGGCCGACGCCCCCAAAGACCAACTCCTCCGCGGTCAGCTCACACGATGCGATCGAGGTGGTTTTGTGGAGGAGATCAAACCTGATCACGCCGTTGGGTTGGATGGTAACAAAGGCCTCCTGAGGGCGCCAGGAGGGCGCGCGCGTTTTGGGCTCATTCATGGGCGTTTTCAGGAACTCCACAAGGGTACCATCCTGGCGGAGGGTGGCGTGGATGGAAGCCGAAACGCGATGCTTGAGGCCACGCACCCCGACTAGAAGAAGCGAGGTCGCGCCGGAGGGCCTCTCCTGAATGGGGGTATCCACCTCCCCGCGGCAATGCTCCTCCAACGCGGCGTAGTTGGCGGTCGTGATGACGATCATGGCCACCGTCATGCGGGGATCCGCGTGGCCGTCGGAGGCCTCCACGGGGGAAGAAGACGGGGAGGTTAACCGCATCCCACACTTCCCCACCCCTCCTCGCTCATGAGTGGACTCCATCGCGAACGAGCAGGCGTACAACACACGGCTCTCCTCCTGACGATCGCAGATCTCGAAGCGGATGACCGACTTTCGCTTCAGGAGGGAGATAAAGGTAGACGTCTCAACAGGCCAGGTCGGGTGAACAAGATCCTTGAACGAGGTCGTGCGCAGTAGCACCCGCTCGCCCACACTAACCTTCACAAACGGCTCCGCGCACGAACTAGTAATCGTGGGATCGAGATGATTGCATTCAATGACTTGCATGAGCACAAGGACGAAGGGAATCTGATCGAGGTCCTGACTAACGGAGTCGTCCGATTCTCCAGGTAACCAGAAATCATCCTGGGATATCGGCATCACTTTTACAAAGGTGCTAAAGTAGTTCTGATCCTTGATTTTTACTAAACGGTCAAGAATAGAACTTGATTTTTCGGTACTATGCTTGGTGTATTGGGCGTAATCCACGTTAGAGGACTTCAGAATCGTCATGGCACTTCCCAACCGTGCATCGGAGGAGCTTCGAGCCCCATGACCAGGGGTGGCGAGATCGCTCCCTACGATGCTACTGCTTTGGACGCGACCGAGGGTTGAAAGGGCCTTATCGATCGAAATGCCGAGAGCACCCTTCAAGGATGACATGAGCAGAGCAGACTGCGAACGTGCGTGACGACTGCGGCTAACAGACATGTTCAGTGGGTGAAGTGCTGAGACTAGTGAGGACTTTCTTTCCTCCAACACTGAGGACTGTTGCGGCTGGTTCAAAAGGCTGTCATTCCCACTGCTCTCGGAATTATTGTAGCATATAGGAGTGTACAAGTCTGGATTAAAAGGAAGCGATCGATTGTTTGCAGAATCCACCTCATCCATAGAAGCTTTACTTGAGTCAAGATGTTCCGGCTCCTTCAGATTTTCGATGCCAAAAAGATAAGCATCACCAGTGGGGCCCACCACCTCATGTAAGAACTCGTCCTCGGGAAGAAGAATGCCTTCTTTTCCCACACTTAACGAATCTTCAATGACGCTAGAAGCTCTGAACACATTGTCTGATGAGACCGTCGCTGTCACAAGCATGACGCTGCTCTCATTGAGTTGACGAAGAAAGCGCTCGTGGTCTTCAGACGGAGACAGCAAAAGCTGCTCAACTACAACGGTCTGAAGCTCATCCAATTCACCAGGAAAGTCGCAGTCCACGGGGTTTGGAGCCAAATCGGGCGGCACCGAAATGAGCGAGCATGCCTTAGGACCCATGGCTTTCTCCACGGCGGACATCCATGATTGATCTCCGCTGCGATGTGCATAGGTTTCTTCACTTGCTGTGAGTTCCGCGTCGGCGATAGCCCTCTGGCGTCTCCGTCGCGCGTAATCCACCCAATCAAACTCCTCCAGACTTTCTCGTGTCTGATTAACAAGGGTACGCAGGGAAGTCGTGTGGGGGCGTTTCCGCGCGCTCGAACTACGGATCTCGCTCGAGGGAAGAGAAAGACTCGAGCGTGTTCGCCGCCGTAGAGGAGTATCCGTGGTATCCGGGATGCCGTCATACACTTCCAGTATGCTTTGCTCGCCAAACTGCGCCCGGTAGAGGTCAATGCCCTGGCGGCACACCACCCCTGCCTGCGCGTCGGCCCTCGCCGCGGAAAGAATCTCGAGAATCGCCTCGCGTCGGAACACCCAAACATCCACCGAGGTTTCACAGAAGACGTCCGTCGGCCAGCAATGCGGCCGCAAGCAGAGCTCCCCTAAAAAGTCCCCCACGCCACGGACCTCATCGACGGCCGGCACCGGCGCCTGGTGCTGGGGATCCGAATCCAAAAACCTCACCACGCGCGTGAACCCCCTGGCAATGACGTAAAGGCATTCACAAGGGGTGTTTCGTTGCGCAAGTTTGTGGCCGGAGGGCACCGAAACGATCACCGCCCGTCGCGCAATCTCCCGACGCATCGCTTCGGTGGTGTGGCTTAGGCAGGGAACCCCTCCCAGGAGGTGAATTAACCCGAAAAGACCCCGCTCGCGGCCCTCCTCCATCCACTGCTTGCGACGTTCAAAAGCCCGCTCGAAGAGGTCCTTGGCAAGCGTGGGGGTTTGCTCAAGAAGCTGGTTTAAAACCTGGAGTGAAACCGCGTACAGCTCACACACGGAGTTGGCGATCGCCGTGCAGTTCCATGGATCCCCGAAAAGCGCACTCGCCTCGCCAAAGGCTGCGCCAGGGCCAAAGTTGGCTAACGGCTTCTCTTTTACTACTATCGTCAAGGTACCCCTTCGCAGAAAATAAATATATCGACAGCTATCCCCTGCGTTAAAGAGCACGTCGCCAACACCGAGCACCATCACCCTCATCTCAGAGCAGAGCTTCAGTCGATCCTTCTTGCTCAAGTGGAGCCCTATCCAGGATCGCCGAAGAAGCACCGGGCTGGGATAATAGCTCATGAGGAGGATTTCTGTTCGAATCGGAATGACGCGCTCGCGAAAAGCCTTCAGGAGCATCTCCGACTGTGGTGACCCCACTGCGAAGTGCGCGAAGACTTTCCAAAACCAACGAGATGAGATAACAGCCACATCTGCGGTTTCACTAGGGCCACATGCAAAACTAGAGCACGAGCGGTCTTCACAGAGAACGGGAACCGTGCATAAAACCTCCGGCGCGTAACGTGTGCGCACGTACTCAGGGGAACTAAGCCGCCTTGCGGCAGTCCATTCTTGTGGCTTGCCGCCCGGGCCGCCGCTATCCGGCCGCCGCTCCACCAACTGTCCGTGAAGAAGCACGACGATCCCACACGAGAGATGGGATTCGTTAAAGTACACGATCGGTTCCTTTGGCAGCAGATAGAAGAACGTAGCCTCCTGAGCTAGCAGATGAATCATCTCTGGGGGTAACGGGAGCAAAGTCTCATTTGACGAGCTTAAGGCGGAGACGACAGAATCTGTCGTGTGATTACGAGGCGGGTAAGACCCTTTCCAGGCCTTGATTCGTCTTCGACCTAAGACTTTTTTTAAGACTAGAGGCAAAAAGAGGGTACGAATTACTTTCAGTGCCGCAATGCGCGCAGGATCTTCTAAATTTGCTGTTGTGTGCCGCTTCTTGCGCTTACGCCGTTTCAATGTGGTACTAGTTCTACCCAAAGGCGTGCCACCACTAACGTTACGGGTAGTTGGGGTATAAAGTTTGGTCGACCCTGGCAGGTAAGGCTTTGGTACCTCGGTTCCCCCCACTTTGTCGGAGCTAGAGATGCTAAAAGACTTGCTCCCATGCTTGCTGTTGGAACTACCTGAGGGAAGGATAGAACCAGAACTATTTGAGTTATTTTTTTTAATTGTACAACCGTTTTCTGCATTATTCAGGATACGCGCAGGTAAGGGTCTTTTTTTTACTACATTAGCCATATCCTATTGGGAAGAAAACAAATATATGCTATGGGTAAATTTGTGCTTCTTCTACGAACTCGAAACACTGCCCTTTATGTATGACGACTGCACGAGGTGTTAAGATAAACACCTACTACTTTGTCGAACAACTCTATCGACTCTGTGCGCACAGACGGATAGAGATGAAAAGGGAGTGAGTAGAAAAGTGCAGAAAAGGAACGAATAAAAGTAACCAATCGAATTAGTGGGAGAAAAATAGAGGTGGCACAACCACTCCCATTCGACAGCATCGTAGATTTCAACTACATCTAGACAAGTATTTTTTCATGTCGAATAATTCTAAAAGTGGATACAAAAAAGGGAAAAAGAGCTCTACCCAAGAAAAACAAGCTACATCGCACTGCGTTTTTATGAAAGTAGTCCTTCTTCCGCTTCCTCGCAGACAATATATATTCGCTTTTGGTCTCTACTGAGCTAAGCGTTTAGCGCGTTCGCGATTTTTCTCTTCCTTTGCCGTCGCCGTATCCTTCTTGACACGCTTTTCTAGCTCGTCATAAGTATCTAAGACAGTGGTAAGAAGCCATTCAATACCCTTTTCCAAATCCTCATCCTCTTCAATGCCACACGTAGCGAACACCCTATAGGGGGTCCCAGGGAGTAGGACTTCCTCAAGAACCCCCTCTCCCACGGCCGCCTCGCGGCGGCTCGTCGACAAATCCTTCTTGTTGGCAAGCACAAGAACCGGCTTGCCCTGCATGAAGGGGTGCTTGAGGGTCTGCTGAAGGACTTCGAGAGATTTCACCAAAGTCGCGTCCTCCGCGGCCGAGTCGATGACATAAACGATACCATGACAATCATGAAAATAGTGCACCCAAATTCCTCTGAAGTTCGATGAACCACCTAAGTCGAACATGGAAACGTCACATGAATCCGTCTGAAATCGAACAGGGTTAAAGCCAACGGTTGGAGTGCAGTTCTGATTTATCTCTCCACCAATCGCAGACAGAATAGTAGTCTTTCCAGCGTTGTCCAGACCAAAAACCCCAAGTGCAATCCTTTTTGAGGATGAATTTACTTTGTTGGAAATTTCCTTTTGACCAGTACGTAAATCATCATTGTTCAACGAAGTGATACAATCGCCATTATAGTGTATTTTAGTGGGGTCGTAGGTGCCTTTCTTACGCTCAGACTCTTCCACTGAAGCCAAGAGATCCCGCAAGTATTGGAACGGGTTCTCGGGACGGTCTACAATCACCTTGGTTGCCAATAGCTCAAAAAGATGGTGAATATTGTACTTTTTACAGTACTCCAAACGCTTTATATCTTCTTCGTTCATAATCAAAATACTATGTCCACAGGGTCAAACTTGTTGGTAAAGCATATATCTTTTTTTGATTTGAAACAAGGTTTCTAGAACTTTGTTTACTCCCCTAGCTTGTGAGTGGTGCAGCTATGATTTAATTCTAGTATTTTGCTCTCACTCTCAACGTTAAGATTAGCAAAGCAAACGAAAAAAGATATTAACGTAATTCAGGAAGCTCATAACTATTGGTTATGCTTTATCACTCTCAAGTCAATTACCTTTTTCAACTGAAAGTTTTAACCCCCTCTAAAACATATATATATATATATATATGTATATGTATAAAGAGAGGGAGAGAGAGAGAGAGAGATAGGTTTGAGTTCTTTGTATTTATATTTGTCCCCACAGTCCCTCATGGAAGCTGATTTTCAATTAAGAATCATGCTATTGAACCTCAGCCACAGCCCCGGCAATAAATTGGTTATAAACCTCTTCATGCAAGACCATGTATCCTGGCTCCATGTGCACAATGGCATCCGACTTCCCCATTTCACCCAGAAAGTCTTGCAAAAGTCGTTGCTGATCAGATGACAAGCACTTGAGCAGCACCAGATGCTTCTTGAACACGACGCGGTTACACTCACTTTCCCACATATACAACTGATCGCAGAGCGACTGCGGGATGGCAAATCCGCTGTCAGCGGCATCCGCCTCGGACGCGGCGCCGGTCCGAATCACAGGCCCCTCACGCCCTGTGGTCGAGGTCGAGGCCGTCGCCAGGTCGCCGTCTTTGGTGCCGTACTTTTGAAGCATGCTGGGGTGTGCGCGGAGGGATAAAAACTGAAGAATCTGCGCCGCCGTGAGCCCTTTTCGCAGTGCGGCCGCAAAAGACTCCCGCGTGATGCGATAACACAGCAGCAGCCCCTCCACCTCCTCCTCCCGCACGGCGAACTGATCGAGAATGCGAATCAAATCGGGGTTGCGGGTGTAGGCGTAGAGTCGAAAATTGGTTTCGGTGATGATGGTATCGGTATCCTCCCGCCGCACCGCCCGGGCGTTCGCCGCGGCCGCCGCGTCGTCGTGGAGCATCGCCGTCAAACACAACGGCGCCGTCGCCCGCCAGCCCAAGGCGTGATGGAAGTGCGGGGAAAGCACGAAACAGCGAGAACCGGCGGTCGTCTGCACCGGGTATGCGAGCCCCACCTCGGCGAGCCGCGCGAGCAGAAGATACCCCGCGAGATCCTCCGTTTTGCTCGGGAAGGCGTACATATACCGCACCCCATCCAACGCCGCGAGAATGGCGAGAAGTTGCCAAAGCCGCGGCATCGTCACCTCCGCTTCCGAGGCGGAAGGGGTTGCGCGCGCGATGGCGAGCACGCGATCCATCGCCCCACTCACGAGCACCCACCACTGCTGTGGGAGGGGCATCAGGCAGAAGTTCAACCCTTCAGCGGTAACGCGGCCGTCCTCGGCGGCGCCCGCCGGAGGAACGAGGCGGCGGAGCTGCAGAATCGCCCCGAGTGCGTGATGCGTCTTCCCTTCGCCGAGAGGGGCGAGCGACCCCGCCAACGCGCACGTCGTCGCGCTGCGAAGAAACCGCCGACTCGTTTTCAGCGCGTTTCGAAGAGAAGCGGCCGTCAAAGGGATACCAATGCCATCCGGGGAGAGGTCGGGAACGCGAACAGGGAAGGAAAAATGCGGCCTCCCTGCCAAGTGCACCAAGAGAAGATCGGAAGGCACCGCCCCGGGCGTCGGGGTGGAATTCCCAAAGTCGAGCCCCGTGCGTGGCATCCACGACGACTCCAGCGCCTTTCGAAACGTTTTCCAGAATAATTCGCGTGGGAGGATGTTGGCGGGATCGGGCTCCGCCATGCCGGACGTCGGTGCTGTCGGAGCATCAAATATCAAGCGAAAGACCTCGCTCAGGGATCGAGCCGAGAGAAGCTGCGTGACGCCATCCTGCCGTGAGCTGTTCACGAAGGGGTCCGGCACCATGCTCCCGGAGCCGAGAGTGGCAACAATATGTTGATAAAGATAGAGTGCAAAAGCAGGGCATTCAATGATGAGTTGCTCTCTCGAAGAATGAGAAAGGATACACTTACAGTAGGGCTCTAATGTCATTCTTGATGCATCGCTTTTTATGCAAATATGGATACTTTGTCTATGTACCAAATGTTTTATCGCTATTGGAACTCTTTCTGCACCAATATGGGTAATTTTTTTTCAACTATACCTTGAAAAATAGACGGTAGAACAGAAACAGAAACCAATATAAACACAGAGTCCTAGTAACACCAAATCCGAAATCTGGAGAAAATATACTAATATAGATTTTCACTTTGGAAGAACTTAGCATTTCGATACCATAGAGCATGAGAAAATAAGGCCTAGCTACCCTACTCGCCTAATCGGCATCTCCCCACCAGCTTGCGTGGACACCGTGAGCAGAAAACTGACCTCTTGATCGCCCCCTCCAGACTATGGTTGACTTACACTTATTTCACACTCTTTTTTCGACCCGTTCCAGAAGGGGGTCCATGCGCCTCTAAAACTCATTAGGGGACAGCCCATAGCTGAGGTAGAGTAGTGGGGATCGACAGAATAAAATGGCGACGTGCACGCCAGAAACTGAGGTCGCCTCACAGGCAAAGCATCACACCCTACTACTTCGTTTGTAGGAGCTCCTCAGGCCAAAATCTCTCGTTGAAATGGTGCTGCTCGTCCTTGAGTTCGACAAGCGATGGGGGCTGGATTTGGCAGCGGTGACGTGAACGACTGTGGGGTTCAATTCAGGCCCCACGGCGGCCGCCACAGCGATAATGCTCCACCCAAGCATCGGGGAAGCAAGTCCTAACCGCCTCATCGCATACACACACACACACAAGACGCATGATAAGAGTTTATGGCAGCCTCAAGCGAGATAGCAGAAAGCTGAAGTTCCCTGTCGATGGGTAAGACCCTGGAAGTAAAAGAAAAAAAAAGTACCCTTTGGCAAGAAATCAAAGAAAGTCATGAGGCACCCAAATCGAAAACTGCCCCTGACAAATGCAAGCAAATGTATGGATATATATTTATTTATATGTTACAAAGGGTTTTATTATTTGTGTTGTATCTATTCTAATCATGACTTAGCAAGTCGTATTTCTAACAGCCCCGTTGAGTGAATAGGGGAAAAAGTTGCCATTCAATCACTATAATTTCAATGCCCCAATCACCTTATTATCTCTGTGAGTGAGAAAAACGTTGATAATCTACCTATTTTGCTTTTATAGAAGTAGATCTTCGAAACGTGATCCTACCAAATCCCTTCCTAACCACTACCAAGAAAAATCACCTACCCATCTGCCATTAAGCTGGCAACAAGACTCCTTGTGTGTGGAAGAGCATTCCATGCTGGAATTGATGTCAACTTCAGCAGCGCTAGAGCCCTCTTTCACGTCATCTGCGCTCTTCGGCTTCCGCAGCGAAGACAACAACACTGGCTTACACGAAGACCAATCCAGCCGATCGAGACGACCGCGGTAAAGCTCGCCGTCCAACCCGTCTGGAACGTGGAGAAGCTCTACTGCGAGGCTCTCACGATCATCCGCAAGGAGCGCCACGGTTGCATCCAGCGTATCAAAAGCTTCATTCACACCACCCTTACCCTGAGCACCGTACCCATTATGGAGCGGACCCCGGTCGGCTTGCCGCAGATGTGGTAGGATATAAAAAACCACAGGCAGCGTTTCATGGGTTCTAAGCTCCATGTACATCCACACCACAGGGAGGCTTTCATACACGCCACCGTAGGACTCAGCGAGAATGGAGTAGGAACCGCACGCGCACGGTATCGATGCGACGTCTTCGAATGTCATGTCTGGCTCTCGCCAGACATCATCCTCGACGATGAGGGTCAGCTTAAGCCCATACTTCTCTAAACTCTCATCCAGTGGCTGATGAAGGCCGATCCATAGTCGTGCAGGATTGCCATGTGTGGTTGGCAATATGCGCACGCGAAAAAAAAACAAGGGCGCAGCAACCGGGCTTCCTTTAAAGGGAATAATGACCCGCACGTCATGATAGCAGCGACAGTCGAAGCAGACATGGCACCACTGAAAGAATTGCAGGACCTCATCCTCGTATTTAAGCCAAATACAAGAGTCGTCGTCCGGCTTCAACATTGCAGCCATCTCGAACTGCTTGGCATTCTCAGATTCTGCTCTCCTATTGTGATCCAAGATACAAGGAGCTTGTTCCGTGCATAGTGCTGCATCTTGAGATCGTCGTTGCCAGTCTCGCACGAGCACCATTAGTCCACCCTTGGGGTTTTCAGCTACGGACAGAACTTGATATGCGGACCCAGGGATTAGTCCCGTTCGCTGAAAGAAATCGGGTGCCCCGTTAAAGCCAGGCGATAGGTTTCTGATGCTTTCATCACGTGTATTGATAAGTTCTGCTCGTGCTCTACCAGGAACATACTGCTCCGCACCCGTCTGATCGATTTGCGTTATGAAAGAGGTTGACCCAGAGACGTCTATGGTAGTCAGAAGCACGAGACCGAACCCACGTGCGCTCGTCTTGATGGCCGCGTCCATCTCCAGAAACGCTCGCATGCGATCCTTTTTCCACCAATCCCAAACCTCCACGGGACCGCCGGTGAACGCGCCGATCACGTGTGCGGCCGTTAGCCCCCGCAACCCCGCGTAGGATCCCGCGACTTTCGCCAACGCCTTTTCCGCGATCGACACCCACAGCTCAAACCCAGGGGTGGCGGTGCAGCCATACGGGATGGGGCGACCGCCCTGGCGCGCCCGCACCCAAGGGAGGTAGCCGTCCACCAAGACCCCCCGCCACACCCCCCGCCGCGCGAGCCACACCCCGTACACC